>BLKR01000060.1:239304-694659 GCA_011170035.1 Teleogryllus occipitalis
TCAATTTATGTAAATAACTATTAATATGTAACACAAACAATGAAAAATGAACTGAGAGCATATTTCATTGTTGGCTCGATATAACCTATTTCTTCTATCAGTAACAATGAAACTGTATTGACTAAAAAATCGTTCAGCTTCTGTACTGTTTGCCGTAATTAAATGTTATGTCAAAATTGTCAAAATTAAATGTTTTCAAACATGGATGTGTTGTCGAAGTCGTATCCCTAGTTAGAGAGAGACCACGAAGAAAATAATGAAATGCAATTTAGTATCGCAGATTCACGTCCATTTCGGATTTTGCGGATAATTTTGCATTTATCGCAGATTGAAAACCTTCAGAAATGTATTCCACCGATCGCCAAACATACAATTACTAGTTTTTTCAGTATTTGGTAACATTTCGCATTTTTATCAATTGCTAAAATCTACCATCTCAAAGAATTTGTGACTGCATTGGGAATAATGAGGAAGATGGTGAGGGACACCCGATAACAATAGCTTGCAAGACCCATACAGCCGTTAGTTCCTGGAAGGGCTCCTCAACCCCTCCCAAGGCCACTCGCCGCGTCGCCCAGGCCGGCCGCCGCATCCGGATTTTATTCTCGGGGAAGCATTCCGGGCGGGGCCGGGCGGGTATGAGCGGGTCCGGGCCGGGCCGGGCGGTCGCATTGGGTGGCGTCTAACTGAATAGCATGCGAAACATTTCGGTCGGGGCTGGGCTGTACCGCGCGGGGCTGCTCCGTGCCGGGCGGGCCGCTCCAAATGGGTTCCCTGCTTAAGACTTCACTTGTCGATTGATTGATTGATTAGTGATTCGGGGCGCCTCAACTGCTTTACTCCGATCAGGATCTCCAACCAGCGAGGCACCGCTCTGTCGGGACAAGCTCTAAGCTCCCGTCTGGTCTCCCAACATGTGTACTAGTGTAGTGCTTGTAAATGTGTAAGTAAGGGGTGAGGATAGGACAATGAATGAAGAAAGATCGCGCGCGGTGCGTTGCCAGTGTATTAGGTTATTGCACCGGCATTCGCCTGGTGTTGATCGGAGAAACCACGGAAAAACTACCGATCAGAGCAGCCGGACACCAGAATTCTCCTCCAGACAGCGACTGAATTCGACCTAGCTCACGAGCTTGTGTCTAAAACCCTGCCACCGTCATGACTCGAACCATACGACCTCCCAGTCCGAGGCACTGCAGTGAAGTCAATTGATGCCCTGCGGCGGTCGGACGTCTCCACTAACCCTTGGCAGAGGCGGTGCGCACGGCGCAGGCGCGTCCGCCAGTACGTCACCGCGTGGCGGCGCCTCGCGCGCGCGGCGCGTCCTCCGCCTGTTGTTTACGGCCGCACAGCTACGCGGAAACCGCCCCGCGGCGGCGGTGGCTCGCAGCGCGTAAAAGCGCCGTAACCGCGCGCTGGCTGCCCCGCGCCGCACCGGGGTGACGCCCGGCGGCGTAAAACGTGCGCTTTAGGGGCTGCGGCTGGGTGCCGTCGCGGCGGGGAGAAATGGGCAAGAAATACGTGGTACTAGGAACCCGGCAGACGTTCTGCCCTTCACCTCTTTCTCCTGCCCTTTTCCTTTCTCTCCCTCTCTCTTACCTATCTCCGTCTCTCTCTGTCTCTGTTTGTCTGTCCGACTCTGTCTCTGTGTCTGCATATAGGCAAGAAATACGTGGTACTAGGGAACTTGTCAGACGTTCTGCCTTTTACCTGTTTCTCCTGTCCTTTTCCTTTATCTCTCCCTCTCTCTCACCCCGTCTCTCTCTTTTCCCATCTCTCTCCGTCTCCATCTGTCCGAGTCTGTCTGTGTCTGTCTCTGCATCTCCCTGTCCCTCCCATTCACATTTAAGTTGCTGATTACGCACTTCTCTGAGCAGGTGGAGTAATATCGAGAAGCGCCGCATGCCAAAAATATAATAGAATGTTCAAGATCTCATTTTGTAAATTATGCTAGTATAAGAAATGTTTTTTTGAGGTCTTCGGCATCAAAATTTTAGTTTCTAATGCCTCAGAACTCCTCTTTATGTCTGACATTTGTTGCGAAAATTATGTTTTGATGTGTATGTGTGATTATTGTGTTTTGTTCGAACTCGGTTCATTTATTTACTTCCTACTTTTAAAAAACTGATGTGTGAGAGCTCAAGTGTAATCTGTTTTTTCAGAATCCCTACCTCACTTTTTTATACACAATTGAATTATGAATAAAGGTACCAACAAATCGTGATTAGCAATAATTGACCTTGCCCCACTAGATTGTCGGCAAACAATTATTTTATTTTACGGCACGATTTATTTTACGATATTGCAATCAAAATAACATTCCGACCCAACTCTCGCCGCAACTAGCAAAAGGAGAGCTCAAGGAACATGCGTGTAGTCAAGCTACTCGTACTTTTATGTCCAGAAACAAGCCAACGGGTCATCTCAAGCATTTCCTCACCGGATCAAGGAAATCTGGACGAAAAATCTGGTTGACGTGCACTATAAAACTGTTCTTCAAAATGACAGTTTTTGAGATGTTCACTTTTATAATTCGTCGACGGTATGTGTAGGGCCTAATATTTCAATATTCGCAGTCGCCCCATGACGAGAATCTCGCCGTGTGCCGCTAGTCGCGTGTAGTGATGGCAAATTTTACCAAAACATCGATATATCGATGTTTCGATACATCGCTAAAGGGTTTTCGATATCGATGAAAACCGACGAAAAAACATCGATGTTTTAGTTATAGACTAATAAACATGCTATTTTCCCATCCATTTTTAATTACAGTACGTAAAAAGGATATATTTTATTGTTTGGTTATCAGCATGTTAGTAATGTTAATAAAAATTATCGAATGCAAATAATAAGATTTACAATAAAGAACGTCGTCCTTTAGTCATTTTCATTCATACATCATCGAAGTAAAACCACTTAAAATTCCCTGAGATTACACAGGCGAAATGTGCAGCATGATAAAGAGGATGACGCAAAACGACGATATTACTGTGGGTTGCTGCTACTCTACAACGTGCCAAAACTCCTTTATTAAGAAAAAATCGATATTTTTGCAGTAAAATATCGATGTGAAGAAAATATCGAAAGCAAAATATCGATTTTAATATATCTATGTTTCTGGTGGTAAACATCGATGTTTTAAAAACATGGAAGATTTTAAAACATCATGAAGTCGTTTTTAAAACATAGCTGCATCGTTTAAAACATCGTTTTAAAACCTCGATGCATCGATGTGAGTCGCATCGTTTTTAAAACATCGATGTTTTAAAAACATCGATTTTTCCACCAGAAACATCGATGTTTTTTTGCCATTCCTAGTCGCGTGTCCAGGTGGCCTTTGCCGGGCGTTCCCTAGCGCGACCTTCTCTCCGTGCGGAGCGCTCTCCATTAGGCTGCCTGCGACGTGCTCCAGGCCGCTGACCGCTCCAATAAAATGCCCCGGCGCGACAGGCCCTGCTCTGGGCTTCCGGCAGCCGCTGCCCACGCCGCGAGTCACTATGGAGATTCTCCTTGGCGCGCGTGTATGGATTCTGGCTGGAACGGAATCTTTTGCAACGTACTCTTTGGACTATAGTGGAGGCAATTTATTTAGGCGGGTGTCTTTCCCTCGCTACTGACTCTTCCCCTTGGTCGTGACCTTGTATTTTCGACCTAATACGTAAAGAACACACTTGGTCTGTTGCTACTATAGTCCAGGAAAAAGGAGAGAGAGTAACGGGAAGACTTGGAAAATTAACTTGCTGCCAAAAGTTATTCTCTCTACAGTAGTTTAGTAGGGACGTAATGCAGCGATGGAAGCGAAGGAATGATTGGTTTTAAATCTTAGAACCTTGGTAACACAACATTTTCGATGTTATCATTCGTTATTAACTTTCCAATAATCGTGATTGTAAGACTTATGTTTGCATGGTGTTCTAATTTGTGTTCAATAAATAAGATCTTGAACCTTGTGTGGCTAAATTATTGTATAATTTTAACCGTTTTCCTTTTAAATTCGAAAAATCGATTATATTAAGAACAACTTTTTGCGTAAAAATTATATATTAGAAATAGAGGAAAGATAATAAGACTGATGTTGGATGTATGATTTATTAATGCGTTTACAGTAGTTTGTCGTTTCATTACGTTCATTAAATGATTTTCACAGTGCGTTATTGTTTGCTCACTTCCACATTTGAGTGTTTTAATAGTTTAATTACCATTGTCATACTTTCATCCATTCGTTAATCCCAGTTATTCATTTTAGGATTAATTTGTTAGAAAATACACTTTTGAGGTTTTTGTGAAAATTAGGATGGTGCACCACTCTTTCTCGTAAACACCGCAGTTTCTCGAAGAAAACGATGCAGGTCTTATCTCGAACGGAAATGATAACGACATGTCAAATATAATAATGAATAAAATATAAAATTGAAAACTTATTACTTATATGAAACTAATCTGTACAGTGTTAACAAGTAGTGTGTAAATTATGTAGTTTAAGCTTTTTTGCATCATGGAAACGGGAGATTTTCAAGACAACCTGGATCAAGGCGTTTTTTTGAATTACCAAAAGAACATTTCAAGGAAATAATTCGTGAAAACGACGTTATTTTTACTTTCTCGTAAACGTAATAAGAGAATCTTTCTTCTTTAAACTTTTGTTTACACTAAATTCTTTGACAAAGTCCAGTTTTAATTAAAACATTTGAGTTTTCAAAACTTGTTAGAATAATCATATTTTCAATCTTTGGCACTATGGTAAAGAGAGTTTCTCTAGAGATTAATGAAGTATTAGACAGATGTAAATTGTAATATAATTTTACGTAAACATAGGGAAAATATTACGAGAAAGTATTCGATGTGGTAACACTCGTATGTGATATGAGACTGTAATATTCATTATGTTTGTGTTTCTGTTGCAGGTGAGTTTCAACTATCGAGTCGGAGCAGATGCTACGTTTATGACGGAGGTTCTCGCGAGAGGGTAACGTACCGTACCTGCTGTACTATTACGTCAGCAGAGACATCACAAGTATGGACTTCGCGGAACTTTCCATGTCTAAATGCTCCTCACTGCTGGCAATGTTTTCTGATTTAGCGGCGAAGTTGCATGTTTTACCATGCCGTTTATCGGTATTACATTATTAGATACACTTCGAAACTAAATAAATAAGGAAGAGGAAACATTCTCGCGTCTGGGGAGCAAGAGACTGCGGCCATCTCTGCATTCGCCGTGTGCGATTGAAAAAAACTGGAAAACCCCTCCGAAGAAGAGTGGCTTTAGAAGTGGGGAAAGTGGGGTTGCGAAAATTTAAAAAAATGTGACACTTCAATCTTCTTATCTTGACACTCAAAAGGGATGTGGGAAAAGTTAGTCATCTACTTTTTTTAACTGATCTTAACTGATAAAAAAAGGCGACTACAAAATCGAGATACTGAGAGAATTCTAGTTATTGGGATTCGGGTTACAGAGGTTTCCTTTATCTGTATTTATCCCCGGGTTGGAAAATTTCCGGTTCGCAGTAATATTACTGCGGCGTTGGCTGTCTGCGAGAATGCGTCGTCTGGCGGGTCCTGCGTGCGCTTTCCCGGATATCGCGCGTTTCTTCGTGGAGGCGCCGCGTCAACAAGCGCTTTCTTCCAGTGGGGCGGCCGGCCGGAAGGCGGCTTCACTTCCGCGGGGGCGGTGGGGGCGGCGATGGCGATGGAGGTGGGCAGTGAGGTGGGACCGGAGTGGAGGTGGTGACGATGGGCGCGGAAATCGGGGCTGGGGATGGCGTTGGCGTATTCTCAGGCTTGCACCTTTTTTTCTGTTTGATTCTCAATGTCTAAGAAATACTTTTTTTTACGAGGTTTTTCCGTTACTTCAAATGTCATTTATTGAACTCGGTTGGCCATTGCCGGTGCAATTCCATTCTAGATTATTTTACTGTAAGTAGTTTCCGTCAGATTCAGAATGTTTTTTTAAAATTTTTCGTCGTGATTCAAATATTTAATGAGTTTGTGTTTTTGTTTACACCCATGAAGGAAAAAGATTACATGAATATTTTGTTGAACAAAATCCAAGTTTATGTTTCGAAAAGCTAATAACGAACTATGTTAATTCAGATGTGTGAATATCCTAGCTAAACTACTGTGCAAAAATTGTGAAATCCAAATTGATTTAGTAGGAATCTAACCAGTCCCAGAACTACTCATCACGTATGGTAGGTGATCTAAGTACTGTCTCTGTTGGTCAATTATTTCGTTAACAAAGTCAATTCGGTTTTACATCGATTTTGTTGGAAGTTATTCCTTTTTAAAAATAAATTGTGATATGTTGATGAAACAAAAACGTAATTCAACTGACAATGAGTTTATTTTTAATTGTAGTAGAGTTATGTTAACGTTCTGCAATGTTACGAATGTAACTAAAAATGCATGAGTTGCGACAATCGTTACCTGAAAAACGATTAGCAAACGGTAACCAACGAAACTGTTGTAACGATTTTCGCAGGTCTCTGTCGGGGCGGGGCGGTGGCCGGAGGCGGCGGGGACGGCGCCGCCACGCGCGCGGGCGCGCACGTTCCCCGTCGGGGGCACGCGCGCACGTGCGTCCCACGTGCGGGGGGCGCGGCACGTGGCGGGCGTCGCGCGGCGCCGCGCCGGAAGTGTCGGGGCGGGGGGGGGGGCGGGGCGGGGCGCGGCGCGTTGGAGGCCGTCCAGTGCGGGCGGAGGCGGCGGGCGCGGTCGGGGGCGTTGAACTCGCGCGGTGCGGCGCGCGCGGCGACGAGGCGGGCGGTCGTTGGGGGTAAATAGCGGGTAAGCAAACAGGCGCGGCAAGGTCTCGCCTCTGGGGAGAAAGGGGCGGGGCGATGTAGGACGATGGGAACAATCTCGACGGCCTACGACGCATGCCTTCAACCCACCTAGATTCGGTAGGGCACCTCGGTGGATGTCATAAGGCACGGCTGCCAGTGCGTTCCCTACTGAGTGAAACTAGGAATATGCGGTTGCCTGCCGCACTGAACATATTCCAATTAACGATTGACACAGGGGTCAGAAACGTGACGAATCTTTTCCTTATTCTTCCTCCTTACACAATTTTTATTTTTTATGTATTTTAGCTTTAAAGGCGATGGGTCTCCCATTAAGGGCGATGAGTCTTCTTTACAGGCAATGTGAGGTTGGCATACATGATTAATTGTATAAGACAAAATTATAAGAATACAATGTAAGCCAAAACATAATAATAAGAACATAAATATAATCATGAGATCGTAATGTATAATAATATTTGCTCCTGTATTGTTTGTCTTTCCACTATGTTTTGACTTCATTGTTACCCTACTAAGTATGACTTCAAAAGTGATACAGGTGTTCAATGTGACTTTTTTCTTTTTTCTACTAATAGTTGCTCAGTTATTGCGAATTCATAAAAAAATATTTAAAAAATTATAAAATGTTTAACATGGGGCGTCGTTCCGAGTAATAGAAATGGGGTCGTGGTAAGTGCGTTACATACCATCCATGTCCTTGTTTTCTTCGTCGTCTGGGCTTGTGAAAGATGGTTCTGCATTCACCAAAAAAAAAGGCAATGCAAAGTGCATACGCGCTTCGTATTATCACGTGTGTCCGCATGTGTGTCGTGCATGCAGCAGCATCTATTGCAGTAACGAAGTCATAAATGAATGCGTGGTAACGGATGTCAGCGTCTTCGTGCTGAGTGTGTCGCGTTGTAGTCGAGGCATGAGAAAGGCGTTTTTTGTCCTCGCAGGCGCTCCCCATCCTCCGGCGTAGTCGCATTCGCCATTGCCGTCGCCACCACCGCTAGAACCATTATCATTTCCCCCTCATCACCAACACCACCACCTATCTCTAACCTCCCGCCGCCGCCGCCGCCGCCGCCGCCGCCGCCACCGCCGCCGCCACCGCCACCGCCACCGCCACCGCCACCGCCACCACCGCCACCGCCGCCGCCCGCCGCCGCCGCCGCCAGCCGCCGCCGCCGCCGCCGCCACCACCACCAGCGCCACTACCAACACCACTACCACCACCACCAGCGCCACCACCAACACCACTACCACCACCACCAGCGCCACCACCAACACCACTACCACCACCACCAGCGCCATCGCTACCACACCACCACCACCATCACCACCTCCGTCCCGCCGCCGCCACCCACCGCACCACTACCACTACCACTACCACTACCACTACCACTACCACTACCACTACCACTACCACTACCACTACCACTACCACTACCACTACCACTACCACTGCCACTACCACTACCACTACCACTACCACTACCACTACCACTACCACTACCACTACCACTACCACTACCACTACCACTACCACTACCACCACCACTACTACCACCACCACCACTCTGCTTCTTTGTTCCGTGCCCCATAACAGTCCCCTTCTCCAAAACATCACGCACCTCCGCCTCCCGCCCCACCCATTTTCTTCCCTCCTTACCCACTTAACCCTCACCTCCTGTGCCGATCCTGTCCCGTTCTGTACCGTATTGTATCCTAACAAAATGTACCTCTCCCTCCGCTATCTTCCTCGGCACTGACGCGCCTTGTAATGTCTCGGCAGACCGTTTCCTCACGTCGACTTACCCCCATGATCACGCGCCCCATTTACCGCCTTCATCTGCATTCTCCATCTACCACCTCATATACGCCCGCCATCGCAGTCAGTGCCAACAGCCATCCTCCCTCTCTCATGCCACTATATCGCTCCTGCCGGTCAGGTCGCTAAGTTCGGTCCTGCTGTTCTGCCTCGTTCTCTATTGCCTCTTCTCTGCGCTGTCTCCCCCCGCTGCAAGTCTCGGTCACACATCGACCCGTACCCGCCGTCATGTCCCACCCTTAGACTCTCGATCTCATCCATCTCTCCGGTTTCCCGACCCCCCCTCTTTCACTCATCCTAATTCACTCTCCGCCTCGTCCGGTGTCGCTCGCGCGTGTTTTACATAGCCAGCTGCGTGCCCGCTCTCCTAAAGAGCGTCATTGAGGGCGTCCAAGGAGGATTGGCGCCCCGCAATAAGGAAATTTCCCTGGGGAAGCGTTCGCGAGCGAATCCATGAATGGCATTTTCCGCTCCGTCTGCCGCCTGGCGCGCGGGGCCGCACGGGGCGAGGAGGGCGGGGCCGCTAAGTGGTGGTCGCGGCGGGCGCCGGAACAGCTTTTTTTGTCTCCGCGAATGACAGCGCCCGATCCGGGGGTTCGTGCGCTGACACAGCGTCAGCCGCCATCGCCCCCGCCGCCGCCGCCACCATCCTATGTCGCCCCCGCGCGCCGCCCGCGCTCCTAAGGACACCCACCTGTGGCCCCCAGCCCTGCGTCCCTGGCGTCACCACCCGTGCCGTCTCCGCCCCTGCCACCCAATGTTGCCCCGCTCCTGCTGCCACCGCGCTCCCCCGCCCAGCCGCCACCCATGGCTGCATTCTATCCGCCCTGTCGCTGCCGACCTGCCTCTGCCCCGCAAGCCCGTTGCCTTCGAAGCACCACCACCACCACCCACCCACCACCACCTACACCACCACCACCCACACCACCACCACCACCCACACCACCACCACCCACCCACCACCACCTACACCACCACCACCCACACCACCACCACCCACACCACCACCTCCCACACCACCACCTCCCACACCACCACCATCCACACCACCACCATCCACACCACCACCATCCACACCACCACCATCCACACCACCACCATCCACACCACCACCACCCACACCACCACCACCCACACCACCACCACCCACACCACCACCACCCACACCCACACCACCACCCACACACCACCACCCACACCACCACCCACACCCACAACAACACCACCCACACCACCACCCACACCACCCACACCCACACCACCACCCACACCACCACCCACACCACACCCACACCTACCCCACACCACCACCTACAGCACCACCACCCACACCACCACACCCACACTCACCACACCCACACCCACCACCCACCACACTCACACCACCCACTCCCACACCACCACTCCACACCCACACTCCACACCACCACATCACTACCTACACTCACACACACTCCATCACACACCACACCACACCACACCACACCATTACCCACCACCACCCCACACCACACCATCACATCACCACCCACACCCACATCCACATACACCACCACCACCATCCACACCCACATCACCACCACCACCATCCACACCCACATCACCACCACCACCACCATCCACACCCACATCACCACCACCACCATCCACACCCACATCACCACCACCACCACCACCATCCACACCACCACCACCCACACCCACATCACCACCACCCACACCCACCCACACCACCACCACCCACACCCACATCACCACCACCCACACCCACACCACCACCATCCACACCACCACCACCACCCACACCACCACCACCACCCACACCACCACCACCCACACCACCACCACCCACACCACCATTACAAACGACAACACTGTGTCCATGACCATCACCCCACTGCCGCCAGTGACATCATCTCCTCGTACTTCACCTCTGCAATTACGTCTTCGGCTTGGCCTCTGTCTCCGCCGACCGCGAATGCCCTCTGCACGTGGCGACCTCTTTTGCCTGGTCAGGCCACTTTTGAGTGATGACGTTCTCTGTTCCTCTTCCCTCCATTTCTGTCTTGTTCTTTCTACATCTTTCACGTATTTCAGAAACTCGACCACGATCGATTTTGGCAGCTCCAGCTTGCCTGCGTCTACACGAACGCGTTGCATCGTCCCTGTTTGGACTGGCTCTAGGAAAGTCCTTTTTACCCAACACAAATAAATCGTCGACCTGATTGTGAAGCCCGTACTGTGCCAGATGGCGTGATTGCCTCGCCCTGAGTCTCCGGGTTCGTTTCGTGGCGAAGCGGTTGCGTTGACTGGCGCTCGCGGCTGCCGGCTGCGCTGCTTGAAAAGGCCGGGAGCGGGAGCGGGGGCGCGGGCGCAGCAGCGAAGAGGGAAGCTCCGCTCGCCCAGGAAGCTACGCCCCAATTACCATCTCGTCGGCGGCGACGGGGCGACCTCCGACCCCGAGCAGCGGGTTCCGCGCACCGTGACGAGCCGAGGAGGCCCTCTGTTGGTTCTCGCCTCTCCGAGCGCGCCCCGCCTCGCCCATCCGCCGCCCCCGCCGCGCGCTGCCCCGCCCCTCCCTTGCTTCGCCCGTCCCCGACCCGTCTCAAGTCCGGCCCCCCTGATGGGCACTACCACCATCCTTCTGCTCCCCGCCCGACGTGCTTCATCTTTTCTCTAATCAATCCGCTCCTCCCACCTTGCCCGCCAACTGCCTCTCACGGCGCCTTTTCCTTCTTCGCTTCGCTCCATTTCGCTATGTTTTCAATCACTCCCTCCGTACCTACTCACTACCTCTCGCCTCACCCATTTTTCCTCACTCTCTTCTAGCAGTTCTGCTTGTTCATCTCCGCATCGCCCGGCCCTGCGCTTTTCGCTCTACTCGTTATTCACTGACACGCCCCCTTTGGCCCCGCCCTGAACTCTCACATCTTAAAATAAAAACTCTCTCTTTCTCTCTCTCTTTCTCAAAAAAAAATATTGCTTATTAATTTTAAACACTGCTTCTTGTTGGATGAAGGAATTTTGGAATTAATGCTTATAATTTAGGATCCAAAAAAATCAGTCGTTCTCTGTCACAAGTGGCTATTCTTCCTCTCGATTTCTATCATTTCGTTCCGTCCCACTTCCCGTCCCCGACCTGTCTCTGCCCCATCTCCCGTTCCGACCGTCTTCGCCCCATCCCCCGTGCCGTCTTCATCCCGATGCCGACGTCTCCGCCATCCCATCCCATCCCAGCCTGTCCCGTGGCTGTCATTCCTCTCCATTACTCGTTTCCCGTCATTCGTCCCATCACCGGCGGGCGGCGGGCTCTGACTGCTGCACCGCGCCCCTCCTCGCCCGTCACTGCCACGCCTTGCAACGCCGTGCCCTGCCCACACCGCCCCGCTCCCCCCTCCCCCCCAACCCGCCTCGCTCCACCTCTCCCCGCTCCGCCCTGACCCGCTGCGCCCCTCCCCGCTCCACCCCGCCCCGCCCCGCTCCCTCCCACCCCGACCCGCTCCCTCCCACCCCGCACCGCTCCGCTCTTCCCGCTTCGCCTGGCTCCCTCCCACACGCCCCGCCCCTCAGCGATCCGCGGGCGCGGCGCCTCCGCGATCGTCCGCGCCGCCCTGTCCTCGCCCCGCCCCGCCCCCGCTGCCGCCGCCGAGCGTAGGCGGATGGGCAGCGGCGGTGGGCGGGTTAGTCACGGCGCCGGCTAACTGTACCCGCCCCGCCCAGTTCAGCCCCGGCGCTCCCGACCACCGACCGATTCACCTGCCGCAGCTTCCGGACGCCTCCGACGCGGGCGCGGGCGCGGGCGCGGGCGCGGGCGCGGGCGCGGGCGCGGCGGTGGCACAGGTGCTAGTGCCGGGAAGCGGGCCTCTGGGAAATGCGCGCGCTGCTCCTCTCTAGGATGTGCCGCTTAAGTGCGTCTTCCAGAGGCGCTCAAGAGAAGCTGCTCTCTCCGAAAAGAGGATGCGCGTTCCGCCACTATTACGAAGTGTACCGACGTAATTTATTTTGATCGAAAGGGTAGAAAAATGGCTGTTTAATGCTTTACTTGTATTTTCTCTTTTATTTATAAATCAACCTTGACTTTCATGATATAATGATTACCGAATTCGAGTTGATGCTTAGAATCGTATGCGAGTTAGATTAGTGAACAATACCTATCATTAAAAGGTAGAATGGTGTTGGTAGAATGTTGATCATGGACAAGGACATTACATTTCGTCTATAATATTATGTATCATGATTATCGTAATAAAAACGTGACAAAATATCAGATTACGTCTTAAATTAAAACCAAGATTCATCTTCAATTTAAGTACATTCATTGTATTCCCTAGATTCATTCTCATAATCGGTATCCGACACCAGAGAAGTAGAGTCGGTTGTTCCATGTCGCAGATTTCCAGCTTGTAGAACCTCAAGCTCAAATCGGGCTTCTTAGTGAAATATTACAAACCATTTGCAGTTCAGTATCACTAACTTCACGGTCTGCTGGAGCCGTAACAGCATCGAAGAGAAAGCCGTGGCTCCGACGGAGATGAATAGTTGTGTCCAGGACGGCTGCATCGCCTGGAGGTCGTCGTCGCGTCGCGTCTTGGCGCACACGGGTCGCGCGCCGCGGGAGGTCGTTTCGCGTCCGTCTTATTGACAGAAGAGGCGCGCGCGGCGGTTCGTCGCTTGCGCAGGCGCCGCGCCGGACAAATGAATGGCGCCCGCCCTCTGGCGTAATCGCTGCGAGTTTTCCTCGTCTCGTTACCTGTGGAGGCGCGCCTTGCCTCGCGTTGCCTCGTCGAGGGGGAAATGGCGAAAGCAAGCATGCCGAGGGCTCGACGGATTGGTGTTTTCTTCATGTGTACAGTCGACTCCGGTTATAACGAACTTCTGGGGACTAACACTTTTGGTTCACTATATCAGTCGTTCGCTATAGCCGATGAGGTCAAAATTGAATGGAATTTCTCCACAGTGATTGATTTTATAAATATAGAGATACAGCAATATACATTAACAGCATTAACTAAAATTTCGGTATCTTTATTTGTCCTTAAAGTTAACTTATTTTCAAATGTTTGCTTGGTACATTTTTCTTTTGTAATTTCTCTAGATCTTTCTAGAGAGTTCGTCCTCTCTCCGTACGTGATTCTGCATTGTCCACTGCCTCTAAGTATCGTAATGCTTAGTATCGTATGCCTCTAAGTATCGTAATCTTGACACCTTTCAATGCCTTTTCCACTGTTGGAACTCCATCCCACTCTCCGAAGGAATTTGTGGCACTGAGGTGAAATATCCTTTTACAAGAGGGAATTATTTTCTAGGATGTTTTTCCTACGTTCACTACAGCCGAATTTCAGGTTCACTATAACCACTTCTTCTTAAGCGTATTGTAATGTAAGTGAAACGAGACCAGTGACTTCAGTTCACTATAACTGAAGGTCCACTATATCTGAATTCACTATAACCGGAGTCGACTGTGTGTAGGAGTGGAAAACGTTTACCGAAAAGTATGCAAACGATGTTATTAGGGAGTTTCTGCACCCTCGAACGTTAAAACACTATCGATCTTCTGCTTATGCGTAGTTCAAGTTTCGCATCACTTTAGTGCATCTGCGCATGCGCAGAAGATCGATAGCGCTTCACTGCCTTAACCACGATAGGGATGCACTACCGTATGACGATATGGATGCACTACCTTAAAGGGAGTACGGAGTAAATGATCATAGCATGTGTCGCGGCCGGAAACAAGTCAATATGTCAATCAAATTCGTCGGTTGTTTTTCCCTCCTCTCTCTCTCTCTACCCTCTCTTCTCCTTCTCTCTTCTCTCCTTCCTCATCTCTTCTCTCCTTCCTCATCTCTTCTCTCTTTCCTCTTCTCTTCTCTCTTTCCTCCTCTCTTCTCTCCTTCCTCCTCTCTTCTCTCCTTCCTCCTCTCTTCTCTCCTTCCTCCTCTCTTCTCTCTTTCCTCTTTCTCTTCTCTCTTCTCTCTTTCCTATTCTCTTCTCTCTTTCCTATTCTCTTCTCTCTTTCCTATTCTCTTCTCTCTTTCCTATTCTCTTCTCTCTTTCCTATTCACTTCTCTCTTTCCTCCTCTCTTCTCTCTTTCCTCTTCTCTTCTCTCTTTCCTCTTCTCTTCTCTCTTTCCTCTTCTCTTCTCTCTTTCCTCTTCTCTTCTCTCTTTCCTCTTCTCTTCTCTCTTTCCTCTTCTCTTCTCTCTTTCCTCTTCTCTTCTCTCTTTCCTCCTCTCTTGTCTCTTCCTCCTCTGTCTCCTTCCTCCTCTCTTCCTCTCGCTTCTCCCCCCTCTCCCTCCCACTCCCTTTATCTCTCTACCGCTTTTTCTCTGTCTATTCCACACATACACTCGCCTTTGCCATTTGGCCTGTCCCCCACCCCCGCCCCCGCTGTCGCTCTAGCGCCCATCCCATCCCGTCCGCCGTCTCCGTCTCGGGCCCGCGCCGCGCCGTTTCGCACGCCGCGCGTGACGCAAGGGCCCGGGCCGAGGCCGAGGCCGGGCCCGCGGGCGATGCGGCTCGAGGAGAGAGTGCGGGCGGCGCGGGTCAGCGTTCAGCACACATCGCCGCATTGTTTCGGCGCTCAGGTGCCGCCCCCGCCCCTCGCCCCCGCTCTCAGACGCGCACGCGCAGATGGGGCCCTTTGCGTAAGCGCATCCCCCTCCCTCCCGCGCTGCCGTCGCTTGTGGCGATTAACTCCGAAACCGCAGTTGCCTTCTCGCTTTCCGCATTCTGTGCGTTTGCTTTAGAGACTCCGCTCTGTTATCTAAGTCTCGCGATGGAAGAGGGTTAGGTTTTACAGCGTGTACTTGAGGGACTTTCTTCTCTTCGCTTTGGAACTAATCGACTGGCATCGATCGAAGATCTAAAAAACACATTTTCAACTAGGAAATGGTAGAAAGAACAGAATGAATCTAGGAAATACAATGAAAGTACTTAAATTGAAGGTAAATTTTGCTTTTAATTTTAGACGTAATCTGATATTTTGGTAGGTTTTTATTATGATAATCATGTTACACAAAATGTAATGTCCATGTCCAATGAACAACATTCTACCTTTTATTGTTAGGTATTCTTCAATTCCTCAAGAAACTTATTTCCAAACCAGAAAATAATCCTATTTAACTCGACTTATATTATGCCAGGGACATTTTTCAGAACGATTCGCACCTTATGAAAGAAGATTTCTAATGGAATTTCCCATGATTCTATCATAATAGCATAATTAATATTCTATCATAAAGCAATACTTTCATAATTATAGTTTCAGCGAATCGTAAATTAGTAATATTGTAATGAACTTCGGTGAGAGCTTTTCCTCTATCTTCGAGAGAGTCTATTATGCGTTGGAAGACTCTTCAAAGAGCCGCATCTTCTGCACCATAACCACTTTCATCTTTCACTCTCGTTGTCTTCCCCGAATTCCCACCATTTAAGAGCGGCTCGTTCTTCCGTCTCGCGGGTAATAACCCTTTCTCCGAGCGCAGTCAATCTTCATCCTTCGTGACTGCGGGAGTGGCCGTCGCTGGCGCTTGTGCCGTCGAAACGTTCTTGATGTCTACCGCCCTCTGCTGAAAAAAATTAAACAGAAAACAAACGAAGTAAAAGGAACAAATGACGGGCGCAAGGGAAAAAACAATCGGAGACCGCTTTTACGCATTTCATAGGAATTGAATTCGAAGTTTCAAATCGCGAGTTAATGCAATGAATGGGAAATGTTTCTTTTTTTTCCTCGCATTTGTTTGTAGAATTTTTGTTTGTTTCATTATGCTAAAATGTAGAACTTTTCCCACAAAAGCGTAATGCCAATTTCTAAATTTCGTAAAAAAATGGACATTGGTTTTTCCTTGTACCCTTCAACTCAAATACAACTACGTACGTTAAAAGAATCGAAAATGGGTAGATGATAAAGCAGTAATGAATGATGTTGATATAATCTTTACCAACATTTTTATTTTCATTTCATAATTAGCCATAATCATCGGATCATCAAATGTTAATTTGCATTCAACTATTCGCAATCTCTCTTCATGCAGGAGATTTGGTTATGATTGTAGATACGTCGTCGAAGGCTTCTCAGCATTCGTGTTATTGTAAAATTGTTGGTAAAGCGATATTAACTTGCCAACTATTTCAATGACAACTCGTCAGCAACAGATCACCAAGTATGAAAACTTTTTTTGGGGCAGAATTTAGAAATCATTATGATTGCAGAAGATTTAAAGCACCAGCCACGTGTAATAACCCCTTAAAATGTCCTGATCTGAAAAACTGATGCATTTGGTGGCCAAACGAATATTTGGTCTGAAAACCAGTATTCAAAATTGCCAGTACAACTGGCCATCAAAGAATCTGTGATATAAAAACACGCTCAGATTCTTGGCGTCCAGGGAAGTATTCGTGGACTCTCCAGGCCAAAGGGGCTCAATCTTACGATGCATGATGGCTAAAAATGTATAAGACATCAAATGGAGGCCTGCAGTGACACTACGATTTCTCACATTGAAATCACGATCGAAAAGAAAATGTTTACCAGTAATGTATTGAGTACCTAATAGTTCCTCCCTTTAAACTTTTCAAGAGCTTTACCATCGTTCTCGTGAGAGAACTAAGGTTCCGTCCGTTTCTCCTGTAATCAGCTGCACGGCTCGGTAATCTTCCTCTTTTTGCTAGATGCTCAACCATTGCGTTGTCGTGACGCCGCGTAACTTCCATCATTATTACAATACTGCACACATAGCTAGCTCGCATTTCACAGAAGCTTCATCCTTTGGAGCAGTCCTTTGAGTTGGTGTGAAAAATGCCTGAGTCAGGATATTTCGCTTTACACGATAGCCCAGGCGCCATTGGGCTCTCATGTAATGGCGCCTTACTGAGAGATCCCAGTTTCATTCACAACGCAGCTTCATACGATCTCGAGCGTTATCTGAAGAAATTTGTGAGTTAAAAGATTGGCTGAAGTGTCTAAAAACTCTTAAAATATTATTTTCATCCCGTATTTGTGGAAACTAGTTCTTACTTTCATTGTTTATTGATAGGAAAGTGCAAAATAAGATTTGGCTGTTCACAGACTGTACACGAAAGAAGTCACGGCCATATAAATCATTTGAGTACTGCAATGTAAACAAAATACATGAATCAACATGTGTGCCCACTACATATTTTTGAATGATCCCTAGAGTATATATTTGTACTTATAAGAATTCGTACAAAAACTGTGCCAAACTGTTTCGAAAGTGTCTTTGGCGTACTCGTTTGAAAATACCTGACTCTGTTTCTATCGTCGCCTTGTCCGTCAACATTTTATACGTACGCTAAAGAATCACTTCCTGCGCTAGTTGCATAAATAACTATTTCCGTTTGACAGTCGAGGGGCGCGAGTTGTGCACGGCTGCTGTAGACCAATGTTATTGCACAAGAAAACGAAACGAATTCCTGATGCCGCCTCCGCCATATGGCTGGTCAGCGTAACCAGGTGTCTGTCGGCCTGCGCATCGTGTCTGCCGCACGCTACTTCCTGCCTTCCTCGAAGACGAAGTGGGCTGCGGAGGCTGCGGCCGAGAAAGCGTACCCGTACCGTCTCGGGATTCCGAGAAGGTGCAGGCTGTGAGCCTCCCAAATACGGGACGTCGCCGCCACCGCTCAAAAAGCAGGTGGAGGTTTTTCTCGGACCTGGGCCGCCATCGTCACCGTCGTTTGCCGCCACCGCCGCCGCCGTCGCCTTAATCGTCAGCGTCACCGCCAACGCTCCAGTCCCCTCCGACACCACTACTACCGCCGCCACCGCCATCACCATCGAAGTCTTTCATCATTTTAATGGACGCTTCCCACGGCCACTGCCTCCCTTACTACTACCGCCATCGCCCTAGCCGCCGCAGCCACCACAGCCAAAACCGCAGCCACCCCCATTGCAATCAGCCCTGTCACAATCACCGTCGCCGTGTATTTCACCACCATTGTGATCGTCACCGCCAGTGCAAGCAGCACAGCCACTTCCGCCTTCGTCTCCGCCAACGCTACTACCGTCTCGTGAACCACCTCCGCCGCCTTTTGCGCCACCGCCTTATCCTCCGTCGACCAGAGTCGATGCCGCCACTCCCATCGCCACCTGCTTCACTGCTACTGATTCTGCCACCACCTTCGCCACCGCCACCGGCACTGCCACCGCTTGCGCCTCCACCACCGCCAGCCCCACCGCCTCCGCCTTCCACACCGTCTCCGCCACCGCCTCCGCCTCCGCCTTCCACACCGTCTCCGCCACCGCCTCCGCCATTGCCACCGCCTCCGCCTCCGCCATTGCCTCCGCCTCCGCCATTGCATCCGCCTTCGCCTCTGCCATCGCCTCCGCCTCCGCCTCCGCCTCCGCCACCGCCACCGCCACCGTCACCGTCACCGTCACCGTCACCGACACCGACACCGTCACCGTCACCGCCACCGACACCGCCACCGCTTACGCATTCGCCTCCGCCACCACCACCACCTCCACCTCCATCTCCACCTCCACCTCCACCTCCACCTCCACCTCCACCTCCACCTCCACCTCCACCTCCACCTCCACCTCCACCTCCACCTCCACCTCCACCGCCACCTCCACCGCCACCTCCACCTCCACCGCCACTTCCAACTCCACCTCCACCGCTACCGAGGCTGTAGCCGCTGCGGCGCGCGTTCATTCATAAGGCTCGCCCTGCCTGCAGCGTCCGCACAGCCGGTGCTGCGCGGAGCGGCGCTCTCGCCGCCGCGGGGCACACGGTGCGGGGTCGCGACCGCGGGAGGCGGCGGACGCAGCGCCTACAGGCGGAAGTCCGGCAGGTGGTGGCGACGACGCTACCCCACCACCGCCCCTGCTCGTTGCTCAAGGGAATGGTATACAGAAATTACTGTAACAACGGACCAATTTGACAGGCCGGAAAGCAAATTGAAGTCATGTTGGTTTATGACTTTGCAGGAAGGTGTGTCGAAGCCCTCTGCAAGTGAGCCATCTGCATACGAACGCATTGATGAGTTGAGCTCATGGGCATAACCTACAGTTACGTTGCCAGCAGTAGCTGTCAAAGCGGTCCCTTCTTACAGAGTAGACTCTCTCTATATGCTCCCCTGGTTTCTCGGCCGTAAGACTCTCCACGACGCCCTCTGAAGAGAACCAATTTCATTATCGTCAAACCCACATCATTTCTATAATAATTTCTACGATGTCCGGTCTCTTCCGGGGTTGAGTGATGTGCAAAATTATTGTGAACTGACTGGTGTCCTTATAGTGCACATTTGTCTATTTTTTCTTCCCAACAACTTTTACGAATGTTATTTGTAATGTTAATTTCAAACCGTGTAAATCCTTACTTTAGGTCCGATAATTCTGATATATCAATATTTCAATAAGACATTACATGATCGTTATCTTTATCAAATTCGACGGATCATTACTTCGAGAATTGTGTGTTGAATGAATGTGTTCGTAGAGTGGATACTTCGTTCTGCAGGATGTGACTTCGAAATATCTCCCTGAACTAAGCAGCCCAACATTCCAGCTGACGACGGCTTGAGCCCGGCCACTTAAAAAGCGAAGAGCAGACGGCGCGGAAACAGCGACCAGGAAGATGCGCCTTCGCCACCTCCGCCCCCGTCGCCCCCGCCGTCAGGTGAAAGGCTCTCGCATAAAGAGGCGGCGGCGACGGGGCGATGAAGGCGGAGGTGGAGGTGGCATGGACCAAAGGGGTTAAAGCGGGGGCAGGAAGGAGGTGGAGGCGGTGAAAACTGCGGAGGCGGGATACACGGCGGGGAAGGAGGAGCGGGCACCTTGACGGTGGGGGCGGAGGCAGAGCCGGTGGAGGTGGACGTGGAGGTACAGACGGCGAGGGCGGAGGTGGAGACTGTAAGAGTGGAGACGGAGTAGTTGGAGCGGAGGCGGCAATGGTGAGGGCAGTGGCAGGGACTTAGGGGAGGGAGGCGTAGATGATGGGACCGAAGCCGTAGATGATGGGGCCGAAGCCGTAGATGATGGGGCCGAAGCCGTAGATGATGGGGCCGAAGCCGTAGATGATGGGGCCGAAGCCGTAGATGATGGGGCCGAAGCCGTAGATGATGGGGGCAGAGGCAATGATGGCAGAGGCGGTTGTGGAGTTAAGAGATGGTGAGGGCGGAGACGGTGGGGGCGGAGGCAATGGCGTCGGGGGCGCTGGCGATGATGGCGGAGGCGGTGGTGTGGTTTGAGACGGTGAGGGCAGCGGGGGAGATGATAGGGATGGAGGCGGTAGTGGAGTTAAGAGACGGTGAGGGCAGAGGCGATGACGTCGGGGGCGCAGGCGATGATGGCGGAGGCGGTGGTGTGGTTTGAGACGGTGAGGGCAGCGGGGGAGATGATAGGGACGGAGGCAGTAGTGGTGATAAGAGACGGTGAGGGCAGAGGCGATGACGTCGGGGCCGCAGGCGATGATGGAGGCGGTGGTGTGGTTTGAGACGGTGAGGGCAGCGGGGGAGATGATAGGGACGGAGGCGGTAGTGGAGTTAAGAGACGGTGAGGGCAGAGGCGATGACGTCGGGGGCGCTGGCGATGATGGCGGAGGCGGTGGTGTGGTTTGAGACGGTGAGGGCAGCGGGGGAGATGATAGGGACGGAGGCGGTGGTGGAGTTACGAGACGGTGAGGGGACGGAGGCGGTGGTGGAGTTACGAGACGGTGAGGGCAGAGGCGATGGTGGCGGAAGCGGTGGTGTAGTTAAAGACGGTGAGGGCAGGGGTGAAGGTGATGGGGGCGGAGGCGGTGGTGGAGTCGGAGACGGTGAGGGCAGAGGCGGAGACGATAGGGGCGGAGGCGATGACGTCTGGGGCGGAAGCGATGATGGCGAACGCGGTGGTGGAGTTGGAGACGGCGAGGGCAGAGGCGGAGGCGGGCTGTCCGCGAACTCGCCGACTTCACGCACCGCTACACACGGCCCCGCGCGGCGCGGCGCGTCGAGGGGGCGTTGCGGCAGTGGGGCGGCGCGGGGGCGGCCGCGCGCGTTGAGGGCCGGGGACTGCTCGTCTGGAAGCGCGCGCCGCCGCTTATGCAACGAGGCCACGCACCGCCGTTCGGAGGTCAAAGGAACGATGCAAGAGGAGGATGCGACGTTGTGCAGCCGGCTGAAGAAGATGGATTTGATTTCGTGCTCTCCCAACTCTCCTGCTCGCGGACCACCAGAGGAGTTGGGGTTCTGAGTAGGAGGAACTTTAAAAATGGCAAGAGGCGGTATTTCTTTTCAAATTCACCAGACGTTGCGTGAATGGTCGAGATTGTCGTCTTCTGTGTCGTCTTCTGTGTATATATTTTTAAGGAATTTAACAAAACGTTCACAGAATACACTTTTCCCCAGGAAAACTACGTCACACATTCCAGCTTTTAACGATTAAAAAGTGATTAGGGTATAAATAAATAAACAAAAATTAAATACATTAAATATTTGACCTGTTATCATTGTAATAACTTGCGTAAATGGTTTACTGTTTTCCTTCTACTAAAACAGTTAGTTGTGATATTTAAATGATGTGTTTTAGTTCGAAGTAGCTGAGCTTGTGGCCTACTGTAATGAAGTTTGCCCCTTCAGAATCCGTTACAGGAAGTGTGTTATGTCATTGTAGCAATGCGTTGGAACGAGTCACTGTCTTCCCAGAAAAGGAGAAAGCATTCTACTGAATCAAGTTTTATTTACTGCCATCCTTCGGTTGACTTTAGTATTCCTAAAGTTATATTTAAACGAAATTTTTCAAGGATGTCTCCTAGATCTGAAGTTGAATTTTTACTGAGAGTCATTTATATTAATTTTGTTATATCTTCTTTCTCAGACCTGCCAAATAGTAGGTAAGAAGACAGTGACAATGTTAACCACTTTTTTAAAATATTTTTCCTGTCGGTGCTGGAGCATAGAGAGGGAATGATTTGGATACGATCTCGAATTTTTGGTCCTAAAGTCCTTGTTTAATCTTCCATTGAAATATAACTTCGGACGTCAGGACTTAATCGTGACTCTTAGTGCTCTTCTAATTGATGCGAAAACATGCCCCCACTTTTATACCGGAAAGTCGGGAGTGTCTTTAAGGATGGATGGCTGTGTTTATGCGTAACGTAAAGAACAAAAACACTGTAAATATACTATACACACACACACACACACACTAAATATTGTTGTTCATGTTTACCACCAGCCCTCTGAGGATGGAATAGAAAACAGTGTTCCGAAACGGTGGCAAACTCAATATTTTACACCGGGAGCAGTGGCCCAGTTCATCAACTGGTGTCACTGGTGTGCCTCCGACCGGGAGGTCATAGGTTCGAGTCGCGACGGCGGCAGGATTTTCGACACTAGCTTTGCAGCTAGGTCGAATTCAGTCGCTGTCTGGAGGAGAATTCTAGCGCCCGGCTGCTCTGATTGGTAGTTTTCCGTTTTCCACCAGGCGAAAGCCGGAGCAGTACCCTACCAAAAAGGCCACGGACCGCGCGCGATCTGTCCTTCTTCCTTGTCCTATCATCTCTCCTTACACAATTACACTAACATGCACTCACTACCACATATTCCGGGAGACCGGTCGGGAACTCAGAACTTGTCCCGGTTGGGGCGGTGCCCCGCTGGTGGGAGATACCCGGTCGGGGAAAACCCCGCTAGTCGACTGTAGGTCGGCGGCGGATCTCGCCATCCAGTGGAGGAAGGTCACTGCCACCTCCCGATAAAAGAACATGCACTACACTTACGGAACTAATGACCTGATTAGCTGACGCTCCCGGAATCACCAACAACCAATCAATCAATCAATCAATATGTTAATGTTACTCCTACCAAATACTGAGATGACAATGTCCAGCTTCTACTGCATGATCGTGAATCTACAAAAAACCGAAACGATTTCGGAAGCGAGTGTTTGAGCGGACCAAAACAATGAAGAATTTGTAGCGCCACTAAAAGGAGGAAAAGAAGACGATGTTTGTGTGTTGGGAGCGACGCGTGGTGTCACGGGCGGCGGCGGCGGCAGCACGGCGCCCGGTCCCGTTCCACGCGCCGCCGCCGCCGTCTCCGCCGCCTCCGCCGCCGCCTCGCGACGTAGCGGTTGTTGTCCGGCGCTGGTTCGCCTCGCCGCTGGCTGGCCGCGCCGATCGCGCCCTCTGCCACCGGGGAACCCGAAGGACGCAGAGCCGCGCGCGCAGGCGGCCGGCCGGCGTTTTTAACGGCTCCGCGAATCTGCCGGGCGGCCACGCTCTTCCGCGTCGATGCGGCTCGTCCGAGGTGGTGAACGTCGCAGGCCGGGCGCGTCGTTTGTGAAAGCGGAGCTGCGCTCGCGTTGCTTTGAACTGGATGTGCGACGTGCGGTTCGGTGCGTGGTGGACGGTTTGAATGTGCGAGTTCTGTGAATCGGCGTTGGTCGACTTGGTGTGTGCGCTGGCCGTTTGGTGCCGGGATTGCTGAGCTGGCTTTTGGCGGTGGAAATCAATGGTAAGTATCTTTCTATGGGTTGGGTTGCAATTTTACACGAGTCATGCTAATGAAATGTATTCTTTTGCTTTCATCGATTTGTAATATTACAAGTGCTAAAACATACATAAACGACTGTATTTGATATTTAACATTTAATTTACATGTTAGCTCCAATTATATGCAAATAATATTGTAAACGTTATTTTTATATAATATATTTTTAGATATAATTCTTCTATTTTGATATGGACTTGCTGGCGCATATTATACAGTTTTAGTATTTGGGATACGAGCTGGCTGCGTTCATTTTTGGGTGCCATGAATTAATCGTTTGGGAATTTATAGAGTGGGGCGAAATGTCTTGGTTTGACATGTTTATGACTATATCAGTTTACATGCTTGTTGTTCCATCGTTCCAGACATTTCGTTGATCGCATTCTGAGAGGGCTACCATTACAATGCTCCATTTCGATGTTATGCTATGAGTTTACTTTTTTGTGTTATTGGATTTTTTTGAGAATGTGATCTGAAAAAGACCGGCACACTGGAAGCAACCGAATGGCTTTATTCCGTCGAGGGGCTAGGCGGACCTTTCTCGAAAAATGCTGTCCAGTCCTTTGCCATCACCCTCGCCATTGCCTGTGCCATCGTCCTCGCCCTCGCCCTCGCCCTCGCCCTCGCCCTCGCCCTTGCCGTCGCCCTCGGCCTCTTTCTCCCCCCTCATACCTCTATTTCCATCCTGACACGTACTTCCCCTTTCTTCCTCATACTAACCTTCATCCTCGTCCTCATCCTCGCCTTCGGCCACATTCCCGCCCTCGCCCTGGGCGGTATCCCCGTTCAGCCCTTCTCCCATCGCCAAGGGAAGGCGCCTAATGACCGGCTGCAGGCGCACGTACTGTCGGAGTGCGGGCGGGGCGGGGCGGGGCGGGTGGGACGGGGGCGGGAGCGCTCCCACGCTGCGGGGGCGGGGCTTCTCCGCATCCGGCTGCTCCTCGCCTGCGGCGGCGGCGGCGACGGGCGTGAGAACCGAGACACGCGGCGCCGCGCCCGAATCTTCTCAGTGGCAGTGGCAGATGGCTCAGCTGGAAAGGGAGAGTTCGCCACCCGCATTACTCGCCATCATCCAGTTCTTAAGGCAATTCGCTTAATTCGGTTTGGACGCCAAATATCTTCGAAGCTCTTGACTCCTTACTTTAGTTAATTAGGAATAATAATAATAATAATAATAATAATAATAATAATAATAATAATAATAATAATAATAATAATAATAATAATAATATAAACGTACACAAGCACACACATTCGTTTTCATCACCGGTTTATTTTTCCTTTGTACGATGTAAGAGGATTTGTCCAATGATGTTGTGGCGTTGGGGAGTGAGATCAGAGGTGCGATGGGGCACCTGGCTCGTCATTTGGCGGACGGATCAACCTTAAGGGATGTGAGGAAAGGGAAAGTTTCTATTGTTTAGTAGTAAAGTGGGGTTTTGCATGGATGGAAAATTGGAGTATCTTAGGAAAATAACTCGAGAACAGGATCTGCTGACGCATTTTTTTTTTGTCTTGAATAATTTTGGGAATTGATTTCTGGTAAAATTATGAAACGTCTTATGCTGGAAATCGTTCGTGACAGTAAAAGTATAGTTCAACACATTTGTCAGATTTGGACGCGTCTTACTCGTTCGTTGCATTCGTCATGCGAATAAGATTATATTTGGTGAAGTATTTGTTCGTTTGAACTATTCGTTAACCGATCACTCACTATCAGTCACTAATACATCCTCTTTTATTGTTAATTTGCTGTTAAATCTTGTTTTGAAGATTCCTTAGCTCAGCAATCGTTATTTCGAGTTCTTCTGCATTGCGTTGTGTTGTGTGGCCCCCTTTAAAAATCAAACTATTGTATTGTCCGATCACCAGAGATGCTCAGGGCGAAGACTTTTTGCTCTGCAGCGTGACTAACAGGAAAGTCGTAGAGTTCGAGTCCTGACGATGGCGACCTAACTATCTAGAAGGTTAGGTCAAATTCAGTCGCTGTCTGGAGGAGAATAATAGCGGCCGACCGTTGTGATCTGTAGTTTCTCTCATCGCGCGAATACTTCTCTCCACGCGAATACTGAAGCCAAACCCAAAAAGCGGGCCGTAGACCAGGCACGATCTTACTTTCGTTATCGTTGTCCGCTCTTTTTCCCTTAAGTAATTTCCGTGCACGTACGTCGGGTGGCCAGGCAGATGATTAGCCAAATCAGAAGGTAAGCCCCGCAGAAGAGCAGAAAATAAGCTCAGCTTGGCCCGACTTCGGCAGTGTCCTGCGGACCGAATATTTGGAGGTGGGAAACATTCTCAAAACAGTGTAAGTCATCACTGGATCTCACTCCCTCGCGATGGAGGAACAATGCTCCCTCGGGATATAACTTACACTACACTTACGGAATTATGACAGCCATTGACGCGCCCAAAACTAAACAACCAATCCATCTTTCTCTCTCCGGACATTGTGACGCATCCGAACTGCTTGTTACAGAGAGATTATTCTTAAGATGGGATCGCTTTGACAGTTACTGCTTGGCTACTGTTGGCAACAAAACTGCAGATTATGTCCACGCTCTCAATTCGTCAATGTGTTCATTTGCAGTTAGCTCATTTGTAAACGGCTTCGACACTACCTCACACAAAGCCATCGTCCAACATGACATTCTTTTGTTTCGCGCCTTGTCAAACTGGCCCCTTCGTGGAGTAACTCCTCTACACCCGCGCTGACGTGGTGTACCGCAGTGCCCCGTGGTGCAGGGGAGTAGCGTAGTGGGGGCGGTAGGTGTGGCCCGCCGCGGGCGGCACTTTTAGGGAGCAGCAACATTTCACGATAAATGATAATAGTAATAAAAATAATCTTGTAAAAATTTGAACCATTTCATTTCATATTTTTCTCGCACCTACGATTCGGACCGATTGAAATAAGCACGAAATCTTTCATTTCTTAATCTGTAACGACTTCTATAAATAAATGAATGGATAATGATCATTATAGTGTACAACACGTGATTATTATATTATCAAACATATATACATGACTTTTTCATTTATAACGTGTAAAATACACAATAATGATTGTTCTTGCCGAAACGTTTTTTAAGAGTTACTGTACAAGTTGTATATTTTAGTCTTTTAAAGTGAAATGCCCATTTAAGGGTGTGGGCGGCGACATTTGTGTCGGTCGCGGGCGGCTGGCGGCCGCGCTACGCCCCTGCCGTGGAGCGCGTTGCGTGGCGTGGGGTGGGGGCTCGTGCGCTGGCCCTGCGAGGGGAGCGGCCGCGCGTATTTTTGGAGCGCGGCGCCCACCCTCCGCGCGCGCTGCCTCCCGCCGCGCCTGCCTCCAGCACGCCGCGCCGGCGGATGGGGGCTCTCGGCGGGCGGCGGATACGGCCTCACGACGGCAGCTGAAGAAGAGGAAGAAGAAGAATTGGGAGAAGAGGAAGAATTGGGAGAAGAGGAAGAATTGGGAGAAGAGGAAGAATTGGGAGAAGAGGAAGAATTGGGAGAAACTTTAAAGGAAGAGGCGAACACCTTCGGTTTTTTATGGCTTGATTGATTAGTGATTCTGGGAGCGTCAGCTGCTAAGGGCGTTTGTCCCGTAAGTGCAGTACATGTTTTATCGTGGGATGTGGCAGTGATCTCCCGTTGAATAGTGAGATCCGCCACCGATCTTCGTCGGCTTCCGGTTTTTCCCCAGCCAGGTGTCTCCCACCACTACTGCCCTCCCTCAGTCGGCACAAGCTCTAAGCTCCCGACTGGTTTCTCAAGAAGTGTGGTAGTGTAGCATACATGAGTGTAAGTGTGTGTGTACGTAAGGGGGTGAGGAAAGGAGAAGGGAGAGGAAGGAAAGATCGCGTGCGGTCCGCGGCCCATTTGTTAGAGACGTGCTACGGTATTGGCCTGTTGGTGATCGGAGAAACCAGGTAAAACTACCGATCGGATCAGCTGGGCGCTAGAATTCTCCTCCATATATCGCCTGAATTCCGTTTAGTTACGTAGCTAGTACAAAAAATCCTGCCACAGTCGGAACACGAACCCTACGACCTCCCTGTCAAAGGCTCTGCAGTGACATGAATTGATGTTCTCAGCCACCTAAGCGAGTGAATGTGTGGCGCAAACAGGCAAACGAGGAGGAAAGGGAAAAGCAGAGCAGCGCAATCGGATCTCCGGAGAGGAATGCTCCGTGCGCGTCGCCGCTGCTTCCTCCGGAGCGCGTGCGGCGGCGCGGCGGTCGGCGCGGGTGCGGGCCCGCGAGGACCAATTACTAAATACCGGGCTAATGGGGGAGGCCACTTAGCTAATCGCCCTCGCCCGCCCGCCTGTCCGCCGGTGGCGGCGGCACGAGCTTTCACTGGCGCGTCCTCACAAGCGACCGCCGCCGAGAGAAACCTCTGGTGACCGGTCGGCTCGCAGACCCGAGCTGCATTTTCTACGCTGCTCGGAAAATAAAACTTCCATGGGCGTCTTTCCTATGAGTAAAGCACCAGCAAAAATCCATTTCCAGGAGGTTATTGTGTGGAGTACGCCAATCGATATTTTGTGTGTTTTGTGGAATCGTG
Source organism: Teleogryllus occipitalis (assembly GCA_011170035.1). NCBI lineage: Eukaryota > Metazoa > Arthropoda > Insecta > Orthoptera > Gryllidae > Teleogryllus > Teleogryllus occipitalis. Next base: position 267,951 of record BLKR01000060.1, read on the forward strand.
GTCTTCTCTTTTCATTCGCATTTGGAAAGAACTATAATTGATAATTCCAAAGTTCTCTGGTAAGTCCTACTTTGCTTATTCGTAAATTCGTTCATAATCCAGATTCTGCTGTCATAATTAATAGCAGTTGCTTTCGTTTTAAATAGGAAAAATTAGTTGATTTTGTTTTGCAGCTTAACTTTGATTTGTACGAATGAACGTGTGTGGGAAAACATAAAAATACCACAAGCAAATTCCACCAATACCAAAAATTCTATTCTTTTCAGTAGAATGTTGCAGCATCTACTTCCAATTGTTGTCTATGTATTGCCGTGTTATTCATCGGCGAGATTTTTCTTCCTGTTGGTGTTCATTTTTCGTAGAGAATTATTTTCGAACATCAGCTTGTAAGTTTTTCACATATTACCGTACGTCATGGTGTATTTTTTTCTTTTGCCATTTGCTTCACGTATTATTTATTCTGTCGATGGTAATAATTTATCGAAGAACTTGTGCCACAAATGCTGATACAGCTCAACTTCTGTCGGGCATTAGAATTTCAGAGTGAGCTCTCACGCCCAATGCAAAGAAGCCTTTAGACCTCAGAGTCAGATCTTAAGTAACACGCATCTACGTCATAATGTTCTTCCCGTGTCGTAATACCAAATGGCTTCCTGTCGTATTCGATCATCTTCACGATGATTAAACACAGTCCTAACCTTCAAGGAGGAACGTTAAAGAAATGAATGTGCTACGAAGATGTACCGAAGTATTTTACTAGTTAAGAAGCTTATGGATAAATGCTTAATGCACGGCTAGCGAGATTGTTACATCTGCATTAACACTAGCGTCGTAGCACTTCGTAACCTTGTTGTAATAAAAAAGGCCAGTAAGGTATTACGCTGCATGTTTCCTCCTTGTTCTCTACCAGCGATGTGGTCTACCGGTTGGAGAACAGTGCAAAGAGTTGCACCGTCGATTTCCTACAGCAATTGCTACTCGTTGCATTTAGAGGTTGCAGCGGGAGGTCAGAGATAAGTTTCGCTCTTTTATTTTCTTGTATCTGTCGGTATGCGAAGTGCTTTGATCATCAATACTACCAAGTAGCAAAGTTAATTTGTAAGCAGTAAAATTTTAAAATTAATGTACATCGTAACGTTCGTCTCTAGCTTGAACAAATCTTATTTGATTACTTCTACCATTACATGACTACCATTTCATGTCTTCGAGTGAAAGTTATCTTAAATGTGTACTGGCATAATATAAGAATCGTGTTCTTAGTAAAAGTTAACCACTCTTCAGGACCTCCCGTAATTTTGTGATAGATTTTATTTGCTATTTCATGTTCAATGTATATTATCAATATTTAATACTAGCCCACTAGACATTTTCGTAGCAATTTTATAGGTTCAACGGCGAAAGATCTGCATGGACGCGGTCTAACGAACGTTGATCGATTTGTATAGCATGAAAAATTGAGGATCAACTCGACATCCTGCTCGCAAACGAACATTTATTTTGTATCGAAACCTCCATGTTTTCAAACCTCAGCTATTCCAATACCTTTTGGTATCGATATGCGTCTTCGTGTAAGAAATTATGTGAATTTTATATTCAATAATATTCACACACGTCTCAGGATATTTTTTAATTTTTTTTAATTTAATTTTATTTTTTGACAATTTATAGCTATGATTTTTGTACACATGTTTCACTTTTCTAGTTTTAGTTTTCTCCGAAACAAAAAGTACAGTGACAAAATGAGTAGTAGAAAGAATCAATTCAAAGTGTCATTATAATTCTACCAATTAATTTATTTCACATATCAATAATAAAGTTTAAACAATATTGGTATTGATTTTCGTATCGATTTCACAATATTTAATAGTTATAGATACCGAATTTGGGATTATCGAAATAGAACTGTCGATACTGTAAGTGCGAATGTTATTGCCAGATACCTGCGCCCGGGCACAGAACTGCTCCGTTGTCACCGACCACTGTCCCCCAAGCCACGCGTCAAAAGTGGGGTGTACCTCACCTTGCCTGGTCCCTCCCGACCCCCCCCCCCTCATCTACGCCACGCCACGCCACACCATGCCATGCCATTCCTCGCCTCGCCCCGCTACGCCCCGCCACGCCCCGCCCAGCCCCGCCACGCTATGCCATGCCTTCCCCGCCACGCCCCGCCGCGCCCCGCCCCGCCACGCCACGCCACGCCTCGCCATGCCACGCCACGCCATACCATACCATGCCACGCCATGCCCCGTCACAAGCTCTACCTCGCTAGGCTCCGTCTCGCACCTCCCCCTCCCACCCGTTCCGCTCCGGGCTGCTGCTTCGCGCTGCGCACAAACGGACCATCGGCCGGACAGAGGGACAGCGGGTTTTATTTCGGTTTCTCCGGCGAGCCTCCCCCCGCTCCCCTCCCCCCTCCGACCGTCCGGTCGGCGGAGATGCGCGGCCCGAGACGCGGCGGCGGCGGCGGCGGAGAAAGTCGGCAGAAGCGCAATTACTCGCGTTTCGTTCCCGCGCCCGCCCCGGGGCGTCGCCTCCGCCGCCGCGGTCCAGCACGCGGAAACCTCAGGCGGCGCGGCGCGGGCCGAGATTTCTCCGGCGGATCGGGTTTGCGCAGGCGGCTGAATGAAAGGCATTGGAATTTCGGGACGGTGCAACGCGTTGGTGCGTGTCGATTTAGGTTAGGTGAGGCGATACTGGTTAGGTGGTGACGTTTTTATCTTCAAGATCATCTTCATCTTCAGCGATGATGGTAAGGTGGTGACGTTCGTACCTTGAAATCATCTTTAGCTCTTTATAATCATTGTCTTCAGCCTCTTAATAATTTTATTGTTCATCGTAATTTTCTTTATCATCATTCATCTTTGTTCTTACCAGTTTCATTATTGTAATATTTTCTATAGTGGCAATGTTCATTATTTTCGTTTTAACTCTATTCTTCACCATTATTAGCATCATCTTCCGCTGTATCTCATCTGTTCCCTCATCTTCCTTTAGTTTTCTTTATTTTCACTTTTGGGGGGGGGTGTTTATCATATTGTAAAATTTCGGATGTTTTATTTCTAGTGGGATGTTCAACGTCAAATATCGCAGAACATTTATTTTTACAAGGCGAAATAAAATGGTCGTGTCTTATTTATATGACTCTATGAGCCCACACCTTTCCGTCGGATGTGAAAGTAATCCGGCCTTACGCCGGACACGAACCCGCAACCGTGTCACAAACCAGAGTCCAAAAGCGGTATTTATGTTGGTGGTGGCGTATTATCTATTGCGCCAAACACTTGAGATTCCGGCAATCGCTGGAGGGAAGCTGTGCATTGCGAGTTCGAAAAAGCTGTATTTTGCGTGTTACTATTATGCATGCAACACTTCCAGTGCATTGCTTCATTCGGAGAGATGGCGAGACCGCTGAGAATTCCGGCTTTTCAATATCTCGGAATCGGTTGTGTGCCGTGTGTCCACCACAGTTCGTGACTCCACGTCCGAGGCGATCCTCGATTTTCGTCACTCGTGTGGGCTACAAAGAGCACGTAGGGCTTGGATTGACCATAGTCGTTTCTCTCTGCAACAGCAGGGTTATTCCGTTGGAAGAGCCACCTCATCCCCTGCGAAGGCCTCTTGCGAGCGGTCGACCTGGATGCCGACGCACCCGCACTCACACGCACACACACACATGCGCGCGCACGTTCAGGGCGACGGCCGCACGTCGGCCACTCACGCGCGCTTCCGAGATTCGCTCACCCCGCCTCCATCACCTCCCTCCCTCGGTGCACCCCTCGCCCTCGCCATCCCTGTCCCTCCCGCTCCTGCTTCTGCCCTCCAACCGCCTCCCCCTCGTCTGACCCCGCCGCAGCGCCCTCCGCCTATAGTTCTCGCCCGCCACATATCCGCCTCCTCTTCATACTTCTTCCCCCTCTTCTTTGCCCGCTTCCTCTTCTTTGCCCGCTTCCTCTTCTTTGCCCGCTTCCTCTTCTTTGCCCGCTTCCTCTTCTTTGCCCGCTTCCTCTTCTTTGCCCGCTTCCTCTTCTTTGCCCGCTTCCTCTTCTTTGCCCGCTTCCTCTTCTTTGCCCGCTTCCTCTTCTTCTTCCCCCGCTTCCTCTTCTTCTTCCCCCGCTTCCTCTTCTTCTTCCCCCGCTTCCTCTTCTTCTTCCCCCGCTTCCTCTTCTTCTTCCCCCGCTTCCCCTTCGTCCTCGACATCTTCTTTCTCCATTTTTACCTCTTTCTGCTCCTCCTCACCTCGCCCGACCCTGCCATGGCTTTAGGTTTCGTCCCGTCCTCACAGCTTGCCATGCTGCCTTGGGACGTCTAACTTCACTTCAACTTTCCAAGTAGATTTTAGACGAATGACTTTAATATAGTACATTTCGACATTGCATCCATCAATATTTTTAAAATACAGTTTCAATATAATTGTAAAGTTATTGAGTGATTGGTAACTACGTATGTTACATTCAAATTTGATGCGCCCCTTTAAAATTTTTCAATGATTAGAACCACGAAGAGTACAATTCTCCGAAGACGAGCGTCATATTCTCTCACTACAACTTATCTGTGCAAAGCGTTTGTGTCGGTAATATTATTTTCCTGTGTGTTGTCCTTCACCCCACATCGGTGCCAATTAACACTTGTCGGTTCACCGACAGGACATGAGCGTCCGTTTTATTGGAGTTGGTAGGAGACGGTCCAGTCACTTCGTTTGCGTCGATGACTAGAGACAAATTGCAATTACGACAGGTATCGCCTCATTCCTGTCGATTTGCTTTGTCACTAGCGTGGATTACTCTGCCGGAAATCCTCTGTTTTTTCATCTGTCCCTTGATCATTGTGAGTAATGAACGTGCTACATAAATGACCACTAAATTGCAAAAGGGGCGATTTGTATTGTAGGCCTGCGTGTAGATTTGCGAAGTTGAATATTTGTGGGACAGAAATGCAGGTAATTTCGATTTTTTTAGTTTAATGCGATGGTAATCACGATGAGTACGGTAAGTTTTTCATTCGCGCTGTACGATGACTAGTCAATGTGATTTTCACGTTGAAAGTGCGTTCTCGACACATCGTTGCCGCGTATCGTCCATTATGGAGGTAATTACGGGGTCAAAACACCAGCACACCTGTAAGTATCGGAACTCAATCACTACTTGTGAGATAATCACGACAAATATATTTTTGGGATTTGGAATGGAATTTGTGGTAACCAATGCGATTTTGCGACTGGTTCCCGCAGAGGTTTCTCTGCCTCTCATTCCGCCATTGATCGATCTTTCTCCCCGTCATCATCATTATCATGACAATTATAATAATCATTTACATGTACTCGTCTATTAAGTTCATCGTACATGTTTGAGCTTGAGAAACAGACATATATTTACCTTCTGCTTTGTTCTCAAAGAAGTCTTGTTGCATTTTCGTAGGTACGTCAGACTATATTTTGTAGGACCTTAGCGTACTTCCCCATTGTAGTCTAAATATGATCAGAAATGTATAGACCAAACAATAGAGCACAACAATAAATAGGTTGAAAAGCATATTGAACATTTAGGACTCGAAACCTGGCTAGGTTTACTTGGTTTGTTCAGAGATGTGGACCTGTTGTACTGTCGCTACCACGTCTAACTACGAAGTGAATTTCATTGTGGCTAAGTGACATCTACAATTGCTTCGTTATTTACCAACTATAGGAATTTCCTACGCTACTAAACAGACTCCTTGACCAATATTTTAGATTTTATGAAATGTACGTTTTGTTCGTAAATACATGCTGATCTCTTAATCAGCAAACACAAGGAATTTAACTTACCTGATGAAATTAAACTTACCTTAAATAATAATAATAATAATAATAATAATAATAATGTAATAATAATAATGTAATAATAATAATGTAATAATAATAATGTAATAATAATAATAATGTAATAATAATAATAATAATAATAATAATAATAATAATAATAATAATAATAATAATAATAATAATAATAATATACTATAAAAATTTAACTTACCTTACAGAAATGTGCAGAATGATGAGGAGAATCTAGTGGTACTCATATCTCATTTTCAGCCAAAAGCAGATACATTATCGACTCATTCACAGGGGCCAAGGAAATGTGGAAATGTAATTCAGATGTCGGGACCCATGTAGTGTATATTGGCTGCCATGGGGAGTGTTCGTCCGTCGTAGAACGCATGCCATCGTGGCGTGGCGTGGAGGGGCGGGGCGGGGCGGGGCGGGGCGGGGCGGGGCGGGGCGGGGCGTGCTTTCTCCGAGGGGCGGCGGAGCGCCCATCCGTATGCATGCCGCGCCGCCCCCGGGGCCTCCCCCACCCCCGCCCCCGCCGCCGGAGCACGTGCTCGGGCGTAATTGCGCTCGCTGCGTGTCAATATTTCTATTGTCTGCGCAGGCGGAGCGGACCGATGAGGCTCGCCTGGGTTGCCGCGTCGCCTCCTTCAGACACTGTGCTCTTGTCTGCGCTGCGTTCAGTGCGCTCTGTAAACACTGGAGTTTCAGGAAACTCTTTTGACGGAGATACCCGAAAATAATCATCAATATGTGCTAGCTTTCTTGTCCTCGATTCTCAAGCAATAGAAATATCTTCAGTGCAGAGTGTACAACCCTTAAACGCCAATGTTACACATTTTATTAAGCCTTCCTCAGGGCTACAACACAAACGAGTTACGGTTCATGTATCGACGAAATTTAATCTCCTGAGAATGTTACAGTTTTGCTGTATGCTTGGAATGACGTTCTACTTGGATTAATTAATTATAATTGTATTCGTGACAGTACGAATAATTTAGTTTGTGGAAATAGGATTGAAAATCAGACTGAGGTTAAATCTGTTTGAAATCAAAATCTCGAATTTTGGCGGTTAGGTCCTTCATTAAAATGTTAAACGGGTGAAACATGAGAAGACAACATAATTTGTTGCCGGTTATTCGAAAAAAGTGCAGGAGTCACGTGTAGAAAAAGATAGTTTTCTACTTATAAAATTATTTTAAGTATTGAAAGTAGCAGGGCCCACCCTCACAATTTAGAAAGGCGAGGTTATTTTTTGTGAGGTAAATCGTGGAAAGTAGTTTTATTCCTGAGTTTTTAGAATGAAATGTATGTTATTGTAATATTGTATTATATCCTTATTTGCTAAAACTATGATTTACAATTCACAGTCTTATCTCTTTTAATATTTCCTTAATTTTCTAGAGGTAGATCTCCCATAGTGGTAGATCACTTTCTGCCAAGGGACATGTGAGGGGAAATCTAACATAAGTTACACCTATGACATTTGCCTTTGAGTGTAGGTAACTTTTCTTGCTCTGATGTTCCGTTGCTTCACGAAACTTTTACTGCATCAAGTCATACAATGTATAATGAGTTGTATATCAATGAAGGCCAAATGTTCCATGTGTAGCTTCTGTCCGACATTTCCTAGAACAAATTCATTAGTAGAGTCCTTAAAATATGCAGTAAGAAACGCCAAAATATGTGCATAAATATGTATTGAAAATTATAAGTATATGTAACAAATATGTAGAAAGGAATATAATACGTCATTTCTAATTACGCTCTAATTTACAAAAAAAAAAACAAAAAAAAAATACAAACATTTTGAAATTAAGTTAATAAAATATTTATTGAAGCAGGTCGGCGATAACTAACCTATTTATTTTTCGTAAATTGGGATTAAAAATCAAGAAACACATCCTCAGTGATACTTTCTACACCTAATGGTAATTGTCTCAGTGCTCACGCGAACTTGTTGCAACATTTATGCAGTACAGATATGTGACCGCGTTTCCAAGGTGGGTCACCTCGCGTCTTCAACACGCAATTCCGAATATGTGTAAAAAAAGTGGATATTTATATAATATAAAATATTTTTGAAAATGTTTTAATTTTATTTTTTGAAAAATGAATTTAAATGAAATTCGTATTATAATAAAAAGTTTTGGGAAATGGATCATTTCAGCAAAATATGATAAACATGTAATATATGGCAAAATATCTAAAACATATGTACAGAAAAAATTGGATATTGAGTTAGGATTGTCCTGATTCGCCGAGATCACAAATTTGAGAACACAAATCTGAAAGAAAGAATGTGTAATTACCTAAAAATCAGGGCTATATTCATTAGTAACAAATGATCTTCGTTCCTCTACATGCCCTAGATGTTTATAATATTTATTCTAATATCATTTGGATTTAATGACGAACAGCAAGTTATGATGGGAACCCTTGAATTTTATATTCGTATTACAGTATTGTTCCCTGTCGTGTGAAATGGCATGGAGAGTGAAATGAAAGGCGCGAGCAGCCCGCGCTCCCTGGTGTGCGGGTAGCGCAGCGCGGCGTGGCGTCTTTCCTTTCCGGGAGCTGCACAATGCGCGGGGGTGGTATTTATAGGCGGCAGTTAGTCAGCGCTGCGGGCAGCCTACTGCCACCCCTCTCAAAGCCCCCCCTTCCCCCCAGCCTCCTCGTTCCAGTCTACCCTCCCTTTTCTCCGGTTCCGTCCCCTCTCGCCTTTTCCGTTCTCTTCCATCCTCTCTCGTTTTGGACTCGCACTTGGCCACTTCCGAGCCCCATCGCGTAACTCCAGTTCTTTTTCGATCCACCTCGCTCGTCTCTGCTCTTCTCCGCCCAACACTGCCACTTCTCACCGACCCTGGCCGTCTCTGTGTTGTCAATCGTCGGACCATTTCCTCACTGCACCACGTACTAAGACTGTCACTCGCTCTCATCTGTCTCGCTTTTCCTTGGTCGCCCTCCCGTCCTTCGCTCAAAACCTAGCGTGCTCCGCATGCTTCGCACTCAACAACACGCGGTCGTCGCCCAGCTGTCCTTTGTCTCCCGCCCGTGTTCTTTGCCACCTTTACCCCCACCGCTTGCCTGCCCCGCCCCTTTGCCCCTTGCTGGCCGAGGCCGCTCCTTCCCCTCCGCCCAATATAGACGCCCCCTCGCGGCGCAGAGGCAGTGCGAGCGTACGCACGGTGCGGCGCACCCTACCTTCGCGGTAGACTCTGGGGACGGAGACTAGGGTCGCGGACTCTGGGGACGGAGACTAGGGTCGCGGACTCTGGGGACGGAGACTAGGCTCGCGGACTCTGGGGACGGAGACTAGGCTCGCGGACTCTGGGGACGGAGACTAGGATCGCGGACTCTGGGGACGGAGACTAGGTCGCAGACTCTGGGGACGGAGACTAGGGTCGCAGACTCTGGGGACGGAGACTAGGGTCGCAGACTCTGGGGACGGAGACTAGGGTCGCAGACTCTGGGGACGGAGACTAGGGTCGCAGACTCTGGGGACGGAGACTAGGATCGCAGACTCTGGGGACGGAGACTAGGATCGCAGACTCTGGGGACGGAGACTAGGGTCGCAGACTCTGGGGACGGAGACTAGGGTCGCAGACTCTGGGGACGGAGACTAGGGTCGCAGACTCTGGGGACGGAGACTAGGGTCGCAGACTCTGGGGACGGAGACTAGGATCGCAGACTCTGGGGACGGAGACTAGGATCGCAGACTCTGGGGACGGAGACTAGGGTCGCAGACTCTGGGGACGGAGACTAGGGTCGCAGACTTGGGTCGCAGTCTCTAGGGACGGAGACTAGGGACGGACGGAGACTAGGGACGGACGGAGACTAGGGACGGACGGAGACTAGGGACGGACGGAGACTAGGGACGGACGGAGACTAGGGACGGACGGAGACTAGGGACGGATGGAGACTAGGGACGGACGGAGACTAGGTTACAGTCTCCAGGGACAGAGCGATCGACCACTTAATTCCGTAAGCTTGTGAAGTAAGCCGTAAATGAAAAATTAGAATAGATTTATTGCCGCCTTTGAAAATAAGTACTATGAGGATGATGTACAGGTGCTAGAAACTCCCTTCATAGCAATCACTAAACTGATTATTAACGTACGAATGTTAAAAGAGGTTCCACTTAAGAGCCTAAAAGATGCAGCACGTTTGCACTTGTTATTTACAAGTCAACACGATGAATTTGCGATAGCGTGTCGTATCTTCAAGTGTGTGGTGTGCATCACCAATCAAACCGTAAATCAGCTTCTGCCTCAAACTCGTCGTGTAATGCTACTCGTAGCCCTCGAGAGCTGTTATCACGCTGTAATTGCCTCACACCCAGGCGAAGTACGAGTGCACTTGACCATTTGACAAAAGTACGTGATTGACGGGAAATGGTTTGCACATAGGAGTGTAATAAAAAATGTCCATTTCGGCGTAAAATGGGCTGTTTGAATACAATATTTTTTATCAAACCTCACTTCTACATTTTTTCATTGAAGGACAGTTAGGAATAACGAGTTTGGGAATCGACGTGGTCATCTGTTTCTATGCTTGTATTTTTACCGCCACTAAATAATATATATTGCTCTCACTATATTGCAGGATTAATTACGTTGGCAATGGCGTTCTATTGGTCTGGTTTTGTGAACTTTTGAGTTCTCTACTGCATAGCTAGTGGCAGTTTTCTGCATACGCTGTGGGGAATCGATCCTGTTTGTATTTCACTTGCATCAAACTTGGTACATACCATACATTTAATGGAGATCCTAGTGTGAATAGTTGGTTGAGATTCATCTCTTAGCGTTCTCTACTTTACCTCGTCCTCTTCCCCTCCGTTTCTCTACGTCACACTCCCTCTATCGTGTCATATCACACTCCCCTACTCTGCTCTCTTTCCTCTGTTGCCATATTTTCCTCCTCTCTGTCCTTTCTCCTCTTTTGGTCTCTCTCCTTTATTTCCCTCCCTGCTTTCCGTGCTCACTGCTCTCTACTCCCTCTTCTCTCTCATTCATCTCGCAATCTCCTGTTCCTGCTCTCTTTTTCCCACTTTTACGTCTACTCTCTCTCTTTCTTTCTTTCCCTCGTTTTACAGATTTAAAACTGACAAAATGAGCGCTCATTACCTTCAACAAGGCTTCTCTCTCGAGTTGCGAGACGGATGCAATGCTTGCATAGTGTATTAGCAGTTTGCGCATGCGCGATACACGAAACTCTGCGCCGGCCACCAAATTCGCAGATACTACTCCAGGCCACGCCCCCTCCACCTTCTCGTGAGCCGGATTTCGACTCCCGCGTGAAACGTGTGAGACGAGACCCAAGTCGAAGGCGGGGAGGGGCGTGCGGAGGACTTATTCTGAGAAGGCCGGAGACCCACTTGGAGGTCCACGACCCCCGCCCCTGCCCCGCCGCGCCCCGCCCCCGGGTCGTGACGCGGCGCTGACTGCATCGCCGGCAGCTGTCGCCCCTGCGCCCGCGCATCCGCAGCCTCGCCCGTTTCTCCCTGGGAGCGCCGCCGTCAAAACAAACGCCTCTCGACCTCTCGGAATAAGCGGCGACGCCTCGCAGCGGCCGCGCAGTGGGCCGAATGCGCAGAAACACGTGGAGCGAATGGATATTGTGTGTTATTTGTAAGATGTGGATCGACCTGTGTGGATGCGCTATAGAACCTTTGAGACAAAACCGGTATTTTTTTTATTTCTAATAAATCGATATCCTCTCGCTACAAATTCTAATTGGTGTCCCATAAATGTTGCATTAACTTTAAGGAAATGTGACTATGACATGACGAGGGAAGAACATAAGGAATCACCTTCCGTAATTTCAGATAATGTAAATACGCAACAGCTAGCCGGAAATAACTAGTTCTCTCTCGCTCTGTCTCTCGCTCTCTATCACGATCTCGCTCTCGATCTCTCTCGATCTCGCTCTCTCTTGATCTCGCTCTCTCTCTCGCTCTCTATCTTTCCCTCTCTCGATTTCGCTCTCTATCTTTCTCTTTCACATCTCTCTCATCTTTCTCGATCTCTATCTTTCTCTTTCTCGATCTCTCTCTATCTTTCTATCTTTCTCTTTCTTGATCTCTCTCTATCTTTCTCTTTCTTGATCTCTCTCTATCTTTCTCTTTCTTGATCTCTCTCTATCTTTCTCTTTCTTGATCTCTCTCTATCTTTCTCTTTCTTGATCTCTCTCTATCTTTCTCTTTTTTGATCTCTCTCTATCTTTCTCTTTCTTGATCTCTGTCCCTCTTCCCTCCTCTCGCTTTGCCTGTTTGTTTCGTTTGCGCAACTGTGCGTGGCGGTGGGGCGGGGCGTTCGCTGGAAGGGAAGGGAAGGGAAGGGCCCGGAAGTGGGGCGGCGGCCTCTTCCCGGGAGGCCCGGCGTCATCGCGCGTGCAATCGCTGGAAGCGCCCGCGGTTGCAGCTGCCACTGCCTCTGTTGCTGGGCACGGACGTGTGGTGCTTCACCTACTGACAGATCGGCGCTTTAGCTTTCAATGGTTTCAGTAGGGACTTTTTGCCTATACTTGGCTTTTGCAGCACGACTTTTTGAGTCATTCTCAGTCCTGCCGCTAGAGTCTCTTGATCTACAGCACTGCTTGATGCGGTCGCGATCGTGCGACATCTTTCGGCAGGACTGAAAATGACTCAAAAAGTCGTGCCTCATTCCATCTTGGAAATACTACTACCCTCAGCCGCCACGTTAGAAAAACCCAAGTATAGATAAGCGAGCAGCATTCGACTGCACTCTCTCCGCAAGCGCCAACTCGAAATCGATCTCAAGTGATAAGCGGAGTTCGCTAATCCGCCCATATTTAGCAGATGTCTTATCTCGCATGCGCACTCATGTTATGTCAAATTTGTTACTGACTTTGGCGGCGAAGTGTGCTGCTAACTCCGTATGTATGCATACATACTTACTATCACTGGTCGATAGGCAGCTCTAGTTGTACGTATGCCAAACAAGAGGATGTGGCATTACCGGAATACAGCGCACACTCAGCCGTCACAGTGCGGAACTTCCTCCATTTAGACCTAAATATCTGTGCAAAGCTTCTTTCTCGACTTCACTCTCAACTTATTGGTCGAGAGATTGCTGTTGATTTTTGTACCCTACGCTGTGCTTAAAGATCTTAGTAACGATAGCAATACTACACGATGCTAAAACTTCAGAATCGCTGTTGAAGAAACTACAACTGGCGAATATTAAATTCAACACATTGGAACTTGCAGAAAATGAAAATGTGAAATGCGGCTGTGCTGTTACACAATGATGATGATTATGGTGATGGTTACGTGAGAACTCAAAATATGAAAATCCTCGGAGGCGTTTTAAGTTGCTGAAGAAAATACAAACAATGAACAGAAGAACCCGAAGAAGAGTAAGTACCGGAACGGAAAGAAACGAAGTGACTTCCAACACAATTGAAGTAATCCCCTGGAGGCGGGAAATTACAACAATCACAGTATTACGCACGTAATTCGGTGAATTTTAATCGTACAGTTGTTATATAATTAATACAATGGAATGGATGTCAGAATTCCAGACGTAATGGTAATTTATTTCCGTAATCGTTAATTTCGTGAACAATCCTTGAAAGACCCACACAGTAACACGGCCACACAACAAAAATATCACAATAGAACGAGTTGAAATTGTTAGATGCCATCAGAGGAGTGGTCTTTCTCTTATTTCTCTCTTTCTCTTATTTCTCCATATTTCTCTTCTTTCCCTTCCCTTATAAAAGCCACTGCATTACGAAAATGCGGCAGTTGGGTGTTCCGACCTACAACCGGGCACCAACCAATTCATAGGATGATTTTACATTATCGTGACTACATAATAGTGTTTCTTACTTTCGTTTTAAACAAATAATTTTTTCTGCACCAACGACGTTATAAGGCTCAAATGATCGAGTGGGGACAGAAAGCTATGGCTTTTTGTCGCCCGTGATATAGACTAATTCTTTTCTCTATGCCCGCGATCATTAGAACCAGTTAATGCCTGTGGTACATATGTGATTTTATTTTTACCTTTTTATTGATTCAAATTTACTTATTTATTAATTAACTAGAAGTTAATTTGACTCGGTTTGTCTTTTCATATTTCCCTCCCATAATTCCCTGTCATAATTCCCTCCTTAAGAGAACATGTAGATTCATTCAACTCTTTGCATGACGAAAATTCGTCAGTTGGGCGTCAGATCTACAACCGGGCACCAACCAATTCATGGGATGATTTTACATTATAACCCTTGTAATTACGATCTTCTCGATGCAGTGTTTATTGAGCTCCGTATCGGAGACAATAACAAGCAATGAGTAAAAAATAAAATAAATTACACTATCGTGCTCTGTTTAGTCAGCTTTGATGAGAATTAATGTGTAAGTGCTCACTTCAAAATATTAATATGTAGTTGTTCTATAGTTTCTTGTTAGCCAAGAGCTTTACAAAGGAATGCGAGAAAAATGAGACCTTGTCCGCTCTGGAAAGATGTAGAAAGAAATAAGAGACTGGAACGTGGTTCCGCTTTTACAACTGACGCGAACAATCCTTGGAAGTCCGACTGAGTAACACGACCACAAAACAAAAATACCACGATAGAACGAGTTGAAATTGTTAGATGCCATCGGAGGAGTGGTCGAAAGCCGAAGCGAACGAGAACGGCGTCATTTTTCCCGCGCGGATTGGCAAATCCCGCGAAGTGACAGGTCGGCGTTACACACACACTCATTAACAACGCGCATGCGCACCTGACAGGCGTTGCACAAGACATTCCGCCCCCCCCCCGCCCCTCCCCCGCCCACCCTCGTAAATATAAAGGCCGCCATCTGATCGGCGACGGCGTGGCGCGGCTGGTGTTTATGGGGAACACCGCTGCGCCGCTCCCGGGGGATTCATAAAGAACGGCTGGGTGGGCGGGGCGGTCCAGCCCGGCCCCAGCCGGTGCACCGGTTCCGTTGCTTCGCGGCCCCGCTCGCTGTCCCCCGTTGGACGAGTGGAGGGGCTGACGACGCCATCCTGTTTGCCCCTGCTCATCGGATTCTTCTACGTCTTCTTCATTCTCATCGACATCTTATTGATCATCAGGGCTTGGATTCTGATGACCTAAAAGTTCTTTGAAAATGACCTATAAAATGACTTAAAAATAAGGGAAGTAATATATTTTTAAAAAAATAGTAAAAAATTTGTATAAAAATGTGTATTTATTCAATGAATTTTACACTTATAAATAAAATTTATTTGTATGAAATTATACTTAATATTAGTCTATTTTAGGAGGAAATGTAATCCTTAGCTCCGATCTTCCGACCGTCAGTATTGAAAGCCGAGGAAGTTTCCAAAGGGGATCTTCGGCATTTTTTAGGTTGTATTCAGTCGCTGTCTTGAGAATTCTAGCTGCTAGGTGTTCTCATCGGTAGTTTTCTGTGGTTTCTCTGATCAACACCGGGCGAATGCCGGAGCAGTACCCCAACAATCGGGGCATGGACCGCGCGCTATCTTTCCTTCGTCTTCGTGGTCCTATCCTCTCCCCTTATACACACACACACACACACACACTTACATGCACTACACTTCCAAACATGCCGAGAGACCAGTCCCGGCTGCGGCGGTGCCCCGCTGGTGGGAGATACCTGGTTGGGGAAAAATCCGGAAACTGACGTGTAGGTCGGTGCCAAATACAACCAACCGGGGGAAGAACATTACCACATCCGGCAATAAAAAAACATTTGCACTTAAGGGACTAATGACCTTAGGGGATGACGCGCCCGGAAACATCTATCAATAAATCAATCTTATTTCACTATCAACCTAACTGGTGGATATATTCGTTATTTTTATATTTTCCTCTTTGCTATTCTATATAATTGTCTTTTTGTTATTAAGATACTTTTATTCAAAAACAAACATCCACGCTATGAAAGCATTACCCACAACTTACTACAGGTGTTAAAAGAACACTTCAGTGAATCGCTGATAAAATCGGCAATGTTCCGATGGGCATGGATGCCGCTGCTCCGGTCGGAAGGCGGAAGCGCAAAGGCTGCGCGCGCAGGGGGAGGGAGGGGGCGGGGGCGGGGCGGCGGCCGCGCGCGGGTGGAGGCCGCGCGCAGTTTTTGCGGCCGCCGCTGCTCAGCCCTCCACTCCGCTTAAGAGGCGAGCGCTAATGCTTTCGTTGCCATTGATCGCTCGTGTTTTGTGGATTATCGATGGTGTACCGTAGGGGTTGTTTTTGTCACCAAATCGTTACTAAGCGGAAATGTGTGTGATTGTTCCTGGGTAAAGTCGGTGATGAATTGGTGTTAAGTGCAAGTTACGTAGGTGCTCGGTCATTTTGCATTCATGGTAAAGAAACCAAAATGAATGTACTTAAAAAAATTAGAAAAATAAAGCAATTTATACACGACTAATTTGTTGGTCTACTTGTGTACATTGTATTACCAAAGTATTATCACGTCTGACGAGAGATCAGTCAGTGGCTGACCCCCATTTTAGCCGAGGAGTTTGCAGGAGCGATCAGCGCAGGAAAATTCGGAGCATTCTTAAGTGAAACTCGAGTACTTGATAGACACATTAACCACCATTGAATGAAGTGCTCCTATGTCATATGATACGAGGTCAATGATTATAAAACGAGTTGTCTGTTTGTAGAAACTAGGAGACTAGTTTACAGAAGAACAATATATCCTGCCATCCCGGGAGTATTTGAAGTAATTTCAAATAATCACGGGGTGGCAGGATATATTGTTCTCCTCTAACATTTTTCACACGTAACCAGATTCTGCACAGAAGAGGGAATAACTGCGTACAATTTCATATTTATCTGCCCCGTCGCGTTTTCCGTCTCCGCCGCGGCGACGTGCGGCGCGGGGCGGCTGGGAAAACCCTGCCGCCGCTCGAAATAGTCCCTCCAGCGGCCTCCTGCAGCTTGGCGCCGCGCCAACCAATAACTCAAGCGCACGCGGGACGCCGCGCGCCCTTGCAGGGTCCCTCGGCAGCAGCGGCTGATGCACCGCCTATCAGTGCCACCATCTTAAACGAAGCCTGTCGCGCACCCTCCAAAAAGAACCATTCGCTCCCGTGTTTATTTTTGGACACGCCCATATGCAATATGTATCTATATCATGTGCAACATGCATATACCCGCCCACTGTGCAATATGCATCTCTGCGTGGTGTGGTCATAGTAATTCAAGGGCGCCTAATCCCCAATCTACTATCTTAAACAATCAAATAAATAAATAGATAAAACTATTGCCGGGGTGTCCTGACGTCGAGCATGTGCAGATTTCTGGCTGCAGACTTCTAGTCATTGTGCAGTCTCTAAAATGCCGTCATACAAATAAATAACTATACTACATATAATAACTGTAGTACATAGTTGTGCTGTTGACGCTGACAGGGAACTTTTTGAGGATGGGAACCGTAGTTGTTTCTGGCAAAATTTCGAGCAAACCTGCGTCATCACAAACAGCTCCTACTGTGGGAGGGATCAGAGATCAAACAGCGACGAGTATGGGAGGATCGGAGTTCAAACGCGTCGGCCATCGATGGGATCGGAAGGCGAACTGTGGGAGGGATCGGAAGTGAAACAGCGTCTGACATGGGTGGATCGGAAGTGAAACAGCGTCTGACATGGGTGGATCGGAAGTGAAACAGCGCCTGACATGGGTGTATCGGAAGTGAAACAGCGCCTGACATGGGTGGATCGGAAGTGAAACAGCGCCTGACTTGGGTGGATCGGAAGTGAAACAGCGTCTGACATGGGTGGATCGGAAGTGAAACAGCGTCTGACATGGGTGGATCGGAAGTGAAACAGCATCTGACATGGGTGGATCGAAAGTGAAACAGCGTCTGACATGAGTGGATCGGAAGTCAAACAGCGACGACCATGAGTGGTTTGGAAGTCAAACAGCGACGACCGTGGGTGGATCGGAAGTCAAACGTCGTTGACAACGGATTGGAGAACCAACAGCGCCGGACACAGGCAGAATCCGGAGGTCAAATACCTCGACCCTATGAGGAATCGGAGATCAAACAGGTGTGAGAGATGTCAATGTCGTCTGCGAGAGGGATGGAACATCAAACAGCGCCGTCCACAGGCGGCATCGTAGGTCCGGGGGCGCTGGTCGGCCCAGTCCCGAGGCGGCGCGGCGTCGGCGGCGTGGGAAGCGGGGCAGCGGTTGCATCGACTTTTTCGAGCGAGTGCATCCGCGCGCTTCTGCTCGGCGGCGGAGGAGGAGGCGCGATGGCGTGAAGGCACCGCTCCACAGCCCGAGCGGAAAGATCGCGATTAATCGGCCATTAAACGACCTACTTTCCTCCCGGGACACTCGGACTCGACCGACCCCGCTCCACCGGAGACAGCAGGAGAACGAGAGAGGAAGTTAGGGGTGACAGGTGACTCCAAACATCCCTTGATTGACTTTTCCTGTTTCCGGGCACGTCAACTGCTTTGGTCATTAGTCCCGTTAGTGTAGTGCATGTTTTTTCTCGGGAGATGGCGGTGATCTTCCCCCGCTGGATGGCGAGATCCGGCGCCGACCTACCGTCGGCTAGTGGGGTTTGCCCCTAACCAAGACTCTCCCACCAGCGGGGCACCGCCCCAGCCGGGACAAGCTCTAAGCTCCCGACCGGTCTCCAGGAATATGTGGTAGTGTAGTGCATGTTAGTGTAAGTGTGTGTGTAAGGGGAGAGGATAGGACAAGGAAGAGGAAGGACAGATCGCGCGCGGTCCGTGGCCCGTTTGGTAGGGTACTGCTCCGGCATTCGCCTGGTGTTGTTCGGAGAAACCACGGAAAACTACCGATCAGAGCAGCCGGCCGCTAGAATTCTCCTCCAGACAGCGACTGAATTCGACCTAGCTGAAAAGCTAGTGTCGAAAATCCTGCCGCCATGGGGAGTGGGAACCTAGGACCTCCCGGTTAGAGGTGCTGCAGTGACATCAGTTGATGCACTGAGCTACCGCTACCGGTCAGGAGAACGAGAGGGAAGTTCGGGGGTGACAGGTGACTCACAACATCCCTACGTTCATACAACACACTACTGTTTGTGGAAATTGCAACACCAAGAACGAATGGATCTAGGGAAATGATATTCAATGTACTGTGCACCCATGCCACAGGCACTACATTATTTCATTTGCAGTACCATCAAATACATGGATACATGCCAAGTCAGTAAGTTGTGAAGCCACCATGCGCATCCACAAGAGCCTGTACACGGCGCGGCATTGAGCTAATAAGAGTCTGTATCGCTTCTTGTGGCAGGTCCTGCCATGCTCCTTCAAGCCGCGTCCAGAGTTCGGCGGTGGAAGCTGGCGGAGGTGCCTGGCGGACCAGCCTCTGGGAAAGCATGCTCCACACATGTTCAATTGGCGACATGTCAGGTGAACAAGCCGGCCACGGAAGGAGCTGTATCTGGTGTTCATTGAACACACGTTGCACGATGCGAGCGATATGGGGTCGCGCATTGTCTTGCTGGAATATCGCTCCAGGCGAGCGTTGTACGAAGGGCGCGACCTCCGCCCTCACGACTTCCTCGATGTACCGGTGGGCGTTGAGATTTCCCTCAATGCGGAGTAGGCGGGTCCGTGAGTGGTAGCCAATGGCACCCCATACCATTACACCGGGTGTTGGGCCGGTATGACGCTGGCGAATGCATCCCTCCAGATTGCGTTCACCGCGATGTCGTCGAACACGTATACGATCGTCGTTATTGGACAAATTGAAGCGGGACTCGTCAGAAAAGATGACTTGCTGCCACTCAGCCCGCCAATGTCGATGTTCGACGCCCCACAGATGTCGGAGGCGTCTGTTGTCGAGAGTCAGTGGAAGGCGCAACAAGGGGTGGCGAGCAATCAAGCCCCTTTGCACAAGACGGCGCCGAACACTGCTGGCGGACATGCTGTGACTTGTCACTGTATTCCACTGCTGCGCTAACGTGGTGGATGTCGCTGTGCGATCGGTGATGGCCATACGGTAGAGGTGTCGATCTTCCCTCGCCGAAGTGTGATAGCGAGGCCCTGTCCCACGCTGGCGGTGGGTACGACCTTCCGCAGACCACTGACGCCATGTTCGCATGATGGTACTGGCGGCTCGTCCCAGACGTGTGGCAATCTGGCGGTAGGACAACCCAGCTTCTCGCATCCCAACGACCCTGCCCCGGTCGAAGTCCGTCAAGTGTTCGTACTGCACTCGCTGTCGGCGACGAGGCATGGTGTGACTTACAGACAACTTGTGCGAGCCAAGGGTCGACCTGTCACTGTTTGTAGCCTCTCCAAGGCGCCTCTATTTATACCCGAACATGGTGCGATAAGCAGTCCCTACGTCGCAACCACGTGACTGGCGGCGTTGTAAATGTAATCACCTGGCGATCTCAATGTCACAAACTTATCCACGAAATGCGATGCGTTCAATGCCGCTCCTTCGCGGTGTTGCAATTTCCACAAACAGTAGTGTATATGCGGAGGGCGGAGAAAAAGTTCTTACGTTGCTTAGCGTCTTCTTTGCTGGAGAGGGATATGACGTTTGATACCTTTGCGTGATTGGTGATATACAGAGAACAAATGTATGGTTCGAGGTATTTACATTAAAAGTTGCAAAATCTATCTCTGGATTGGACTCTGTCACATATACTGAAGTTTACAGGAGAGCAGTATGAAGATGTTTTACTTTGCACATAGTAAGTGGACTTGGTGGTACTTAAAAGCAATGTAGCTTTCCGCCAATTCTCGATGTGGGACATCGATGACACGAAACACCTATGATTGTGCCAAGAATCTCATTTCGGCCAACAATGGACATAGTCTCCTGTACCTTGGACACCAAATATATAATTTACAAATATTCGACATTCTGTATGTCATACGTAAATTCTTTTAAGAAGGAAAACACTTGTAGTATGACCGATTTCTACCGATAATGCTCCGTTGTGTGTTTACTGTTGGTTGTTTTCGCGACGTAAACTTTTTTTTTAACGCCCACTGCAAGTTTTTGGAAGCGTGTCGCCTGAGTGCGTATTGCGGTGTCGTGTCGAGCGGACGATAAATTGAGGGTGGGCGGGCGCCGTCGTGCGGTTCCCTGGCGGGCGCTCGTCCGCATGGAGCGTGGCCGCCACGCCGCGGCGGATGTGTCAACGCCGCGCGATGTGGGCCGTTTCCGCTCCCTCGCCCCTTGCACCTCCGCCGCCGCCGCCGGCGCCGCCCGAAATAGCCCGCGGAGGGCGGCTGGGAGCGCGTTGCCCTCGCTACACCGGGCGGCGCTCGGAGACTCCCGCTCTGGACCCGGTGCTCCGCTGGCCAGTGTGCTCTAGCCATAGAGAAATCAGTGCTGTCGAATAGTTTACTTAAAGAAGGGACCAATTGGACAGGAGGCACGAACTACGCTGTAAGGCACAAAAAACATTACCTATTCTCTGCTGCCTAATTATGATTCCATCCCTCTGCTTCTCTATGTAACACTTTTCTCTATTTCTCTATCTCTCTCTATCTCTCTCTATCTCTCTCTTTCTCTCTCTCTCTGTCTTTCTCTCTCTTTCTCTGTCTTTCTCTCTTTCTCTTTCTCTCTCTTTCTCTGTCTTTCGCTCTCTTTCTCTGTCTTTCTCTCTCTTTCTCTGTCTTTCTCTCTTTCTCTGTCTTTCTCTCTCTTTCTCTCTCTTTCTCTGTCTTTCTCTCTCTCTGTCTTTCTCTCTCTTTCTCTGTCTTTCTCTGTCTTTCTCTCTCTTTCTGTCTTTCTCTTTCTGTCTTTCTCTCTCTATCTCTCTCTTTCTCTCTCTTTCTCTCTCTCTTTCTCTCTCGCTTTCTCTCTCGCTTTCTCTCTCTCTCTTTCTCTCTCTCTCTCTTTCTCTCTCTCTCTTTCTCTCTCTCTCTTTCCCTCTCTCTCTATCTCTCTCTTTCTCTCTATCACTCTTTCTTTCTCTCCCCATCCCTCACTTGCTCTCTACTTCTCTCTCCATTGCTCTCTGTTTCCGATGTCTTTTTTGGCTGTTTTCTGCTGGCCGTTCTCTGCTGCACGCTCCCTGTTTCTTATACTCTGCTGCCGACGTCTCGTTCACTCATAGTGCTGCAACTGAATAATTCGTGTGCATTGTTTTGCAGCACTTTTGCAACTTTGTTTTGTTCATGTAGTTTTAATACAGGTCCTTTTCGGCTGCCATTGAGTCTTACAGAGAGCTCAAACTGACAGAGCTCCATGCTGGGCTTGTGCAAAGAAAAGCTTGAAATTGTAAGCGGGCAGCTTTTCGTGGAAGGGATGTCGTTTTGAGGGAGTGAACGAGTCGTGAGTTAGCAGAGCTTGACGCCGCGTGTGTGACACAGATTCCGAAGGGAAGCGACCCGCTCGTCAAAGATACGCTGGCGCGACGGGTCGTGAGGCGCGGCGACCTGCGATGGCGTTCCGTCTCGCCACCCCCATCCCCGCCCCCACTGGCGTCTACCGTCACCGTCACCGCCACTGCCACTGTCTCGCTGCTGGCCCCTCGTGCCGTCGCTCTCGCATCAGCTCTCCACCTTCGCCAACGTAACCGCGCCCTCAGTAGAGAGTTTGTGCACGCCATGGCGGACAGCGCTATCGCTCTTCTGCGCATGCGCAGATGCACTAAAACAGTGCGAAATTTAAGCTGCACATGGGCAGAAGATCGATAGTGCTTTAACGTTCGAGGGTGCACAAACTCCCCAATAGTGTGCCTTAAACATCGATTGTTTCACTATCGACAGTTTTTTATTCTATCGTAATTAGGTATCGATAGTATCGATATTTTCTCATTTTTAATAAATGCATTTAGATAATTATTTGTTTGGATAGAAATTTGTGTTTTTATACAAATTCTTGCGAAATATTAGACTTTTATGACTGATAATGACTTTAATGTAATTACTGTTAAATTAATTACCTTATTATGTACACAATTAAAATGTTTGTGTGTGTAAAATAATCGTAAAATTATTTATAAAGTATGCACAATTGAAAATAGCATTTTAAATGAATTGGAACTAGAATTGTTTCACCAATGCAATTCATAACAAAGTTATTTATTTTTTATTTATTTTTTATTTATTTTTTAAAATTTATAGTTTCAACTATCAATAGGCTATCGATGTTTAAGAAACACTAGCCCTCAAACTCCACGCCGCTGCCCCCGCCACCTCCGCGGCTCCTGAAGTTGCTCTCGCATCCGCCCGCCTCTTTTATTCGTCATTTATTTGCATTGTTCGTCCATTTCGAATAAGTCATTTGGTACATTTTCCCGTAATTTGTAATGCATATTTGGCTGATTTCATCGATTTTAATATCAATTTAATGATACTTGCTTCAAATAATATTTACAAGATGCAACAAATGTTCTCCACATAATTTCTGTCTATATCCTATACGTCGTCTCTCCCACTGCCGACTCTCCCGTCGCCAGTTCTCGCACTCGCACTCTCCTCCTCGCCTCCTACCGCCCTCACCGCCGCCTTCGCTGCGATTACCGACCACGCCCACCACCTCCACCATGAGCCCACCGTCGCTCACGCTGCGGCCACCCTCGCCGCCGTCGCCCCCACCCCCGCCTACGCCACTATTACGGTAGCACGCGCGTGGCTACACGCCCTCCGTGTGCCCGTGGGACGCCTCGCCACGCCACACCACTCCACAACACCGCACCCCACGCCACGCCACGCCACGCCACGCCACGCCACGCCACGCCACGCCACGCCACGCCACGCCGCGCCGCGCCGCGCCACGCCACGCCGCGCCACGCCAAGCCGCGCCACGCCACGCCACGCCACGCCACGCCACGCCACGCCACGCCACGCCACGCCGCGCCGCGCCACGCCACGCCACGCCACGCCATGGCACGGCACGACACGCTACGCCACGCTACGGCTCGGTGCCATGGCATGCGGTGCGGTGCGGTGTCGTCCCCCAATTAGGACTACCTAACGGAGGCGGCGACCCGAGCGGCGTGTTGACACGCGTGGTGACGACGGGGGCGTTGGCCCATTGGGACACCGACGGCACGGTGCGCTTGTTAGCTCAAGAAAGGAAATTGGATTTCCCGAGATATTTTCACGTTAATGTTATGAAACATTTTTGTCGTTGCAGCACTTAAATTAAGTTCAGTAGACAGTTCAGTTAAATTTGGAGTTAACAGCATAAATCATTAAGTTTGTTGAATCACATACATGATTATTTCTGAGCGGATACGTAAAAAGTGCAGTATCTCAAATCTAGAACATGATATTGTCGTATCTCTTAGGCATCTTACCGTACGCTTCAACAAGAAATCTTCAACTTTCTTTCACAGGATTTACTCATCCCAGTATTCATCGAATTCTGTAATAACACATTTGTTTGAATGGGTGGAAATATTTGCTGGTTAGAAAACGTCTAGACTATATTCTTTTCGAATGCAATGACCTACAAAAGTAAACTTTTAGTATGACATTCCTTGTGCTTCTCGAGAATTTGGAAA
The DNA here is from genome assembly GCA_011170035.1 of Teleogryllus occipitalis. Lineage (NCBI taxonomy): Eukaryota > Metazoa > Arthropoda > Insecta > Orthoptera > Gryllidae > Teleogryllus > Teleogryllus occipitalis. The sequence goes on from BLKR01000060.1 coordinate 292,214, forward strand.
CATTAATTGTTTAAGATTTGGCAGGAAATTTATTGAAGATTAATCACTTCCCCTCACATGCATTCTTCTTGCCGTGTTCCTATTGCAACAATTCACTGCTACAGGGTTTTCGAATTCAAGGTGGAGAAGTAACGTTAGAATGCAAGAATGCGGAGGTCAGTGAGTGTGGCGCTGTCTGAATGCCTGTGTCTGTGTATGGCGATGCCTCGCGAATCCCGTGTCCAATTGCCTTGACCGTTACGCGCGATTCGAATGGGCGGGGGGGGGGGCGGCACCTTGCGCGCCGGCCCACCGACTGCCCGCGAGCCGCCCGCCCACACGGCACGCCCGGACACTCCACCCCACCTTCCCCCCTCCCTCTGGAATACTCTGTCCCTCTTCGCCCGCACCTCACTGCTTCGCTCGGGTCCGCTTCACTCGCCCCGCCCTGCCCCGCCTTGTTCTTCTCCCCCAACACCTTTTCCATCTTGCCTTTCCTGTCTCCACTCGCCCTTTCACTAGTCCCCGCCCATCCCCGTCTACCACACACACCTTCCCCTCCTCAATTGTTGAATCACCCCCCATTTCCTCCTTTCCCAGTGACGTCCTACCCCTCCCAACTCATCCCCTGCTTTTTGTACCCGTTCTCCGGCGGGGAGAGTGGGGTGGGATGGGGGCGGGGTCGTCCTCCCTTTCGCCAATCCCCGCCCATTCCCACCTATCGCCGCTTCCCCTCCTCTTCCAGTGACCTGTCTCTCTATCCTTTCCCAGTAACGTCCTCTTCCCCATCCCATCCCCTCCTCTCCGCGCCCGCTCCCCGGGCGGGGAGAAGGCGACGGGACGGGCGCGGGGCCGATGCGCTCGGAGACCTGCGTGCCAGCCCCGCCCCCTCCTCCTCCCGCCCGCCCCCTCCCCGCGCGCTTACGTGAGGAGCGTGGGCGGACCCGTCGGTCTGCGCGCCGCCTCCGCCACTCGCGTTTCCTGCTCCTAGCGGTGCTCGAACTCACGACCCTCCCTTCCCCTCCCCACCCCTCCCGACTCCACTCGCCACGAGCAAGTGCGCCTTACCCCCTCCCCTCCCCCGCAGGTTATTTATTCGTGTATTTATTCATGCCTCTCTGTTGCAGGTAAGCCGAGCGTGCTGCTTGCTCCTTGCCAGGCCCTGCGCGAAGCGTCCGTCTCTCTCTCCACCGGGTGATGTATTGCTCCGAGGAGGAGTTCGATGTATTGCTTCGAGATTTAGGAATGGACCTGCACGTTTCATCGTTATAATATATGAATGATATGCGTACAAAATCCGCGCGATATGTAGTTTCTCCCGCTTCGACTTCCCGTTTGTGCCGGTTTTTGTGACTGGGTTTCATTTATCAATCTTCGCTTCCTGTTTGCGTCTTGTTTCGTCACTCTTACCTCCTTAACGAGTTGCTATCGTATACATTACATCTGGAGGATGTATGTGTGCTCAGGTGATCTTTCATCGATATGTATTCATTGGTATGGAGACGCATAAAATTGTTTAAAAATTAAGAAAATATCTACTTGTAAGCATATATACGTATTATATATGTATGTATTATATAATACTTATATTTAATATTATAATTTTAATAAATTAATATAATATGACGTATATAAGCTGTATATACATTATTTATAACCTATTTTTTATGCAGGCAATTGAATTACTATAAAATATTCTTTATAATACAATTATTAAGGCAAATCGGTTAAATTATTTTCGTGTAGCATACAATAGCTCTTGAGGTACGCCATGTGTTAAAAGTTAGTGGCGGTGGGTGTAGGTTCGGTGGTCATGGCTGCAAATGAATTGACCTCTGTTAAACTCGCTCTATCTTCTGCAAGTCTTGGCCTTGAAAACTGGCACATACAGACGATGCAGCATGTTCTTCTGAGTACTGCGCAGATCGTGATGAAGTTCTTAGTGGTATCGGCTTCACGTCACGTGACGGATCGTGCCTGCCATTTAGCAGACAAGGCTTCTCATCTCCATGCAGAAAGGCCGTCCGCTGCTGTGGAGACCTGTGCTAGGACATAGAGTTTTAATAATAATAATAATAATAATAATAATAATAATAATAATAATAATAATAATAATAATAATAATAATAATAATAAAGAAATCGCGGAGAGACAAACCACTCAATGGAAAAGATTTAAAAAGAATGGACAAGGTACAGATCAACAAATATCAATCATTTATGTACCTTTAAAGGGGAATAATAAAGCAAGATTCAGAAGGAGTTGTAGTAGCTGCCGAAGATCAGGCGTTGAGAACACACTATGATAAAGCGGTTTTCAAAATTTCGGAAGATGATGAATGCCGCATCTGCCAGGAACAACTAGAACCAATTGATCATATTGTCTCGGCTTGTCTAATTGTTATTGGTTTAGTGGTGAGTTGTAGTTGACATTTACATAATCGAAATGATTGAAGGCGTTGTCATTGTCAACAATATTATTTATTTCAATAAGAGCAGCTTTTCGATGGCTTAGCCATCATCAGTTTTCTGCTGTCTGACATCAGAAAACTGATGATGATAGCTAAGCCATCGAAAGCTGCTCTTATTGAAATAAATAATATTGTTGACAATGACAACGCCTTCAATCATTTCGATTGTCTAATTGTATCAAAGACCGAATACACGAAAAGACACGATTAGGTGTACAGTTACCTCCACTGGCAGACCTGTAAGGCCATCGAAGTTCCAAACACATGCTTCAAGTGGTGCGAATACTCGCCAAAATCGATGAAGTCTGTTGGACTGTGTACGACCGGCAATCAAACCGGATATTGTTATCCGGGAACGAGAGAAAAAACGTGTCTACTTGTAGATGGGGCTGTGTCGTGCGATTAAACGTCATAACCAAGGAGGCGGGATATATATATATATATATATATATATATATATATATATATATATATATATATATATAACAATTTGGAAATTGAGATCAGCTGAATGTAGGGCGTAATAGTACAGATCGTCCCCATAGTTATCTCTATACTCCCAGGTCATTCAAAAGACTGAGAAGTGCAAGACACTGATTTATTGCGAACAACCCAGATTTTGCGCAAAGCATTGTAGAGTCACCGATAGTCCATACATCTCCTTAGGAAGCTGATGGCAACCCGGAGTAGACTTTATAATCAACCGACCAATAACATCTTTAGTCGTGAATTAGAGGGAAAATAATAATACTGGTGTGATCGTGTGGGCAATAAATGATGGGGGGGGGGGATAAGGTGGTCTCTTGACAATCTATGTATGAAGGGTTCAGAGCCAGAGAAGGAAGAAAAAGAATGACAAAAAGAGGTGCAGGAAGGCGTCCACGCATCCCCACACAGTGACTCCCGGAGTGGGCAGCGCCCCACGCCAGCCCCCGCATAGGCAGCTGGGCGCGCTCTTCCCTGCGGCGGTGCCCATTAGCCGCATTCCGCTTGCATCTCGGCGAGTTCGCACGCGCCGCTCGTCACCGGCGGCCGGAGCTCGTTTCCGCTGCACTTTCTCTCCGAACGCCCTTTCCAGCGGCGACGCAAGTATCCGCCCCGCCCCGTGCCTCCCCGTCCCTCTGCGAATCACCGGGCCCACCTCACCCGCCCCGCCCCGCCCCGCCCCGCCTCGCCTCGCCCCGCCTCGCCCCGCCTCGCCCCGCCTCGCCCCGGCCCGCCCCGGCCCGCCCCGGCCCTTTGTTCCGCACCGTCCCTCCCCGTTCCGCACCGCCCCTCCCTGCCCTGCCAGGCCCTCCTCACCCGCCCCGTCCTGCCCCGTCCGGCCCCGTCCGGCCCCGTCCAGCCCCGTCCGGCCCTGTCCTGCCCTGTCCTGCCCTGTCCGGCCCTGTCCTGCCCTTCTTGTCCTTGCCCTCTGTCCTGCCCTGTCCGGGCCCTGTCCGGCCCTGTCCGGTCTCTGTCCGGCCCTGTCCGCCCCCAATCCGGGCCCCGTCCGCCCCGTCCGGCCCCGTGCGGCCCTGTCCGGCCCCGTCCGGCCCCGCCCCCGTCCCGCCCCGTCCTGCCTTCGTCCCGCCCCGTCCGGCCCCCGCCCTTCCCCGCCATGCCCCGGGCCTCTGCGCCGCCCTGCCCCGCCCTGCTCCGCCCTGCTCCGCCCCGGGCTCCGTCCCGCGCGCCTGTCCCTTCCAACCTGCTTCCGTCCTGCCTGTCCCGCCTGTCCTGCCTGTCCCGCTCCGTCCTGCCCGTCCGCCTGTCCTGCTCCGTCCTGCCTGTCCCGCTCCGTCCCGCTCCGTCCCTTCCCCTCCCGTCCCCGTCCCTCCGTCCCGCCCCGCCCCTCCCCGCCACGTTGGTCCCACGCGCCCCGAACCGTCTCTCCCCGGCCTGCACAGTTCCTCCACACTACTCCCCGCCCCTCTCCGCCCACCAGGCCCACCTCACCCACCTCACCCGCTCCGCCACGCTACGCCTCTCCCGACCCGCTCAGCTGACCCCCTTTTTTTCCGTGCGTGCAAACATGTCACTGTTGTCGGCCGAAGAGGGCAGTAATACGCTTTTTTGCGGATTTGTGATACTTGCAAAATGAATGCTTGCTTTCTTCGACGTTCGAAGGCGACTTTGATTAAATCAATATTTGCATAATGGGAACCCATATGAACCTCAAAACTTCTTTTTACGTGCATCCAACGCAAGTATAGATATTTTCAATTTCTGCATGCATTCTTGTTTCATCACAGTATTCAAAGCAATAATGTGATATCGCTATTGGTGCTGAAACTTTAGTATCGGTAAAGATATAGAAATTCGTCCACTGTGTGTAAGAAAATCCTCCATCATAAAAATTAGTCCTCGTATTATTAGAAGTCGCCTTTCGAATCACGATTCAATAATGTTTAGATGGCTATCGATGTTCCGTCGGCATTGATAGGAAATACCAATGAACGTCTATAAAATGATCACTGAGTTGGGGGCCTATAATAGGCTCCCACCTCTTATTCCTTTTCTTCCGTGTCGCCGGGTGCGCTCTCGGCCCGAAACCGCGAGTGAAAGAGTGCCACTTCATGTCGCTGTCGGTGGTCACTACGAAGGACGTAGCTTCGCACGTGTCGATATTTGGAGAAATTCGCAGCTCACGTTCCGCCGGGGCTTCGTTGGAGGCAGCCGACAGCGGGGAGCGTGATGCTAACATCACGACTTGCAGCATTCGTGAACTGATACTTCGATTTCGATTTAGCTACAAATAGAACCAGTAATGCCCTCTAATTCGAAGTAGCAAGTGGACTACTTTAGATTGCCAATAATGGTGACTGTTGGGTAATATAAATATATTTTCGCTTTCTTTTTATTGAACTGTAAGCACCAAAATACTTATTTATTCGAGTATTGTAAAAAAGTTAATTAGGTTTTCTTTTGACGAAAAAAGGGGAACTCCTGTGATAAGATGCGTGTTGAATCTTCTGCAGTGCCATTAATTTTTGTTTAATTTTTGCCTGTGTTGATAGATAATTTTGTAAGTAAGGGGGGAGGTATAAGGGGTGAGGATGTGTATATGTAAGTGTGAGAATAAGACAAGGAAGAGGAAGAAAAAATCACGTGCGGTCCGTGGCCCGTTTGTTAGTGTCATTCTGCGGCATTCACCTAGCGTTGATCCACGGAAAACTACCGATCAGAGCAGCCGGCCTCTAGAGTTCTCCTCCTGGCAGCGACTGAATTCGACCTAGCTGACAAGCTTATAATCGAAAATCCTGCCACCGTCGGGACTCGAACCTAGGTCCTCCCGGTCAGAGGCACTGTAGTGACATCACATGGTGCCCTGAGCTACCTCTGCCGGTCACAGTGTAAGAAATGCCTGCAGATCTCGTTTCGTGAAAATTTGTCCATCATGTAAGAAAACCCTCCAGTCCTTGTATCAAGAAAATTCGTCCACCATGTAAGAAAACCCTCCAGTCCTTGTATCAAGAAAATTCGTCCACTATGTAAGAAAACCCTCCAGTCCTTGTATCAAGAAAATTTGTCCATCATGTAAGAAAACCCTCCAGTCCTTGTATCAAGAAAATTCGTCCACCATGTAAGAAAACCCTCCAGTCCTTGTATCAAGAAAATTCGTCCACTATGTAAGAAAACCCTCCAGTCCTTGTATCAAGAAAATTCGTCCACTATGTAAGAAAACCCTCCAGTCCTTGTATCAAGAAAATTCGTCCACCATGTAAGAAAACCCTCCAGTCCTTGTATGATGGGCATCGACTGCCACAAGTGCGAAAGCGCGGTGGCGGCGGCGGCGGCGGCGGCGGCGGCGCCCGCAGCGTCCAAGATGGCGGGAGGGCGCGCGTGTCGTTGGCCGATAGCGCCTGGGGCGGCAGCGGCGGCGGAGGGCAAAACACGCGCATCAAGGCCGCGCTGCGGTTGGCAGCCCAGGGACAACGCCCGCGCCGATCTAAAAGGGAAGACCGAGAAAGAAAAAAGATTTTATTCTTTTTTATAAGGGTGCGTGGCCGCCACGCGAGGTAGAAGCAAAACCTCAATGATACAGAAATTTGTGGGGTGAAATAATATATTTTTTAAGTAAATGAGTGTTTGGACGATTCCTTTCATGACGCCTCCTTGACCGCTCAGTTAATGATTGCAGCATTTGCAGAAAAGGGAAACAAATTCTTAACGTGGAGCTCCACGATGTAGGAGCGAACACGTGAGAGTGAATTAATTTCTCGGTCTGTAATTGATGTATGTAGTTTCATTTATGTAAAAATTGCCAATACAAGTACAAATGATTCATCTTTTCTTCTCTGATCAGTAGTTTAGCCAGAAAATGAACGTTGACCTTGTCGTGGTGGTTCTCTCATTGGATGGGTCTGATTACTCGAACGCGAGAAAATGTTCTGGGCAAGGTATGAAATAGCTGGAGTTTCAATACTTGACATGGATGCTGACAAATTAACACGACCTGATGTGTATGTGCGATCATCTATTCTCAACCCTAATCTACGAACTATGCACGGCCGCATTCGCTGGTCTTAAGTGACTTTAGAAATGCATAAATACTCCCTTTTAATGAAAAAAGGGATTATTTATGCAGTCCTCATGGTTTGAGCTTAAAAACGTTAGTGGGGGTGGTCATTTCAGCAGAATTCATTGTACAAATCTAAAGTGAATTTGACAGCTTCTCCCCATGGGGAAATACTGTGCAATAACAGGGCCAATACGCAATGGAATTCCCATCCTGCCTGACGGCCCGAATCTCATCATGTAAATAAAGTATTGTATTGTTAACATTATTATTATTATTATTATTATTATTATTACTATTACTATTACTATTATTACTATCATCCCTAATATTGGCATTCTGGCCGACGGCCGAATCTCATCATAGAAATAAAGTATTTTATTTTTATTATTATTATTGTTGTTATTATCATCCCTAACTTTGGCCTCCTTCGTTGATGATCCCGTGCGGTTGCGGTCGTGGCGGCAGCGCCCGGCGGAGAGGGGTAATTAGGCGGCGGCGGCGGCGGTGAGAGGGCCGGTGGGCGTGAAGCGGCGCGGCGGGGGCGGGGCGGGGCGGAGGCGAGGGCGGGGGCGTTCGGGGTCAGACGCGGCACGCCGCGCCGCGCCGCCGCGCCGACCTCGCCCACCTCGCCACGCGGCGGCGGAGACACAGGCGGCCACGCGGCGTGGCGCGGCGTGGCGTGGCTGGGCGTGGGCGGGGAGAAGCGAAACGGAACGGAGGCCAGGCCACAGCGTCTGCGCCAACTCACACAGACGGAGGTGGCGTCTGGTCTGGCGGCGGCGTGTATAGATAGGATGACTCAAAATTTGGCTTCGAATCTTTTCGTTCCGCTGCGTCATGGTAGGATGTCGTGGGTGATGTATGGTTTGTTGCGAATAGAACACCCATTCTTCTCAACGAGCTATGGCGGGCGGTCTTGAGAAAATTCTCAGCACATACTCGTAGAACCAGTGGCGCTCGTAAAGGAGAGGGGCATGGCACTTTGGGCCCCTCCTTCCTTCCTGAAGCCATTGATGCATGTTCAAAAAATACAGCTTTTATCAATTTTCTATACTAACGAAAGTCATTCAACATGTCCATTGTTAATTTTAAGCCATCAAATTAAAATTCATTTTATATTCAGCATAAAGGGAAAAATACAAGAAAAAAATCAAGTGAACAGGACTCCTGAATCTCTCCCCCCCCATTCCGAGAAAAATCCGCGATATTTATAAGGTCGCATTTGTAAGGTCGGCAATTTGGTGCTACGAAGAGGAAACCTTCCCTTACAAAAGGTATGGCGCTGGAAAATAGACAAAAATGAGACGCACAGCGTTGACTGCGCAAGGTAACCCTACCTTGTTCATCCTGTCGAGATTCCAGCTTGTTCATGTTGTGTGATGGGCCAAAACTGATGTTCTGTCGTAGGAAAGCGGATGCGGGGAAGGCATAGTGCGACAAGGCTCGTTGAAGGAGCGCGGAGCGAGGATACATTGACGTGCGGGAGATCATTTTTGAAATGAGAATTCCGAACATTGACGTGCGGGAGATCATTTTTGAAATGAGAATTCCGAAGCATCGCGGGTGGGGAGGAGGAGGCCGAGGTGCACAGTGGGAGATCCCCGAGAGCAGCGTCACTGGACGGTGGGGAGGATTGATTGATTCATTGATTAGTGATTCCGGGCGGGTCAACTGCTAATGTCAATAGTTCCATGTGTGTAGTTCTTGGTTTTCTCGAACTGGTGGTGATCTTCCTCCGCTGCTTGAGGGCTTTTTTCCAACCAGGTAGCTCAGCAGCGAGGCACCGCCCCAGCCGGGGCAAGCTCTAAGCTCACGACTGGTCTCTCAACATATGTGGTAGTGTGGAGCGTGTGTGTCTGTTCGTGAGATGTTAGGATAGGACAAGGAGGAAGAAGGAAAGATCGCCCGCGGTCCGTTGCCCGTTAGTTAGGGTACTGTTCCGACAGTCGCCTGGTGTTGATCCAAAAATCCACGGAAAACTACCGCTCAAAACCGCTGGAATTCTCCTCCACACAGGGGCTGAACTCAACCTAACAAGGTAGCTAGTGTCAAAAATCCTGTCACCGTCGGAACTCGAATACTAGAACCTCCCTAGTCAGTGGCGCTGCGTTGACATCAGTTGATAGCCTGAGCCACCTAAGCCAGTGCGGTGGAGAGGAGAGGCTGGGGGCGGGGCGGGGCGGGGCGGGGCGGGGCGGGGGGCAGGGCGGAACGGGACATTGTGTCCCATTCGGGGCAATTGTTCGGGGGCTACGCTCGCCACAACGTGACATCCGCGATGGACGTGACCTCGCCGTCGCCACGACCTTCGAGGAGAGCAGGCTCGGCTCGCTCTCGCAGAATTGTGCCTGCTGTGGCGATGGGAGACTACACCTACTGTAGTGGTCAGATCGCTCACTTCGGCCTAAGTGGCTCAAGAGCTGATGCCACTGCAGGTGTCTCAAAGAAGGTCCTAGAAGTTCTAGCCCCGACGGTGGCAGCATTTCGACATAGCTACAGGTATAGAATTCAGTCGCTGGCTAGAGGAGAATTCTGAGGCCGTCTGCTCTGATAGGTAGTTTCCCGATCAACATCAGGCGATTGCTGCAGCAGTGCATTAACAAACAGGCGACGGACCGCGCAGGATGTTTTTTGCTGTTCCTTGTTCTACTCACCCTTTACTTAAGTTACATTTTTAGACACTACACATGCTGGGAACCAGTCTGGAGCATAGGTTGTCTCGGATAGGACGCTGCCCAGCTGGTGGGAGATACCTGGTTGGGACACCCCGCCGCCGCAAGCAATGGGTCAATCGGCCAGATTTCTCCTTCCATTTGTCTAATCGCTCACTTTCCAGCTCTGCGTGACGCGATCTTCGTCCATCCGTGCGGAATTTATGGTGAGGTATATCTCTCCGCTGCACCTCTCATTTCATCATCGCTTCTAATACAAATTATATCATCACAGATCATCCATCAAATGAACCTGTAATCTACGCCAAGGCGAAGTAGGCTTTAGGGATTGGAATAATCATAAAGAAGAATATGTATCTGTTGAAGTTATCAGAACATCGAAGTTTGGAACTTTTTGAAACAAGGTTTCAAAAGAAAATTCCAAGTGCTTTAACTGGCAATCATTTATGCTTCTAGAAATAGCACTTTTATGAACGTATCCCAAATGTAAACATTCTTTGGAGAGTGAGGCTTCTTTTCTATCTAAATAAATATATTGAGTATATTACAATGCTTTTCCGTTGTTAGTATTTATCATTTTGTAATTATTTAACATAATACTTTGTATTACTGTCGTTATAAAATTAATCTTTTGGCTCTTATGATCAGAATCTGTTTATTCATTAACATATTATTACGCGTGGAAAAATTTCAAAATCAGTGTTAAAAACATGTTTTTCCTTCGAGTAATCGAATTAAATTGGAAGACGTTTTACACAATATTTAGCTTTTTTGCATTTTTGTGCATTTTTAATGGTAATTTTTGTTAATACACAGAAAAGATTGATCTGTATATTATTAATTACTCATTAACTACTATACATTTAGGGAAAATATACTTGTATAAACCAGAAGCTAAGAAAGAAACTTCTCAACATGTTTAAATGTATTTGGAAGGCCTTGCCGAAAATCTGTTATGCCATAACAGTTATGGGAATAGATTAGCATCCGATTGCATTGATGCATTTTATTCTATTTGGATCTTTTCGCTCACAAGGGTATCGTTCGTCTGACATATAAGAATATTTGGCCGTCAAAGTCACGTTATACGTTTTACTGAAACGTTTTCTGTTCAATGAAAGAACATAAAGTCTAACAAGAACTGAAACGTATTATCCAGTGCTCTTTTATTATAATTTTTATCTTTTTCCCTTCTTCCTCTGTTAAAACATTATAGAAACATTGCAAGACCGTCGGACTAGTTTCCAGTACAATGGAGTTCAAAAATGTTGGTACGTCTGTCTGCGGGAAGAAAGTGAACTCAGCATCGCTAAACGAACCAGTTCAGGAATTCCTCATTATACTCCCGTCCAAGTATTTTCCGTCCGTGATTGAGGTGCTGTCAGCCACTTCGCCGTAGCCGGAGTGGCAATGATTCATCCTCTTTGCCAGACCAATTGCCCATCATCGAAACCAATGTTTAAAGACGTCGGTGTCTGTCAACATAATTTTGATGTTCAATATTCTACTAATCCAATATGCATCCTAAGACAACGTTCAGCCACGTTCTCGAAGGCCTGTCAGGAGCGACTACGCCCTTTGCTTGTCTGCATACGGAGAGCGAGTTACTCGCAGCCTGGTGCGTAATTCACTGGGCTACTTATAAACCAGCCCTTCTTTGCTGGTACCGACCATGCCCACATGTCTTCTAAGTGATCATTTTGTAGTCGTTCGATAAAATCAGTTTTTATAAATCATTACCTTCTTTACGTTTATTCTTCGTGAGTTCCCGTTTGTATTAATGTATGGGTGAGTCATCACGAAAACAAATGTCCCTCTGCCAGTGATAGCTGCTGTTAACTACCATCTGGAAAATAGATAAAAAGTTATTTACTTCTGGTTTCCCATTCTCAGATTAAAACATTTTGAGATGCTGGAGTCTTGAACAAAATGGATATTATAATTTTGTCTGTTATTGGAAATTGTTCAAGAAGAAAAGACAAATCCAATTTGTTGATCTTACAAATATTTCTGACGCCGAAAGATGTTAATGAGTGTGTTGATACAGGCGATGATGAATATTTATATTAATAATAGCAAGAATATGATGAGGCCGAAAATAATGAAGATAAATTCGATTATGATTATAATGGAGTTCGATTATGATGAATTCGAATATGATGGTGTTAATGAATACAATGATGTCAAGGATAATTCAGAAGATGATAGAGGTAGAATGCGCTGACGATAAAGAGGAAGATTGCGATGACGATGGCGATGATAAATAGGAAGAATGCAATATCGACAACGATGATAAACAGGAAGAATTCAATGAAAACAGACAAGAATATGATAGTAACGAATATGATGAAAATGATGATGAAGTGGAAGAATTACGTAGGAAAACCAAAGCTCCATATTCGCGCAACGCGTCATCCTCACGCTTTAACGACGGCCCTCCTTGGCCCGGGCGGAGCTGTGTGCTCTAGTGAGCCCCTGCCGGTCGCAAGGGCCTCCATAAATCTCTTGCAGGACCGCCCTTTCGCTGTCGAGCGACGCGACCCACCCCGCCCCGCCTCGTATGCGCCGCCGCAGCCCTACGCGCCATCCGGGGCGTGCTCGTGGCCCACTCTCGTAGGCCACGGTGCGGCTGAACTTGCGTCCAACGGGGATCTCGGTGACGAGACGCCGCGCTCATTGGACAAAGCTTTTAACGAAGCAGATGGGACTTACGATTGATTGATATTTAGTGATTCCGGCGCGTCAACTAAGGAGGTTGTTAGTCCGTGTAGTTTGTTCATCGGGCATGCTTTTCATCGGAGGTGGCGGTGATCTTCCCCACTGGATGGCTCCGGCGCAAACCATCAGCTAGCGGGTTTCTCAACCACGTATCTCCCACCAGCGGGGCACCACCTAGCCAGGCAAGTCCCCGATCGATCTCCCGGCATGTGTGGTAGTAGTGCATGTTAGTGCATAGGTATGTTGTACTTTCCGGCATTGCTGGTGTTGATCGGAGGAAACGGAAAACTACCGATCAGACAGCCGGCTGCTAGAATTCTCCTCCAGACAGCGACTGAATTCGACCTAGCTATAAGCTAGTGTCGAAAATCTGCCACCGTCGGGATTCGAACTAGGACCTCCCGGTCAGAGGCACTGCAGTGACATCAGTTGATGCACTGAGCCACCTCTCCCCGTATGAACTACAAAGTAATATTATTTTATAAATAAATTTTGATACCGATAAATTATACAGGGTTGAGGCAGAAGTTATGGCAACTATTTTTTCTAAAAGTATTATCGGATCACGTAATTTTATTGTCGCATGAAAAATGCAGTACTTGTTTATGTTCACAACAACAAATGGTTCTTTGAGTGTCTATTAGCACGAAGGCAGTGTGAAATCAGCTGTCTGACTACCGCCGTGTGAGGTAAATGTAACCTTTTCGAGCAACGCTCTTTCGCCTGACAACCGTTTCCATGGAAGAAATCCCTAGGATGTCACAGGAAATTTGGAAACTGTTGGCAATAATGGCCTTCCATGCCGGACAGGCGCTGAGATAGCCAGGAGAGTTTCAGCAGGGACGCGTACCAACCGGTGATCAGCAACGCACGGAATGACCTGCGAGTGTGCGGACCGATGTGGCACGTGCGGTAATCGAGCACGAGCTGGAAGGAGGCAGAGACGAACGCTTGCTGGAGTCAAGAGCGAAAGTGGTATCGAGAAACGAATTTTGTTTGTTCTGTATGCTTTTTGCTTTGCTTCTTTAAAATGTTGTTCTCTCAGCAAGGTGTTTTGGGGGAATGACACCCTGAATTCGCCACTGGTTTCAATTCACACTCACAATTCACTTCACAGATTAAAAGGAACGCAGACAGGAAGGATTAAGGAAAATTTTCGGATCCCATCTCATACAGGGATTAATTGAAATTCAATGGTTGATAATGCTTTACAGAGCATGAACTTACTTCTCGAACACGCTGAACTTCACCGAAGAAATGGAAAATTTTGGAATTTCAAATGGTTGAGATCACCTCCAAACCTGTTCCAGATATTTCAATTTTGATTGTCATCCCCTTTGCCTAACAATGGGATACAACAATTGTAACTCCCTAAAGTATTTCTTATACACAATTTATTCACTAGCATCTACTACCGGAATAATATTCAAAATTATGTAATCTCTGGAAAATAACACTATGTATAAACTATATTCGAATATAGGGCCCCAGACATAACCAGTTAAAGCAAAACGGACAGTCTAATGACCTTAAAATATTGATCAGAGGCATATTGAAATAATTAAAGTGTGTAAACATTTAGAAGAAATAAAAATACCAATTCTTCAACCTCGTATATTAAACTCTTGTGATGTGTAATGTAATAGTACACGGTAAAACCATCGTAATAGTTGTTTGTTGTAAAAATAAAGTAATATATGTAGTTGCTAATGTCTGATATTGCGACCTTTATAAATAAGCACGAGAAAAAAGGGTTGCAGAGCTTAAATAAGATGTGTAATTAATTCCACGTGTCGTAACTTGCGAAGTCAGTGCGCTGTGGGTCAAAGGTCTCGGCGTGCAGAGTGGCGTCGAGCGGTGGCCAGTGCCAACGCGGATTGATTGACACGCGCGCTCACCCCTCCCAACTGAGAGTCGCGCCGATTCAGCGCCTGCTAGCGGCCCTGGCCAACACCCACCATTCACCATTGAAGAGGTTGGCTACTTTCTGGAAAAAACGGAAAACCGGAAAAATTCATGGATTTCATTGCCGTGGAAGAATCGGGGAAAAAATCGGGGAATTTCATTCCCTTGGAAAATTCAGGGGAAAATCAGGGAATTTCATTTCTCTGGAAAAATCAGGGGAAATATCAAGGAATTTCATTGCTCTGTAAATTTCAGGAGAAAAAATCTTGGAATTTGTAGAAAAAATTATTACATGGGAGGGAAATTTTGAGATTTTTATTTGATGAATTTTTTTAAGTGTCCTTTCACGCGAAATCAGACAGCGGACAAATGAGTTTCAGGCTTCCTTTAATATTTTCTCTAAATAGTGTGAATTACTCTACATGTCTTATCAGTGAAAATGTTTTTACGTGCTCGGGATAACTGGGATAAGTGAGGGAAATTTGTTTCAGGAAATGTGTGACCCCCCTATGGGATAGAACTGGGACATTGAAGTAGATGAAGCGAGAATTTTCTAAAATTCGAATCCTAAAACTTGTTTGCGAATATCTTCATTGTAATTAGAATTGTTAATAATGTAAAATTATTTGAATAATATATTTTCAAATGAATCTAATTATATTAAGGGATGTAAGATAATGAGCTGAATAGATTCAGACACTTTTGTGCAACGGTGCAAAACTTGCATAAAGAATACTACTTAGGCTCTACAAAGTTATTACTTTCACTTTTACCTCCATTGAAGTAAGCTGGGCATTGAGAACAGACCATGTGCGGAGAATTGAAGCCAGAAATGAGGTCTCCGCTTCGTGGGAGGACACTCACTTCTACACGACAAAAAAGAGAAATAATCATTATTGAACTTGATCAAAAGAAGAACTGAAGAAGTAAAGTGTCAGAAAGGCCTGTAAAAATGAAAAGAGAATGCCACAAAAGGGTTGAGTTATTTTACAGTACAGCAAGAACGTAAGATGCCTGGCTATACAAATAGTACGATGAGATTACGCTGCACAACAAACATTGGTTCTAGGTAAATTGTGATACAACGTATGTATTTGGAGATCAGAAACGCGTGTTCATAAATGTAAAAGAAAGGTAATTTCTATAAATTTATATCGGCCATGTCAACTGCGTTTTTCACAGATCTATCAGCTTTCTCCGATAGATGGCCGGTGTATTAACTCAACTGATCGGGGACACAGGCTCCACTTTTGTTCTCGTGCCATTTTTCCTATCGTGTTCTCTCCCAGAAGCGGGGGTGGGCGAAGGAAAACGGACGCCTTGTGCGTAACGCGGAAGAGCTGCGCAGTTGCCCGACAATGGGATCTTTGTGCAATCCGCCACGCACTCGCACGCACACACCCACACTTACGCCCGCGTGCCTTCCTGATCAACCACCCACATACCGTCGAACCCTCACACCCACTTACCGTCGAACCTACTTACCCTCACGCCCACTTTTCCTCGCGCCCTCTTTCCCTCGCGCCCACTTACCAACTCGCCCACTTACCAACTCGCCCACTTACCAACTCGCCCACTTACCAACTCGCCCACTTACCAACTCGCCCACTTACCAACTCGCTCACTTACCAACTCGCTCACTTACTCAATCACGCACCCATTCACACTACCCACTCGCCCACTTACCTTTTCGCCCTTTCACCCGCTTACCAACTCACCCACTTACCCACTCACCAACTTACTCTCTCGCTTGCATCCGCTTATACTCACCCTCTCTTTCCTACGTACCTACACACCCACTTAGTCTTCTCCTACTTGTATCCACTTACTCACTTAACCACACGTTTATTCACCTTCCCATCGACCACCCAACCAACCAACCACTTACCATACCACCAATCGACCAACCCACACATCCCCTGACCCACTGGTGGGCCTGCAGCTGCGGCATGTTGGCTCCCACGCCCACACTGCAGAGCGAGTTGCAGCTGTGGAACGTTTTTGTGCCTCGCGCGCTGATCTGCGTCTGCTTCCTCGTTCCAGAAGACAGTAATCCGCAACCGTGTTGCTGCAGCCATGATAAACGCAAACAAATCCAGTGGACTGACGGGCGTTTCGAGGATGCGAATGTCTTCTCGAAGCTTACGATTTATACGAGACTTTTGAGGCATTCACAGCGAATAGGTTGATGTGCGTTACCTTAATTTACCATTAATTCTGAAATGTAATTTAATTATTATAACGGAATAATTGATGGAAATGTTTCTTGACACTTACGGGAGGACAAGTTGTAATCCTCCTCCCTTTGGCCATTGAAATACGCACCCCTAGAAACCTTATTATAATTCAATATCAAATTCATGCACCTTGGAGATTTTAAGTCGTGGATCACTTTGTTTTTTAGTGACCCAAAGCGTTTTGAATTGTATTTTAAATTAATGTCTTCGAAGTAGTTTGCTTAAATTACCACCAATGTTGGGACCAAAATATGTTTCAGTTTTAGTTAATATTTATTCGAACATCAGTGAATTGCAATACCTCTGAGTACAATTCTCTTTCGAATCAACTGAAGTCTTGGACATTAATTGATTTAAGGTGTACATTAATTGATTTAATCTGTAAAATCTGCAAAATCTGTAAAAGAGCTTTACACAGAAAATATTACGCATGCATCTGTATCACTTGCCCAATAATTTATACTCTAATATCGAAACAAATAAACGTTTGATATAGAACAACCATAATTTGAGTTAAATTCGTTGACCTCAGATTATGAATGATTCTATGAGACCCAAACATTTTAATTAAACAACGAATACTCACCGTTTACAAACACCCAGGATGTTGTCCGTAATAGTGGAGTTTAGGAAGTATTATTAAAACGGCTGCTGCAATGTGCAATCTTACGAGCTTGAATTAAAAAGAGAACAAGTCCTATCTCCCTTAACTGTTGAGATTTATCGAAAAAAACAAGCATAGAATTCACATCCCAGACAGAAAACCATAAATATTTGCCGCAGGATATGGGATGAAGTTAAAACAATATTTCAGAAAGTCCATTACACGCCTTGCTCCCAAATGGTTAGCTTGAACACAGTACACTGACCCAGGAACATACTACGTATATGGGATAACGTTGCACTTACGCAAGAAACACGTTCTCTTTACTTGATAATTAATGATTTTCTTAACAGAGGTTAATTATCTCGGAAGTCGAGCAAAGTACGCTTAAGAATTATAGAACACTGAACCGTTTCATTGTTTTTTTAAAAAGAACATTAATTTATCGGAATCGCTTCTCATTCCGAAAGAAGCGATAAAACCAAAAAGGAGCAACCGCTCGCCGAGACATTCCATCGTACGAGACCGTAATGGGATACAACTCGCAAAGCCAGAGATGGGATATGAGATCCACACAGAGCCACCTAACACCCGACTGCGACCGCGATAACCTTGTAAGGGCCACAGATATTCCCCAGTTCTCCGCAGCTGGAGGAGAGAGAGGTCACACGTGGTGTAGAGGTTGACCGAGACGTTATTTATTTATGCGGTCTGCGTACTTGCTGGAATATTGGCCGCATTTATTTATTTCTTAATTAATTTATTGCGGTGTAGGGGACGTATTACTGCTGAGGTCATTGAGATCCGTGAGTTATGATTTAATGAATAGATGATTGCGTGATTGATGGTAGAAGGAGGAAAGGAAAGCCGCGGAGTCCTCCCGAGAAAACCTGTTCTCCCGGGAAAACCCCAGCAAATCTGGGAGTGCTTTTGATTGATTAGTGATTCGTCAAATTCGAAGGTCATTAGTCCCGTACGTGTAGTGCATGTCTTTTCCTCGGAAGATGGCAGGGATCTTCCCCTGCTGGATGGTGAAATCCAGCGCGGACCTACCGTCCACTAGCGGGTTTTTCCCCAACCAGAAATCTCCCATCAGCCCCAGCCTGGACAAGCTGTAAGCTCTCGGCCGGTCTCCAGGCACGCGTGATAGTGTAGTTCATGTAAGTGTGCGTGTGAGTATAAATGAGTGAGACAAGGACGAAAGGGTGAGGAAGGACAGATCGCGCGCATTCTGTAGCCCGTTTGTTAGGGTACTGCTCCGGGATTCGCCTGGTATTACAGGGAGAAACCACGGAAAACTACTGATCAGAGCAGCTGGCCTTTAGAATTCTCCTCGAGACCGTGGCTGAATTCGACTTAGCTACCTGGGTAGTGTTGATACTCCTACCGCCGTCTGGACTCAAACCTAGGACCACCAGGTCTGAGGCTCGGCAGTGACATCAGTTAATGCCCTGAGCAACCTCTCCCGGTTTTAGAGTTTGCTTTCTCCTTTACAAATTTCGCATGGATTCCAGTCATTGTCGGAGGTATTTAAATTTACTGTGCACGTGCCAAGGTTCTTTTACGTACTACACGCCTGATACGGCGCAATGCCCATCCTCCCCCCCTCCTCCGAAAATTCACCACCCTCCAAAAAAAATCAACCTAGTTTCAACCTGCGAAATTGAGTTATGGAAGCGAGACTGCTGGCCTCTCAGCCACTTAGAACACTTAAAATTAGTGGATGAGGTATGGAGGCCGTAGAGATTGGTACTGGAGACGTAGCAATATTTGGGATATTTACAGTTTCAATTCTGTGTTTGTTGCCAATTTCGGAGTTTAGTACCGCAACTCCATGACTAGATGGCGGTCAACCGGGCGCGCTTCGCAACCCATCAAGCATACAGAAGACGACCGGTATCCCAGGAAGGAGGGGGAGGGGCGATGAAGAATAAGAAACCCTCGCTCACCCGGAGGGAAGTTTGATTGTAGCGATTTCGGGCGTGTCAACTTGCTAAGGCCATTAGTCCCATAAGTGAGGCGAGTGTGCGTGTTTTCTCTCGGGGGTGGCAGTGATCTTCCCCCTCTGGATGGTGAGTTCCAGCGCTCACCTACATGTCGGATAGCTGGGTTTCCCTCCACCAGGTATCTCAAACCAGAGGGCCATCGCTCCAGTTGAGACAAGCTCTACGCAGTCTCCCTGCGTTTGTGGTAGTGTAGAAGTTTTTCTGAAGCAAATCGGGGGAAGATTATCTATAGCTAAACTAGAGTGAACGATTTCGACTAAGTGTTCATCTACTCGAAAATGTTCATTACAATTCCTATGTAGTTCAATTCTGTATCAGAGTGAATGTATTACCTCATATTTACATCTGCGATAAAAACTTGTTCTTATGAACATCTCCCCCCTCCTTAAGAGCAAACGTGAGGTCAATGCCAACGCTTATCACGACGGCGTGTAACAGCAAGAGAGAAAGTTATTGATGTTTTCGTCGTCTGTATCAATGACTGCGTGTTGCTTATTAATAAATGTTGGCGAACATTTTAATTGTCTTTCAATGCAAATGTTATAAGATGTGTCGATACTGTGGAATATATAAGTGATTAAAAAGGCCATCGAAAATGTCGGTATCGAAAGAACTACAATGAATGATTGTCCTGAGGATACTACCACTGATCGCAATAGTTCGTGTGGAGTACCAGAAATATCCGTTACTTCTTGGAATCAGTAGGATTAATGACACTGCTGAATCAATAATATAGTGCTGATTTTATTATCACAATTGCAGAGACGGTGTTAAAACGAGATAGCTGGCATTTAACTTTATTACAGCAGTTGCGCATATTTCTCATCGGAGCGCTTTTAGTGAATGACCGGCATGTTTCGTTAGTTCTTATTCTTTCTAAAAGGCGTGTGAAGCAACGCGTACCCAGCTCTTAAGAAGTGTTTCTATTCTTAGACTGGTTCAAAGGTCAAAATGACTCAGGGCGCTGTTTGAAGTGTACAAACATTAGATTCCGGAGTGCGAATTTGAAGTGAACTAAAAGACAAAAAAAATTATGAATATCCTTGGAATGAATGATATGTAATCCATGTAATTGAACATTGAATAGTTTGTAGAGAAATTTTATTCAGTTTATTGTATTCCAGACAATTTAAATGTCAAAGTACGTTGTTATATATAATACATGCACACATATTTACGGAGCTTGATTTGTGTCGGAACGCGACGAAAGGGCGTTCTGGTTCCTTGGGAATAATTATTAAATTATACTATAAATAAATAACTATTGCTGTTACATTAATGGTTAATTTGAGGCGCGTTCTAGGATCCAAAATTATAAAAATCAAGCTCTCAAATATATAATATACACATAAAATTATTGTAACATCTGCATGTTTCAATCATATGGGAGGGAATTAGCAAGGAGGAACAGCCGAGGACTTACGGTACATCAACCTCTTTGTAATTGATTGTACCCCATTGTTCTGGAATTAAACCGCCGATCATACGATTCGCGATACAATAGGCGAACCGTCGCTCAACCTCGCAATCCCTCCGTCACGCGTGAAGTTCGCAGCGTGAGGCTTCACGACGGGCACCTCAGGGCGCGAACTGCTCACCACGAGTCTGTGGGCAGACAGAATTTAGAGCAGTAGACTAGCGGAATAGTTGTGTATGATCTTGTCTGTCCGGGTGACGCCGCGTCGAAGGCTGTGTTGCCGACGTTTCGACCATCTTTTCGTGGTCTTCCTCAGGGCTGGTCTGCCTCTGAGGAAGACCACGAAAAGATGGTCGAAACGTCGGCAACACAGCCTTCGACGCGGCGTCACCCGGACAGCCAAGATCATACACATGACTCCGGCCGCGGAAGCCTACGACTTCACTTAGCAGAATAGTTATTGCATCAAGGTCAGTTTCCAAATTCGCTCCTCACTGTTCTTTGTCGCGTCGTCCGTTATTTGCTAATTTGTTTCTACTAATAGGAATCACGCGCATTTCGACACAATCACAAAGACACAATCACGTGCATATCGAGAGGGAAACATGGGAGTGGTAATGGAATCGAAGACTTCAAGCAACATCTACATTGTTATTAGTATTTTGTGAGAATTATTTTGCGCCTTTGACTATTGCCACGCTAGCTGCGAATACTGTTATGAACAAACAGTCCCATTCACTCAATTTTAAAGCAGAAGATAAGACAGATGTTGTATAACGCTGTCATAGTAAGTCGAGAGTTGACAGGTTTTGTCCGTGTGAAACAGTACTAATGCTACGGCTCATCATAATAAAATACCTCTTGACTTCCGCCCTTTAGATTTGGGTCTTGAAAATTCGTCCATCGCATTACATGGAGCCTTCGTGTACTGGAAATTCCCCGAGTATTAGAACACCCTCCCGTCGTTACATGCTGGCGTTGCCGTCCACGATCAAGGGTAAAGAGACCATCGACCGGGGTACCGGCGGCGGTGGTGGGGCTCGACCCCTAGACCCCGCAACGGCGCAGTGCAGCGCGTGATAAAGAGCCGGTGGATGGGGGGGACGAGTGCGGGGGCGGTAGCGCAGGCAGTGAACCACGGCGGGCGCCCGGCCACCATTACACTGCGCTGCGCCCCGCCCCGCCCCGCCCCGCCCCGCCCCGCCCCGCCCCGCCCCGCTCCGCCCCGCCCCGCCCCGCCCCGCCCCGCCCCGCCCCACCACGCCCAGCCCCGCCCCGCTCCGCTTCGCGGGCGTACAGTGGCCGCGTATCGCACTTCCGACACACAATTTGCATTTGCGCAGTTCCTCCAAGAC
Organism: Teleogryllus occipitalis; assembly: GCA_011170035.1. Lineage (NCBI taxonomy): Eukaryota > Metazoa > Arthropoda > Insecta > Orthoptera > Gryllidae > Teleogryllus > Teleogryllus occipitalis. The sequence continues at coordinate 314,078 of BLKR01000060.1, forward strand.
GAGCGAAGTGGCTCAGGGCGTAGCGAGCTGATAGTCGCATTCGAGAGGCCCGGGTTCATTCCCCCTGTCGGCCATCCTGACCGGGTGAAGTTGTAGGGTTCCGCGACCGGAGTCATGTGAATGATCTTGGCTGTCCGGGTGAAGGCTGTGTTGCCGACGTTTCGATCATCTTTTCGTGGTCTTCCTCGGGGCAGACCAGCCCTGAGGAAGACTACGAAAAGATGTTCGAAACGTCGGCAACACAGCCTTCGACGAGGCGTCACCCGGACAGGCAAGATCATTCATCCTGACCGGGGTTTTCGTGGTTTCCCTCCGACATCCAGGTGATTGTTGGGATGGTTCTAGTGAATGGCCACAATCGCGAAATCTGCGTCGCTAGCCGAATACTACGTGAAATCACGAAGGTTAAGTGAATTCGAGACATGGCGGATTCCTGGTTGGGTGACCGACTAGGAACTCCGGAATCTAACGGCGCCGAGGCCAATTGCCCTTTAGGGCACATGTAATGGCTAAATGCAAATTTCCTCCACGTTCAGTAGCATTAATAATCGAGGATATTTCGTTTCTTTGATGATAGTATCGTGGGTAAGTCATTAGTGCAATAATGGCGTAGAAATTATTAATCAGTGTTAATTGATAACTACTAGTAGTGTGCAGCAACAAAAATGAAAAATACCACACTGAATGGTTTTCTTAAAAGTGCCAAGCACATTGCTCAAGAGCCACAAATAAAATACTCTTTTAATACTACATAAATTAAATATTCAGTATCAAAGTACAATTGCTAATTTCATATTTTCAATGTAATGTCAGAGGGCACAAAAATATGTATTGAGACATCATGAATCGCTTTGGCTGTGCGTGGCATGAACCACTCGCACAATGCGTTAGTACAAGAGAATGTAAGATGGTGAAAAGCACTGATGTGTTCAAAGATCAAGAATTTTAAAATCGACCTTTATTTATTATTTTCATAAAATACTGTGCAATACAGTATGAATTTTCTCCGGAATGAAAAATAGGCCTGAAAATCGGGAAAAGTTATGAAGTTTGCCCTAGGAAAAGTGTGCATACCCTGTGTGTCGATATTCTCTAACCACCTTGGCGATCCGGGGCGTCTTAGCGTCTTATTATTTTTATGTATGCGCGCGTTGCCCCATTATGGCCCAGTGGGTGGCGGCGGCGGCGGGGGCGGCAGTGATCGAACAATGGACGATGCGCTGTGGGGGGCGGCGGCGGCGGCGGCGGCGGCGGCGGCATCGATGATCAGATGGTGGAGGAAGGAGGGTTATATGCGATCGCTGCGTTGAAAGGCTACCAAAAAGCCATAAGCCATTCACTTACAGAATGCAATGGGTGATCGGTTAACGAACAATTCGGACTGCTAGCAATTGTAAAGGGACTTTTGACTGTGATTATGTTCGGATGATGAACACTTTACGAACACAAGAAGAAGCGCCGCAGAATGAGGTTTGTGGAACTGAATTTAAATGCCTTTTGTGATCAGTACAAGAAACGAGACTTCCACACTTTTTCTTACACATATGTTAGAATCTATTGTAAACTTAAATTCACTTACAGAATCTGTTATGTGAGGGCAGGAAAATTTAAATGATACGATGGTCGCAACACTTGTTGTAGCCCGTAGAAACGAAATTAAGTGAGACTGTAAAGGACAGTAACAACTGGAACTGCAAGTACTATCACTTATACAGTGAAAAGAGAACCATGACGAAGATATTGCGTTTGAATCTCCATCCTCACGGTATCTGGTCATTCTGCTTAACGCCAATAGAGCCATATACAGTTGTATTTAAATAGCTTGACATTTGCTAAGTACATCGAGAATGATGAATTTTAATAGGAAAACACATTCGGCGTAAATAATTTATATTGATTACACGCAATGAACGTACACGTGTCACAATACTGCGTTACCATTTTTTTATAGATTTTCATAATCACGTGTTTGTAAAAATATGCGCTTTTTTCGTTAGATAACATTGAGCGTCGCGCGCTGACCCTTAACAGGAGGCGTCCGGTTACCAGATGGACGAGCAAATTAACGAGAGTCCGTTCCGGAAACTTAAGCGCGGAGGAGATCGTTATTTTTAGCTCTTCCTTTTTTCGAGCGCGCCGCGTTCGCCATTCGCTTTGAAGAGCGGCTGTTCCGCCAGAGGTCGGCCTCTCGAGGCGCAAGTATCTCTTCGTGTCAACGCTCCATTTGACGGCGAGAAGCCGCAGCTGCCGGTGCTGGAGCTCGCGCTGCGGGGGCGGGAGCGGGGGCGGGAGCGGGGGCGGGAGCGGGGGCGGGAGCGGGGGCGGGAGCGGGGGCGGGAGCGGGGTCGCTGCTGCAGGCTCCGCGCGGAGCTGTCGATGTCGCTGTGAGGACATGGCAATGGCCCAAAACTATCGATGGTTTTAAAACATCGATATTTTCGAGCAGAAACATCGATATATCGAAAAAATGTATCGTAATAAATATAAACATCATAATAAATATAATATATCATAATAAATATAAACATGTAGTGAAGAGAAGTGCAGTGTAAATAAAAAGTCGAGTATTTAAAAGTTTTAAAATAGTTGTGCAGGTCAGCCATAAAATGTAGAGTTAATAATATTATTGTAATTATTGCTCTTATTGTTAGCATTTTTATCATATTAGTAGACTCAGTGGTTAGGAGGAAGTTTAGGCCCTATGTCCTGAGCCTCGCCATTAATAAAGACATTATTATTATTATTATTATTATTATTATTATTATTATTATTATTATTGTCTTAAAATAATTTAAAGTTAAATTTTATTTATATTTCTTATTGTAAGATGTAAATTGTAGTGTTCTGCCACCAGGTTGTAAAAACCTACCTGCAGAAATAATAAATATTTATATATTAACATCGATGTTTTTCTTTCGATGTTTTCTTCACATCGATATATTTCTCCACAAACATCAATGTTTTCAAACAATTCTGTTTATAAAATTTCCCGTATATTTTTTTCTGGGAATGAGACAACTGTTACTGTTGTCGATCCCCAGGCAGCACGAAACCGTTTGCTATTCGCAGCCTTTCTCCAGTGTTGTTTCTTTGATTATTTTGTACGTGGTAATATCGTTAAACTGCATTTTGACCCTGAATCCTTAGAAGATTGGTTAGAAAATTAGATGGTAGTCAAATTCAAGTCAGAATATACTTAAAAGTTAAATCTAATATTGGCGTGTTATGTATCACATTAGAACCGGGACATTTTACATAGATGATTTTTTAATGAAAGTGAATAATGGAAAAATAGCAAAACATAATTTTCTTTCTTTTTTTTTGTTGCTTCTTTAGATTCAATAGACATTATTAACATATTTCTTATACGTGATCAAACAATAAAATATAACTCGTTTAATTAAGTACTATATTTAAAAATGGGGAGAGGATAAGAAAATACCATCTGTTTCATAACATTTAAAACATCGATGTTTTGGTTGATGTTTTCATCGACATCAAAAACCTTTTTGTGATGGACCGATGTTTTGCAAAAACTTTCCATCACTACAGTGGGTGATCGGTTGTCGAACCGTTCGAAATGCGAACACTCAGGCAAAATATGAGGTGTGTTTTTGAAGGAAGTACCGTTTTGTCAAAACAAAATTTATTTTTACATTAAAGACCATTTCTTAAACTATTTTTCTACGTAGTTGTCAGCATTGTTCAGACGTTTGTCACAGCAAACCAACTTGTCTATGCTCTCTTCTCAGAAAGAGGTCGCCAGTGAAGGCATCACTTCGAAACACTTTTTTTGAACGCAAAAAATGTTAAGCTAGCTGTAATTCTCCTCCAATTTGTAAAGATTTATGATGAGAATGTAATTGGAGATAGAATGATGAGAAAGTAGGTTAGACAATTCATTGATAGACGAACCAATTTTCATAACGAACCACGGAGTGGGCAGCCTTTATTGTTTAAGATAGGATGGTTTAAAATATTTACGAAAAAACGTGAAAACAGATGGTTTACAATAAGAATGCTATGTGATGAATTTTTCACAAATCGCAGCGTCGTTTTCGCATAGAACGGTGTTCAGAAGAGGCTATCGTCACTGGCGGCATCTTTCTATGAAGAGGACATCGAAACGTTGGTTTCTCGCTACAAAAAATGTATGAATAATCGTGACAACAAGTTTAAGAAATAATCTTTCATATAAAATCAAATTTATATGCGTTTTTGCCTGAAACATTACTTAATTTAAAAACACGCCTCGTATGTTTTAATCAGAGCATGGATAGAGGTGAATCATGGTGGTTGGATCATGAAGCATGTTCGGACTAATTATTAATTTTCCCGGAGAATTAATTTTCTCTCTCTAGAACAAACCCGAAAGAAGTTTGAGCTACTCGTGGGAACAAAGAAGCTTATCGGAAGTGTGGGTGTTCAGGTCGATAGGATAAAATCATCTGGCGAGACGCCTTCATCTTCAAAGATGGTGAGCGTTGCCATTTTAGAGAAGGTCGCGGTCTACTAAACTACTTTTGATGCCAGTTAAGTATTTAGAATTAATAATTAAATCTATTTGATTTCAACGCTATCTTCCAACGAGTAAGAACTATTAATTAGTGAAATCTGCAATCTCTTTTAATCTCGTTTTAATGTTCAATAATTTTCTTTTTAATTGAATGCTTAGGCAATGGTATTGCATTGATTACCCTTTCTCGGCAGAATGGGTGAGGTCGCAGCGGAGCCTTGTTCTGGGAGTTGAGCTCTGCGGTTAGCGGCTGCAGCTGCCTTTGGTAGCTGGAGGCGATGTGCTAATTATAGCTACTCCGCAGCGCTCCCCGCCTTACTCGGTCCCTCCTCGCTGCTTCCCTCTCTTCCATACCCGCACCCGCCATGCTTCATGGGCGGGTGCCCTACCTCGCCCTGCCGTCTCTCCGTCTATCTGGCCCGCTCCGCTCTCACGACGCCTCCTCATCTGCTTTGCCCTGTCCCCCTCCCGATCATTCTGCCCCGCCCTTCACCATCCCACTTTATACTGCCCTGTGTGGTCTTCGTCTGACCAGCTTCGTTCCGCGTCCCTCCGACCCGCCACACCCACCTCGCTGCGGTGATTCCTGCCCGCTTCACCCCGCTACACCCTGCCCGACATTCCCCGCTTGGATCCCGTCCGTTCCTCCTGTCCCGCCCCGATCTAACCCGCCCCGCTCTATCCCGCCCCGATCTAACCCGCTCGCTCTATCCCGCCCCGCTCTATTTCGCCCCGCTCTATTCCGCCCCCTCTATCCCGTCCACTCTATCCCGCCCCGTTGTAACCCGTCTCGTTCTATCACGCCCCGTTCTATCCCTCACCTTCACCTCGCACTGCCCTTCTTCGCCGTTTGCCACAGCACCGCCTCTTCGCCCCCCCCGCCCCCATTCCTCCCCCGCCCTACCCCTCCCCTCCCCCCCCCCCCTCCCATCCCCTCCCCTCCTCCCCCCCCGTCATCCTCCCCGCCCCTCCCCGCCCTCGCCGCCTCCCTGCTCCGCGGCCGAGTCCATTCGCTTGGCCGCGGGCTGCCGGGCGCCCATGTGCGGCTGCGCGGGTGGGCGTCCAGGCCGCACGTGCGGCTGCAGAGACGTTGCGCTTCTTGTTGCCGGAAGCGCATCAGCGGCCGGCGCCTTTGCGCCAGCTGGGCTGCCAGTCACAGCGAGGAGGGCGTGTCCACTAGTACACATGGGTGGTGGAACGCTATCCAACGCGACCCCGGTTGAATTCGGCCTTGTGAGGGCATGAGATTTGTATAGTGCGCCATCGGCATGCGTAGAGAGCGACTGTAGCCTCCTGAAAATTTTGAAAGGGGCTTCAAAGCCTTAGCTGTGAAACATTTTCTTTATGTAAAAAGTTCAATCACTGATTTTTACCCCTTCCTTAACCTGACATTTAGGGAAATTATTATTTGACGCTAGTGAAAGATCTCCAAGCAGTTTATAATGCATAATCTTTTATAGTTCATAATAAATATTATTTATGAATTGTATCAATGTAGTTATAACTTAATTCTCCATGTAGTACGCGATTTTTATTTACTAGTGAAATGTCTTATGAATTGTGTACGAAACGTTAATAGGAAAGGAGGCACATACATGCGTTTGGCCCATCCTCTTGATTTAAGCAACGCACACCTATGTTTAGCAAATGACTTGCTGTGTAGCGTGTTTTCGCAAGACCAACCAAAAACGATGACGGAGAGATTTATGTGTAAATGAGCTTCTGTGGAATTGTACCCATTTCAAATTAGTAAACAAGGTTCCACATTGCAATTCCGCATCTTGCCGTTGATTGCCATGAACGTTGCTCTTTAAGTTAGGTGGAGCAGGGACGCGTCTCGGATGAGTATTACGCGAGGAGAAAGTGTGGCTAGGCCTAGCTGCCGTTGCAATATTTTCTATACTTAAACTATCTGTACTTGTGTTAAGGATATTGTTCATATCAATTCTACAATAAGCGGGTTACTACGTAATATTTGTAATAGTTAAAGTTTAAAATACCTATATGTGTATGTGATAGTCTGTTACAATGCCAGATATTCAGTTACAAGTACACTTCTGCTAGCATGCATACCCGGCATAATAAAGAGAAAGGAAGTAATAAAATGCCATAAAATTTCGGGAAATTGAATATTATATTATGTAAATGATACATTTATGAAAATATGTAAATTTAAGTTGTGTTAAAATAACCTAATTAAAAAGATATTGAAAAGTTTGCAAGTGTGAAGTCTCGCATTGAAATCGTGTCGATATCTAACAATTTCAAAATATTTATGGAGAGAGGTGTCTCAGTGCATCTACTGATGTCACTGGAGTGCCTCTGACCGGGAGATCCCAGGTTCAAATCCCGACGGTGGCAGAATTTTCGACATTATATACATTGTTAGGTCGAGTTCATTCTCTGTCTGGAGGAGAATTCTTATCGGTTATTTTTCCGTGCTTTCTCCGATCAATACCAGGCGAATGCCGGAGCCGTACCCTAACAAACGGACCATGGACCGCGCGCGATCTTTCCTTCCTCTTCCTTCTCCTATCCTCATCTCTTACTTGAACTCGCATCCAACTGCACTACCACTCATGCTTGCAGACTGTTCGGTAGCTTAAAGCTTGTCCCAACTGAGGCCGGTGCTTCGCTGGTGGGAGATAGCTGGTTTGAGAGCAGCTATCTCCCACCAGCTAGCCGACAGTAGGTCGGCGCCGGATCTCACCATCCACGGTGGGAAGATCACCATGACCTCCGCTGCGATAAAACGTGTCCTACACTTACGAGACTAATCACCTTAGCAGTTGACGCGCCCGGAATCACTAATCAATCAATTGAAACGTCTGTAGGTACCTCAAGTTTGGTAATATCGGCCTATTGACATTGTTCGGTGGTGACATTGATTTGAATATAGGAACATTCTAGAGCGCGGCACAAACGTATATAAGGAGCTCATAAAAGCGCGTAACCCCGCAAGCGACTTGCACTCTCCCGTATGTGCCACGCACCACGCGTGTCGCAGTGTCGCGTGCACCGGACAGCTGTACGTCGCAGTTGCGGCCACTTGCTCCCGCGGGCAGGTACTTGGGTCCCACCGGTCCGGTCTCCCTTGAGCAGTGCGCTGGTGGGACTGCGAAGCCGCTGGTTCTCGACGGCCTACCCTCGGGGCGAATGCCTTACGAGGGCGGGCGGGGCCAACCCAGGGGCTGCGTTGCGGCCACTGGTCGTTGCGAAGGAGATGTATTTAGGTCGCACTTCCCGCTGAGTTGTAAAGAATGGGAGTCCTTGTCGTAGCAGATTAGCTGTATCGTTAGCTTTAATCTCAATTTTATGTATCTCTGGAGAAATTAATGTAGTTTCCTGAATAGAAGGCAAACTGGTTTGGGTATTGTTATCACTCTCTATTCGAATACTCTTAAGAAGACTTTTTTATTTTATACACGCTTTTATAAGGAAATATCGAGATGTTTTATTTTCAGGACTGATTATTTCTTTGGATTTATTATAAAATATTATGCGCACTTCATTGCCATTCTTCTTTCATAACTCTCCCATGTCTTTCATAGGTTTCCATTCCGGTTTATTGTCTATCGTTTCTCACTAGAGTGGTAAAACTGAAGATAATTATATGTTGTTATTAAACGACGCAGAATAACTTTCCTCATAATTCCGAAACGATTAATGGATCATCCTTTCCAAGGAGCTTCAAACCCTTCCGCGTCAGCGTATGTAGTCGCGTCGTCAAAGGAGCTCAGAGTGGCAGAGATGAATAAATTCACATCTTGTTAATTTTACTACTGCGGCTTTAATGTTGTCATTTTAATGCTGATGATGAGGAAGAGGAGAGTTATTATGTAAGTGTGATGTGAGTAATAAACATTAAAGATGAAGTATTATTAGAAAGAGAGGAAATGAGGAAAGAACATAGCCCTGATGAAATGTGCCGCGAATCTTCATTCACCATCTCGAATTCCACACGGAGCAACAAAGATTCGAACCTTTGTACCCGGAAGTGGGAATCTAACACAATGACCGTCATTTCATAAGCTGCCCCTGTAGATAATATTATTTCCAAAAAATGCACCAATTCAGGGTAATAAGTAGAGGGGGTCAAGGAATTAAATTTTCGACAGCAAACCCTTGGTCTAAGAGGCCGGGGATCCGCTCTAGATTGTGTCAAAAATCGCGGGTCTTCCTATACGACGTCTGCATACCAACAAATATGATTCGTGTGGGTGGCCGTTGTTTCAGGCTGAGAATCCTAAACCAGAACTTGCGGTCATTAACCTTGCTGTTGGAGTCACTAAAATGCGCTTTACGGAAGGGGCACATAAAAATGTTGGAAAATCAATCATGATTTCCGCAGCATATTTTTATTAAATTAATATAATTGAATTAATTCTTTGTTAAATTAAATAATCAAATACAACGCTGATGATTGATCATGATTAAGTTTCAAGCACCTCTGTGCCCTTCACCTCCTAAAATGATCATTGGCGACTCCTAGAGCAATGCTTATAGCCTTAAATTATGCCTTATCCCTCCCAGTCTGAAATAGCCACTGTTCCGACTGGAGAGAGCGTTGTTATGGCAACCTAGCACAGAGGTGGGGGTGTTGGGATAAAGCGTTCTTTTTAATATCCGAGTTCCAGCTTCTTAATTCTAGGGTACAGAACGAAATCGGTTTCCCTTGACACCTGTCCCTGTCCTCTGCGCTTTCTTCTGAATCACCCTGTACATTGGTTTTAACAAATGAGCTTCTGGGTATTGTGACATCCGTGGCAAACGTCCTCAGCGCGACCTCGCCGTGGGCAGCGCTCGACCTGCTCTGGCAGGCCCACGGGGGGCCTTCGCGACAAGCCGACTCGCTCGAATATCCAGATATCTATCGCTGCCCGTGTTTCTTCGGGTATGCGCGTTGATTGTCGCAATCGCTTCTGCTTGCAAATCGGGCCGCCTGTCCGCGCTGACATCAGTGCCAGCGGCCGTTTCTAATGAGTGAGCAAGGAATGAGGTAGTGAATGTTACGCGTTTGGGAGCATAGGAGGGTGCGGCATCGCGATTTATCAGTTTATCTCTTCTCCACGTATGCATACAATTGGGTTAGATTGAGTCATTGTGGGCCGCTCAGCTGTTAGGTTTGTGAGACGACGAGAAAAAAAACCCGCACAAGTATCGGTAATCAGATACAAATTCAATTACAAGGCATCTGAAAGTAGAAGAATGTTGAATAATGGATTTTGAATAAGAATTATAACTTCAGGGAGAAATCGTTAAGCTTATTAGCCCATCGAAAATCATCGTATGATTTTGGATGAAATACTTATAGTGACAAAATATCTTAAATAACACCCTAACATCTTGGTGCGGTATTAGCGGAATAGGGAGCCCTTGGACTCGTAGAGATAGCGTTCAGAGCTGCCCGGATGCCCATACCCAGCGGAATTTGGTGACACCTGGGCTACCGTGTGACCTCGCCTTTCCGAGTCTTGTGTCCGTCCGCGCTTTCGCGACACTTCCATCATATCCTTCTCGTTTTTAACTTGATCGTCTTGACATCAGGCGGATGGTTTCATCTTAACGTCGTGTTCAAATCTGCGATGTCAAAACGGAGGTAATCCCTTTTTTACTGTCGACAGCTAGAAAAGGTAGAAAAATAGGTCGAGGTGTGTGTGTGGGTGTTTATGCCGGCTTTTCCTTCATACTTCCCAGCCAGTCGAGGCTCTTGCTCGCCACCCCTAAAGAATCCCGTAGGCGTTCGGGAAGGTAGCAGTTCTACCCGTCAGGCGCCTGGTATTTAATTCGTATCTCGAAGGCGCCCACTCACGCCTATAGTTGTCGCCGTCCGCATTGTACACATGTCGACTTACGGGAACAACTTCCTCCTTCACATATTTAAAAACTGTTTCCGGTAAGGGTTTACGCACACAGACGCTCAGTATCCGATCAACCAGGACCCCATATCTTGGTGAAAATCAGGTGCCGAGGAGTAGCCGTACACTGTCAGAAATGATATTACATTTGATGTTGATTTAATGTACGATTGTACATGAATTTGAATATACCTTGTATATTAACGGGATGTTAATGTACCTTTACATTAAATTTAATGCTTAACTTGAAATCAACGTAGATTTAATGTACGACTGTTAACTTACTTGTCTACATTAAATTTAATTGTACTCGTACATTAATGTTACTGTAGGTGTACATTAAATTTAATTTACGTACATGACAATTACTTGCATGTACTTTACATTAACAGTAATGCAGAAATTTTTGAGAATGTAATTATTGACATTTTTACTCCCGGGGCCACGTATTACCCGGACGGGTAAAGCAGTCGCGTATTCCGAAAGTGTCACACCTGTTTCTCCGCCTCTCTTTCGCGTCATTTCGCTCGTATCCGTCGCGTGTATTACGTTATCGCGCGGCGCGATCGACGCCCACCGTGCGTCGCGCGATTACGTCACTAGGATGCTGAGTAGAGATCGAGCACGCGCGCGTGTAGTGTCGTGCGTATGTCGCCCGCACGCACGCAGGCAAGCAAGCAGGTCGGCCGCCTGCATGTGTACGCGGAAACTGTAGGCAGCGTATCGAGAGCGGATAGAGAATGCAAATCGTGGGAGCCTTTGTGGTCATAGAGGAATTTCTCAGGTTTCACTTGGCCGACGCCGCGTAGGCGGAAAGGTTGGCAGTGTTGCCAGATAATTCATACTGTCCCTAAATTATACACAAAACCTCCAATGTAGGGAAATAAAATGATTAAAATACATAAACTAAGGAATATGCACACAAATAGTTGGGAACGAATATTTTCGCTCAATTGCGAAGTTATGCTTTTAACTGTGAATTGAATTTTCGTTCGACTGTGAATACTTTTGAACCTGCCAGAAAATTTTGGTGATTCGAGAAACAAACATGTATCTTAAACTCTTACAAATTCACGTAAGGTATTGAAAGTATTTTGTAACATAAGAAAGCCATTATTGTTTTGGGTGAACTTATTGAAGTTCCTATACTGAAACATAGTATCCTCGTGAGCCAACTAATAACCGTACATTGCCGTACGGTACTTACCGTACCGTACCGTACCGTACCGTACCTATACCGTACCGTACCGTACCTATACCGTACATTTATAAATAAACGTCTTTTAAGACTTTTGTGATTTAAAATGGCTTAACACATCAGGAAACGCTATTAAATGTACATTTCCCGCAAGACAATGAAAATGCATTTAAACAGCATTTTTAAGCAACTATTTTGTTACTATAAAATAAACTAAAATTACTTCAGAAAATTTTAAAGTAAATTTCTAGAGCCTGGCAACATTGCCATCTGGCTACTGAGAACCGGGGAGCCTCCTTGCACCGTCAGCGCATTCGCACACATGCGGCTCACTGGCTGCAGTGCGAGAGGGCAACGCGCGTTTAGTGCTCGCCGCGCGATGTGTGTGCGCACATTCCGTGCTAGAGCGCAGTTTCCCTTCGCGGGAATGTGGCGAAGCGAGGAATGAGGGGAAAGTGAGGCGTTAATGATCAGCTCATGTGGAAGGTGAACGTGTCTTTCGAATTTTACAGCATTCGAGGCTTTTACACTCGACGATATTAAAGTGTGTTAGAAGTTGACACATAATCGTTAGGCGTTGGAAAAATTAAACATCCTCATGGCAAGAACGAGCAATAATAATTTTACGTATTAGTTAATGTCTGTTCACGTCGCCTAAAATGTATAAACCTGGCCTTTGTATATTCTAGAATAAAACATGAATGTTATTATATTACGTTATTGTGTCATTGTGGACACAAAAGGAAGATTTTGTGGTCTTCACATAATAATGTGTTAAATGGAACATTAGATAAAATGGCGCCGTCCACTTCCCGCTGTCCCCCGTTCTTTGCCCACCGTCCTCAGCTCACACCCTGCCATCCATCACCCATCACCCACTACCCACCATCCCACACCCACCCACCCACTCACTTCCCGCCGTCCACCAGCCGCTGCCTTCCGCCCACAGAGTTTTTCGCTCGCTCGCGCGGGCGAGTGGGCGGGGCGGGGCGGTGGCGGTGGCGGTGGCGGCGCACGCGAGAAGAAGCGCGGTGCGTGACAGGCGCTCATTTGCGTTGCCTTCTGTTTGGTTGCAGGCGACCCGCAAAGTGGCCAAGTACGGGTACCTCTTCGTCGCCCCCGGCTGGGACTTCTCCAACCCGCTCAACAGGACCAAGGTGAGTGCGAGCGGCGCTGGAGGTGGAGGCGAGCGACTCCGGTGGAGGCAGAGCCACGAGGACACAGCGGGGGCGTATAGGAACATTCTGTTTTCTCTGTGCTCGTCACTGGCAAATCACAATTGAGTCTGTGTCTGGGTGTTCAATCGAAAAATGTTAATCCTAAGACTAGTCAATGTGTTTTCAAAAATATTACGAGAAGTTTCCAAATTTATATATTGTTTTATTTTGAATTTCGTACACTACTGTCCCATAATACTTGTATCGCAATAAGAGCAGTAACAGCTTCACGTAATGAACGTTCAGACACAATCACAAACATTGCCACAGGAGTGAGTGAGACTCGGCCAAATATTTACCCTTTGGCAGCACACGACATGTCGTGAGCTGTTTTGGAAACGTTTCAGTCGTCCTGTCGTAGTTTTCTTCTGGCCTCGAATGCCTAAGGCCAACAGAAGGATGGCCGAAGCTCTCGTTTTCGGACTCTGTGCGCGGCGCCCCCCGTCCCGGCGAGATCAATCGCACGACTCGGCGGAAGCGAGAGTCCGCCTTCACGAGTTCCGAGGAACGTCGCAGTGCAGAATCATCGCTGCAAATCGGCCCGCGAAACACCTGCAACTCACCCGAGCCGCAGGCCCGCGAGTGTTGAGCGCCGAGTGCACGCTGCGAATACCTCCCCCTCCCCCTCCCCCGGTTAGAACTTCCACTACACAAGGGCTCACTTCCCGTAATTGTCACTTTAATAGGCGCCGTGAGCTTTCTCTCCTGCCGCGAAGTCGTAGGCTGTCACGGCAAGAGTCGTTTTTGCTCTGGGATCTCCGCGCGACTGGGATTTTAAGGCGACTTTTTTCGCCTGTTTTCCTTGGCCTTCTTCAGGGTACGCATGTCAACGGGAATTTTATAAATATCTTCCCCGTAGATGTGCACCATTCGAAATTATAGGCTGCATTCGTCGAAGCTGTTTCCCTTGATAGGGATCATTTCACCAATTTCACAAATAAAATGGGATATTCGAGTGATTTCAGGTCCTGAAAAAGGAATTCGCCACTCAGTCACATTCTGAAACTTGCTTTCAGAGCTTAGTGCCTGTTTGGCCTGGCATCGCGTGAACGCAAATTGGAATAGGTCTTTTGACAAGGGAAACTGGTCTGGACGCTTCCCCAGCTGGAAGCTACCATTTCTATGATTGGACGAGTGAAACATTACATAAATCACACATGGAGTTGAAACTAGTCCCTGCTCAATTTCTCCTGAGTCACTGCCACAGCGATTCCAAAACAATCTGCGGTCCACCCGGATCAACCTGATAAACCTAGGATTCTCGTACGCCTTTGCGCTTTCTGCATACTCCCGTTGGAACTAACGACATAGGTACGGCGGAGAAAAACCGAACCCCGACAAATCCTCCAAGGGAGAGGTGACTCAGGGCATGAACTGAGTTCACTGCAGTGCCTCTGACCTGGAGGTCCTAGGATCGAGTCTCAACGGTGGCTGGATTTTCACTAGATAGCCAAGTCGAATCCAGTCGCTGACTGTAGGAGACGCCCGGGTGCTCTGATCGGTAGTTGTCCGTGGTTTCTCCGATCAACACCAGTACCCCTAACAAACGGACCACGGACCGCGAGCGATCTTTCCATCTTATTCCTTGTCCTGTCCTCGTCCCTTTCTTACTCACTCTTACACTCACATGCACTACAGTACCATTCATGCCGGTAGTCCCCTCAGGAGCTTAGAACTTGTCCCGGCTGGGACGGTGCCCCGCTGGTGGGAGATACATGGTTAGGGGAGACCTTAGTAGACGGTAGGTCGGCGCCGGATCACACCATCCAGCGGGGAAAGATCACCACCTCCCGAGGAAAATCCACTACACTTACACAACTAATGATCTTAGCATATGACGCCCCCGGAATCATCAATCAATCAGAAATCCTCCACCAGATGAATCGACAAACTCAGCCGGGTCCGAACCCCGGGAACAGTACAACAACCCGACACGCCAACAATGACACCACCACATCCGCGCATTTTTCTCGAGAAGCAAATTGCGAGAGTCGTGGGATCCTGGTGCTCGCCCACCCCCGCCCGCCTCGGCCAGCTGCTGCCGCTGCTGCTGTGTTTCGCGGTTCGCGTGAACCCGCGCCGCGCGGAGCCTTCCCGGGGCGAGTGTGAGCTCATCGCCGGCTAAGTACGCCTAAGTGCGCTCTTCCTGGTGCAGGCGGCAAAAAGGCAGCGGCGGAATTAAAGGCGTCCGCCGCCCCCGCGGCGACGACGGCGCCCCCGCGCGCCCACTTTGCGCGCGTCGTGCGCCTCCCCCGCCGCCTTATGCGGCGCCGCGCACGCTGCGGGTCACGCGGCTCCGGACCTCCGCTTTGCTCATGAATACGCTCGGAAAACGTATGCCGGAAAGGGAACGGACCGAAATTTCTACCAATATTTTCCATACAAAAAGGTGTTGATTGATTGATTTTTCGTGTTTCCGGACGGTCAACTGCTTTGGTCATTAGTCTCGTTAGTGTAATGCATGTTTTTTCTCGGGAGATGGCGGTGATCTTCCCCCGATGGATGGCGAGATCCGGCGCCGACCTACCGTTGGCTAGTGGGGTTTCCCCCACCAGCGGGGCACCGCCCCAGTCGGGACAAGCTCAAAGCTCCCGACCGGTCTCCCGGAATATGTGGTAGTGTACTGCATGTTAGTGTAAGTGTGTGTGTGTACAAGGGGAGAGGATAGGACAAGGAAGAGGAAGAACAGATCGCGCGCGGTCCGTGACCCGTTAGGTTGGGTACTGCTCCGGCATTCGCCTGGTGTTGATCGGAGTCCAGCTTTAAAGGCTTTCCTTCCGTTCCATGTCCTATCATCTTCCCTTACATACACTTACACTAACAGACAGTACACTACCACCCATGGCAGGAGACCGGTCGAGAGCTTAAGGCTTATCCCGAATGGGGCGGTGTCCCGCTGATGGGAGATACCTGGTTGGGAAAATCCCGCTAGGTGAGTGTCCCGTAGGCCGGTGCCGGATCTCACCACCCAGCGGGGGGGAAGATCACCGCCACCTCCCGAGGAAAATCCCTGCACTAAACATCTGGGACTAATGAGCTTAATAGTTGACGCGTTCGGAACCACTAATCAATCAATCAATCAATCAATCAATCGTGCGCCTCCCCGCAGCGCGGCGCGGGGCTTCGCAAGGCGAGCGGCGTGCGCGAGTCACGCTACACAGAACCTCCGTTTTCGTGATGAATACGTTCGAAGAAGTGTTACGGAAAGGGAATATGCCAGAATTGGAAGCAGCATTTCCCATAAAAAAGTGTAAATCCAACTAATGGGTACCGTAGATTCACTATTAAAAAGGGCTCTTTCGAGGCATGCTTGGCACATGCTAGAAGTTCAAATATGAGCACTAGTGCTAAAGTTGAGACGTTACTCAAGTGTTCTGATATATCTGTGAATGCAACAAAGAAAAGAAACTACTTTCGTCTGACCTGAAGGACCAGAATAACCAAAAAGCCATAGAGGACGAAAGGGACAAATGGGACAAAGGGGACGATTGGGACGAAAGTAAAAAAAGAGGGAAAAGAGACAAAAAAAATCAATGAAGGTGTCTAAAATGTTTGACACACGTGGTGAAAGTGCTTTTATTTCGCTCTTAGGATTGCGCCAGTCGGCCTATCGGCCACGTGTATCAGCCTCTCCTACTCGCAAAATAGAAAGCTACTTTTACCACTTGTATCATAAATAACTTTTTTAATACGTTTTAAAGAGCACAATCATATTTTTATGCACAGGAAACAATAAGAAATAAATACGCATAAATGACTCCTTAAAGTTTAGTTACCTTTATTGAAGACTTACATGTGGAGGTCGGCGAGGACGAGAATGCAGGTGGAGGGTGAATGGAAGTCTTTCAGTTAAAGATTACGTTTCAGGTTAAGTTGAAGTCAATGCTTTGGAAGACACTGTTGTACGCATTCCTTTCAAACAGAATTTGTAAGAATAAATATAGAACGAAAACAATTTCGTTACAAAATGATACAAATAAGCCATCCATACTTGTACAATTTTTAGTAGAAAGTTAATAATATTGGTAGATAGATTGACAGATTTCAACTACCTAAGGTTTAACACACGGTGGTACACTTCTAAGAAGTATTACAATGTACATAAAACGAATGTTGTTACATTAAGACACATTAACGTAATGAAAATAAAGACAATCCACGCAAGGCGCACAACACAAAGACATTACGTATGTATTTTACATCACTGTTTTTTTATGATTCAAACAAGCCAACAAAAACAAGGCATGTTCCCAAATCCGCCCAGCAAGCACCAGATTCCATCTATCAGGCGGAATTCCGCTAAATGCATTTCCTTCCCGCGAGCCGAGTCCTTTTCCCGTGGCCAATTGGCAGAATTTGTCTAATATGGCAGCGCATGCTACACGCTACCTTACAGCCGCTAATCACATGCGCCAGTCCCACCTCCGGCGCCAACCGCCTACACTGCGAGGGCTGTTGTTTGGCGGCGCCCACAGCGAATGGAGCCGATTTGCGATTAACTCTGCCCGCCGCACCCACACACCGTTCGCGCTCGGGAACGAGCCATTGCGGAAGAGCGACCGTACGTATATGGAGGGTTCCCATGAGAAAGGTCGTTGAAAGGGGAGGATCACGCGGAAAATGACGTGTGATGAATTCAGTTGAATATAGACACCTTATTTAGAGAGAAGGCTTCGGCACCCGGAGTCAGTCTTTGCCCTCCGATCATCCTTGATGTGAAGTTTTCGACTATTTATTGAAGCCTTGAAAAGGTTCGTGACCTATAGACCAAAACTACGCCGTCTCTGACATAACAAAAACACGCAAATACCATACTCGCTGGCTTTTAATTGCCATGGCATGCAAGTCTCACCTGCATTTTCGAGAATATAAATTCTGTAAAACGAAGATTATTGCGTATTGGTCGCTTGAAAATATTAATTTCATTATCGCCGTTTGCTTATATAAACTAGGATTCCGCATTCAATTGCGTGAAAAATTGCGTTGTATAGCCAGTAAAATTCTCATAACGACTTTTCTCTCAGACTGATATCTCTTAGTAGCAGACATTTTTAAATTTCCCGATTGTTCTCTGTTGGCTTTCAAGTGTTCGGAACACTTGTCTGGCAGACAAGCGAACGCAGATAGGCAGGGACACTCTTCATCTTTTGTACTAGATTTTATTATAGTGACTTCTGACGTTCAGACGACGCTGTTATCCAATCAACTCGACGCAGTTACCGAATCGGGAGCGCTGTGTTATGACTTAATTCTGGAGTTGGAGCTCCCGATTGGATAACTAAATCCCAGATGATCGAACGAGAGAAGTCACTGTAATTAAATCGGAGAATAGATTAGTATTGGACTTGTTCATGTAACGGACAAATTGCGAGCTGACGGTCCTTTTTCCATAAAACCACGTTTTGCCGCCATCCTGTTTTCGATTCCCCGACGTTTGCTCAGGTATTGTCGCTTTTCAGAAGATATGTTCAATTTCTGACGAGACAGAGGCGAGAGGCCTGTTTGGCTTTCAGTTTTATACATTCGTGTGCGCAAAACTCTTACAGATGGATATGCCAGCGTGATAATGAACTACGAATAGTACTTTGTGACCTATAAATATAACCGACGTTAATTGAAATATTTTTCTAAGTTTGACAACTTTTATCTTTCTCTCAAACTTTTCGTTGGGAAACTACTCGTTCTGTTGCTGACCGATAAAAGGAAATTTGTCTGTCCATCTTCTCAATCAACTGACTGGATAATGAAAAACATTTACGACTGTTAGGGCTGTAATCGCAACCCATTTTGCCATTTCGCCCATGTAAGAATCGACAACACCAATGTCCCCAGCAAAAGAAAACCGAACTAGCTGATTTCAACGATAAATTGAGACTAACGAAATTAATATATTCCTAATACCAACAAAACGAAATCAACACTTATTTGCGAAAAAAAATACAAATAAATGACTTGTTTAGTATGGAATGAAGAATCAATCATTTATTTCCGCACACGATCATTCGCAATGTAACTAACGCGGAGAATGAACGTTAATTTTAGAGCTCCGTTTCTTCTCGTTCGTGGGCCTCCAGTCGTTCTCAAAAACCAACATATGCGAGGCACACGGGGCATTTAGGACACGGGCCGTTGGCCATCAGCCAGCCGCTTTGCGGATAGGAAGCCCGGCCTCGCAGTCTCCGGAGGCCACCTCTGGCCGCTTTGGCCTGCACGCTCCGCTGCTCCTCGCCCACACAGCCGGTGCCATCGCCACGATTACCATGCATCCACCACCAGCACCGTCACCACCACAACCACCACCACCACCACCATCACCACCATCATTACCACCACCATCACCACCATCATTACCACCACCATCACCACCATCATTACCACCACCATCATTACCACCACCACCACCATCACCACCACCACCATCACCACCACCATCACCACCATCACCACCACCATCACCATCACCACCACCACCACCACCACCACCATCACTACCGCCACCACCATCACTACCGCCACCACCATCACTACCGCCACCACCATCACTACCGCCATCACCACCACCATCACTACCACCACCACCATCACTACCACCACCACCATCACTACCACCACCACCATCACTACCACCACCACCATCACTACCACCACCACCACCACCATCACCACCACCACCATCATCACCACCACCACCATCATCACCACCACCACCATCATCATCATCACCACCACCACCATCACGATCACTACCATCAACACCACCACCACAATCAATATCGCTATCAATACCTCCTCTACCACCACTACCACTACTAACACCACCATACCCACTACCACCACTGCCGCAGCTACCAATGGTGCCTCAACTAGCACCGTCCTGCCGCCAATACTATTAGTTATATTGTCATCACCAAAAGCAGTACCACCGCCACAGCCACCGGTGCGGCTGCCATCATCGTCAACGCCACCACCGCCATCATCTTTACTGCCGCCTCTCCCACAAGATCAGTTTTCAAACGAAACTTCCACTGCGCGACGTATATTTCGGGCAAGGATGGGTAGAGCGATAGGTGAGCCTTCGCCCTCATTCGGCCCCGGGCCTCCCTGTGTACAGTCTCAGTTTTCACACACTGTAATAGCCCACACGCTATACCTCCCCTGCCCAACCTCGTCCGTCCCCAAATTGCCCCCTTGGGCTATTAGGCACAGTATCGGCAGAACGAGGCAGTGGGGTAGTGCGACAAAATCCGCAGAATACAACGCGGGGGGATAGCATCACTACAATCACGGCTACTTCATCACAGCAAACGCCACTATAACCACTATAACCATCAACACCATCACCATCAACTAACCCTGATTATCGACACCTCGTCTCAAGTTCAATTACAACATCGTTCAAACCTAACACGAAATAAATCGGAGCGCGGGTGTGATGGTGAAGAGTCCATGAAGCGTCGCGCCCACCTTTGCCCTCCCCCGCTTCCAACGTCGCGATTCTCTTTCCTGGACACCCCAGCCCGCCGCTTCCGGCGTGTAGTTCCCCCGCCCAAACCCGTTCAGGGGTCTTCGAATTGCCCCCGGGGCTAATGGGAGCGTGCATCGCAGGGGCAGCTGTGAAGCGACATTCACAGAGTAAATGTTCAGGTACGTTACAATCGACTGTCCACCGCCACTGCCACGTCCAGTACTCAACCTACCCACCTACCTCACCACTATCATGATCTCACCCTCACCCCTCTCACCCTCTTCATTATCACTATCAATCTCACCCTCACCACTACCATCAGTACAACCAACACCATCACTACAACCACCACCATCACCATCTGTACCACAACCACCACCACCACTGTCACTACCACAATTATCAGTGCCACAACTATCAGTACCACAACTATCAGTACCACAACTATCAGTACCACAACTATCAGTACCACAACTATCAGTACCACAACTATCAGTACCACAACTATCAGTACCACAACTATCAGTACCACAACTATCAGTACCACAACTATCAGTACCACAACTATCAGTACCACAACTATCAGTACCACAACTATCAGTACCACAACTATCAGTACCACAACTATCAGTACCACAACTATCAGTACCACAATCACCCCGCTCACTGTCACCCGCATCTCCACAACCGTCACCACAACCACCGCCATCGCTACCGTCACTCCTTCATATCTGCACCACCGCGCTCATCCCCGCCCCCACCCCGCCCCTTTCCATCCGCTGCCCCACCCCGACCCCGACTCTTCGGTTCGCTCCCGGGGGCTAATAGGCGCGTGTACGGCCGGGGCGGAATCCGCAGAATAAATCCGCGGGTGTAATTGCGCGGCGAGGTGGGCGCATCCATCGCCGCCGTAATAAGCACAATGGGAGCGCGGCGCGGAGCGGCGGCGCGCCTCATTACCCGCGAGGGCCGCCGCCGCCGCCGCCGCTCCGGGGCCGCGCACGTAATTGCTGTGATCTAATTCGAACACCTGCGGCGGCGGCTGCCGCGGATATTTCGCAGTGGCCGCTGCCGCCGCCGCTGACGTCGTTGCTGCTGTTCGGGGGCTGCCTGCGGCGAGTTTGCGCAATGTCCTGTAGTTCTGTCGCCGTCGCCGCCGTCGTCTTTGTCGTCGTTATCTTTGTCGTTGCTGCCGTTCGGTGGCTGCCGGCAGCTGTGGCGGCGGAAGTGGTGCCGCCCGGTGGAAGATTTGCGCAAGGACCTGCTGTGCGGTTGTTGCTGTTGATCATGTGGTTATCATAGTTATCCTTGTTGTCTGTGACTGATTGCAATTGTGGTGGGGATGTGCGCAATGAACGATAGGTCTGTTTCCGCCGTCGTCGTTATTTAATCGTTGTTACTGCCGTTCGGTGGTTGCCGGCAGCTATGGAAGTTTTGCAAGAAGACCTGCAGTGCGGTTGTTGTTGATATTGTTGTTTCCATGTAGTTATTCTTGCTGCCGTTCCGTGACTGCTGGCAATTGTGGTGGATGTGCGCAATGTCCTCTAATTCTGTTTCCGCCATTGTCGTTATCTTCGTTGTTATTAGCGTTTGGTGGCTGCCGGAAGCGCTGGCAGTGGAAGTGATGTTTGTACAAAGGCTTGCAGTGCGGTCGCTGTTGTTGTTGTTGTTGTTGTCGTAGTTCTTGCTAATACGGAGGCTTCTGGCAGTTGTGGTAGTGCATGTGGTGTGTGTGTGTCCACAATGCTGCTGCTGCTGCTGCCGTTGTCTTTGTGGTTTGCGTAGTCAGAGTTGCTGTTGAATGCATGCCTACATCAATGACGATTGGCAGTGATCTGATGCATCACTGTCAATAAGTATTACTCGTATTATTTATTGTTATTATGTGGATACATACGGATTGCTCGTATTATTTATTGTCATTTTAGTATTATTATTATTGTTATTCAATTTAAGTTATGATACCATTAAATAAGGCTACGAGAAGCAAATGTGCTGGGTTATATTATTCTAGTTTTTCATTAAAATATTCTTTCTTTAATGATTGACTTTTTTTATATTCATTCTATTTAGTATCAAGTAATTTGAAATACGACCATGTTCTGTTAAGTGCGCATCTCATTTTATCATCGTACCATTTGTCTCGACTTTCCTTCCGCATTTTGTTTGCTCGCTCCTTCGCCTCATTTACGGCCCTTTTTTGTAGCATATCCTCTTTTATTTTGTCATCTCCGGCTGAGCACGTCGTGTTGCCCAGGTGGTTTTACTACGGAGGACATTTCCTGGCGATGCCAGGATGTCCTGGGCTGTTAAAGTGATGAGTAGCGCTTTGGTGTTCGCCGGAGGACTTGTGAGCACGTGAGCGTGTGCTCCGTTTTCGTGACGTCCATTTGTTGTGGACTGTTTCTCTGTGCCCCGATTGTCTACTGTAATGCTGTCAGACTCCTCCGTCGGAAAGTTGTGTCTATAAATGGACATCGTAATGGAGTCACTTGTGGAATTATTTCACTTCATCTGATTTGGTTATTGCTCTCATCTTCTTAACCAGTGAAAGGAGAATTAAAAAGGTTGAATTTTTACTTATTACAACTGTATACATTAACGAAGTGGGAAAACAGTCGGGAATTAATGTTGTGTTATACTGGATTCATATAAACATAATTCTACCTAACATAGAGATTCGTATTAAACATCGCAGTTCTTTTCGTTTTAAGGTGCTTTGTGGGATGTGCAACCATGTTAGCGTATTTAACGTTAAATACAACGTAGTGGCTTGGCTTCAGCAGAAACGCGAGACTAGTGTGTGTCTGTTTCTCCGAAACGCCTTCTGAGAATTCCGCATTGAGCACACTGTGGGCTTTCAAAAAGGCGGAGACCTCTGCCCTGCTCACTTTCCCGCCTCATCTTACTCCATCCCGTCTTATCCCAGCGTAGTTCGGTCCATCCCGTCCCATCCTGTCCCATCGCGTCTCATCCCGTCCCATTCCTTCCCATCCTTTCCAGTCCTGCCCAATTTCGTTCCACTCGTTCTGCCCCGTCTTTATCTTATTTCATTCCATCCCATCCCTTCCCATCCCGCCCAGTCCTGCCCAATTTCGATCCATCCTTTCCGCCCCATCTTTCTTCCATTTCATTCCATTCCATTCCATCCCATCCCATCCCATCCCATCCCATCCCATCCCATCCCATCCCATCCCATCCCATCCCATCCCACCCATTCTTGCCGAGCCCCACCCATTCTCACCAACACCACCCCGCCCTTCGTCTCCGTATCCAGCGCTATCCGACAACCCACCCTTCCCTTCCCGTCCCGTGCCGTCCCCTTCCGCCCCGCTGCGTGTTGCAAATGGAGAGCGGGGGCGTGCGCGGCCCGCTGCGCCGCTGGGACGCCGGCAACGGCGGCGGCCGCCTCCTGCGCCCGGCACGTGGACGCCCCGCAGCGCCCGCAGACGCCCATTCGATCGTCCTTAAGGGCGAGGCAACATGTAATGCTATGAAGTGGACCAGCGTTCAATGTATTTAATATTCAGTGTTGACGTATGGGGAAACAGATGATGGGATCCCTGCCTCGGATACCGTCACTCTACCAATGGGGACTCCAACTGCCATGGGCACCCCATCGCTTGACAGAACCCCACTTTCGAAAGGGGTAATTTTACCCAATGCGCCTGCTGGATCTCAGCTGGACACTGTATTAAATTCTTTATAACAAATGCTTCAGCGCTGCCCTCTCTACACTGCGACAGTCTGTCTTGTCCATCTTGGCAGGGTTTCGAGGTTTGTAAATATCGTCTTGCACTTCTTTACGAACATTATTATATACAACTCTTCTCTCTTTCACCCTTTCGAAGATGAAAATACATTTAGATGAGTGCTACATACGTGTTGAAATTATCTGAATTCCAGCGAGTACTTTCTGCTTGAAAATTAAACAAACCTTGATGCTATTTTCCTGCACATTTTCCTCGTTGGGCAATTCCGCGCTGTGGCCAGGCCGGACTCCACTCTCACATCCAGCAGCGTCTCCCCGGCCGCGCCTCGCTCGTCGGAACCTCCATCTCGGCCCCTCCCCTGCCCGCCCGCCTTATTAATCTCACTCAGCGGCCGACGGCGGCAGCGGCGGCGCCACTGCGTTCGTTTGCGGGGAAGCGGAAGGGCGGAGCGGCGCGGGCAGGGGCGGTGTGGGGCGGGGCGTGGCAGGGTGAGGCAGGGTGGGGCAGGGTGGGGCAGGGTGGGGCGGTGCGGAGAGGGGCGGGGCGCTGCAGTGCAAGGAGCGGGCGACGCGGGGAGAAGGCGGTGCATTGTGGGACGGCGCGGGGAGGGGTGGCGCTGTGCGGGATGAGGCGGATCGGTGCCGTGAGGGGCGGGGCGGGGCAGTGCGGGGCGAGGCTAGGTGTGCGGGACGGGATGGGGCGGTGTAGTGTGGTGTGGGGCGGGGCGGTGCAGTGCGGTGTGGTGCGGTGCGTGGCGGGAATAGTGCGGGGCGGGGCAGTGCGGAGCGGGGCATTGCGGGGCGGGGCATTGCGGGGCGGGGCATTGCGGGGCGGGGCAAGGCAGTGCGGGGCGGGGCAAGGCAGTGCGGGGCGGTGCAGGGCAGTGCGGGGTGGGGCGGGGCGGATCACTGCGGGGCGGGGAGTGTGCGGGGAAGTCAGGGCAGTGCGGGGCGGGCCGACGCGGGACGGGAGGCGGCGTGGTGCTGCGCGGGGTGCATTCCCGTGTAAAAAATGACACCAAATTGCCGGGCCAGGCGCGGTGGCGGCGGCGGCCTCTGAGGCGATCACCGCGCTCCAGTGACGTCACGGGCCGCTCCGCGTGGCGGCGTCCGGCCGCGGCCGCGCGGTCATCGCTCGCTCCTCCCCTGGGTTTACGACTCGTAATGGGCCGGTGGCGCCGCCGCGCCGCAGTTTCCGGGTTGCGACTGCGATCGCGCGCGCCATTAGCTGCGCTCGCGCCTTTCCGTTCTCCTCGAGTCCAGTATGGATGCTGGGGAACCTACACTAGAAGTTCTATTGACATTTCTTGTCTTCATACTCCTATTGTCCATACTGTGGGGTTGATTTACGTTAGCATTATTTTGATTAGATACTTTTTGCGTAGTGTGAAGCACTTCACTGTCAACCCCTTTTGAGCCTCCGTGCGCGCGCAACTTGGACTGGTGAATCGCAGTCTCCAAAGTGGTGTTCACTAATATAGGTAATTCACGCTGTGCAAAAAGTCTCGATTTATGAACTGGTACTCGGAACATAGAAACTGGTGAAGCGGTTTTAGGGATAATGATACTCGTGCATCGGCTTAATTAGTTAGTATTAGGGACAGATAGTATTAGGGATATGATCTTGGGGATATTGAGATTATTTTTGTTTATGAAACAGTATTCGAAATATCGCTGATGACGATTTGAGATATCGGTATTGATATAGATATTAGGAGTATTTCTATTTTCTACATTATCGTAGTATTTATTTTATTTAAATAACGTTAACACTTTAATCGCGTATGTTTCTTTTCTTATAGTCTGTGCTAGATCTTCTACAGAAATAGACACTGCCAGAGAAACGAGAAACTTGCAGAGAAATGGATTAAAAATCAAAATGAAGTGAGCTATAGAATATTTCTTGGTAGTGTTGCAGTGAAATGTTTGTAAATTAACAAAATAATAAATTATCTTGAGCCAAGGAATGAATAACTGCACATATTCTAAAAAGAAATTATTCGTTACGTATCAGCTGGAAAACAAATTATTCAAGCATTAATGATGTTACTTCTTTCCCCTGGTATCCTATAATGATGTGTAAATATAATTTATACACATCTAGGATTTAACGTAAGTGAATATTGACGTACGAATTTCAGAACAAACATGTCTTTAGGATAGTTTCCAAACAGGAACACATTACATCTTATTTCACGTATACATCACGTCATCTGGCTGAAAGCCGTGTTTGAATCACGGAATGGGCCCAAAACGCCCATTTCCGTCCTAAAGAAACCGGGCGCGTCGCGCACATGAAGCCCAGCGGCGCTCTGCATAAGGTCAGGTCGTAAATATTCGCCACATGAATCATTTGCAGCCAATTTGGAGACGGGATAGAGAAATTGACCTCGCTGACAGGACAATGTATTCATTTGGAGGCGCCCCCCGTATTAGGGAAGCAGCAGGAGGAGGAGCGGCGGCGGCGGCGGCGGCGGCGGCGGCGGCGGCGGCGGCGGCGCGCCGGCGATCGGAATTAGGCGCGCCGGAGTTCAGTAGCCGTACGCGGCGCCGCGCCCCTCGCCTTAGTAGGCGTTCGTTAGGCGTCCGTCGCGGCGGGCCGCTTGCGCGGCGATGTGCAGTCTGACAAAGGGCCCTTGTGGCCGAACGACGCAGACGCTCCATATTCGCCGTCTTGTTGTGCAGAAGCTCAGGCAGTTTAATATACAATCTCTTGTCACTATATTGACAGTTTTATTATAGGAATTTAATTATATAATTATGGTCCTTTATATGTTTCTAGACAGTCAAATAATTGTAACAAATAGGGAAAATCGAGTAATATTTTCTGATATAATAATATAACGCTTTATCTGATTTTTCCAATTTGTTACCCACAATCGAATGTCTATAAATATATACAGGACTATTTGTATATAATTAAATTTTAATATAAAAATGTCACACTCTCCTCCCAAAGTTCTTAGGCATTATTCTAAAATATAAGTATCCAATTTTTGACGTTGTGTAATGTCGACCTAGGGCCGTACGCAGTCTGCAACAACGAAGTGAGGCCAACTACGTTTCTGGGTCCCCTTTTCCATTGATTTTTTATTTATTTTTTTACATATAACGTATTTTCCTTGTAAATAAATGAAAATTAAATTATAACATTGTATTGTTTATGTATGAAATTATAAATTGTTATTAACAAATACAAATGGTTTTGTGTTTAATTATTTACACGTTGCCAGACAGGAGAGCCTCTTCATCAAATGCATAAGAAATTCTTTAACTAACGGAGTTTGCCAAATGAATTTAAATTATTGTAAAAAGTTCTTGTAATTATTTTATGTTGATTACAATTTTTAAAATATTGCCTAAAATAAAAGTGGTTGCTAATGACCTAAACGAAGTAAAATTTTAAAAAAATCCTAATCAGTTAAATGACGAAAATCAGGGATGGAAAGTATTTGCGAAATAAAATGTTTCGTCACGTATTGCAGCGCGCCCTTTAAAAATATTCAGGGTGTGTAGAGCCGTGGCCACGAGGGGAGCGGAGGGGGGAGGGGGCGTGGCGCCCGAGAGCTCGGTGTCCTGTGCTTCCGCCCCCTCCCCCTTCCCTTCCACCCCGATAGTCAGGCAGCGCTTCCGGTCACACTCGCTGATCGCTTTCGGGCAGACCCTGCGGCACCCCACGGGCAGCACGCACCAGGGGAGAGCTGCATAGGCCAAGTGTAGCGTCACGGTGGCGGCCGTGGGTGGGAGGAGGAGCGGAAGTATCGCATACCTGCGGGCATGAATAGCTTGGCGCCCCGGCTTTGGGATACATTTTGACAAAGGGGACGCCAGCTTGACCGGGAAGGTCATGTGGTAGACGCGAGCCTCCCTCCAACACCTAGGACGGTCACATGTCGGCTACACTTTGGTGTAAAATCGAGCCGACGAGCTCACTCGGGGGTTTTTATTCTGGAAACCTCGCGCGATGCGCAAAACTTTACGCCCAGGCTGGAGCGTGTCGTGCCTATTGCACGGATGACGAGGTCACGGTAGCGGCGCGGGAGTAGCGTCAGAGGAGGCGGGGCCTCCCTAGCTATGTGGGATATCCACAGGGAAATACTTACAAGGGTGTAGGTTCGGAGCAGAAGTTGGTTATTGTACATACGTGTAAATAAACTTGTACACACTTGTAAATGTCTGTGTGTTTTTCTCCATGACGCCACACAAGGTTGGAGACCCGGCGTTCTCGGAGGAAGATAAAGGGAAGTTTTGTCCCGGCACAGCACACAGTAACCGTCTGCGTTTTTGAGACTTTGCGCAAGGGCAAACTTGAAATTATAGCGGATCCCGCTATTCCTCCGGATTTAGCGGTCGACTTAACTCGCATGCTAATCGATCACTCAGACTATGTATATCGAATTTGTTCCGAACTCTGGCGATAGTTCGTACTGCGAATTATATATTCCCATGATCCAGCATGAAGTTGGTGGATAATATACTTCTATTGAGATCTGGGTCAATTGTTGTGCCTGTATATAAATTTTCTAATTTTCAAAATTGTTTATAGGATGTTTTCAAAAAATGTTAGGGCTCAGCATACATTTTCTCAACGATATCCACTCTGAAGAGATATGCTGAAGCCATGTTACACTTTTTTTTCTATATTATTCCCACGTGCGAACAGATGGCTCTCATTATTATTCTGCAACGAAAGTAAGTTTGACGAGTAGATTTTCTTTCTTTGAAATAGCTACATCATCTTGATTGTCGAGCTCGCCTGTTCACAGGGGCTTCCGTTTGCCTTTACTGCAGCTTTATTCGTACGTTGTTAATTTGTTTTATGGGTACGTAAGGACAGGCCAACGCCCGAAATCGTAGTTTGCTTATCGCACTAAGACATCACAATCACTACTAGTTTTTTTTTCTGTTGGACTAAGTTCATGTCACTCTTGCTTTGTTCATATTTCCCCAATTTACATTGTTTCAAAATCACCATTCATTTCTTCCCTGAACTTACCAAGAATTAGTTATTCTTTTTTACTCAACTTTGTCCTTGAGGATTGTATTTTCTTGTCTTCGATCCCTAATTGTTCGGCTAGCTGGAACAAGTGTCACGCGCAGGAAGAGAGCGTTTTGGATAATCACAGCGTCTTCGCCAGCGGACACGCCCCCCGGTGAGGCTTCACCTACGCGTGTCTCCCTGCAGCTGTCTTTGGCGCCGCGCAGAGCGTCTGGTTTTTGTGCTCGCCGCAA
The DNA here is from genome assembly GCA_011170035.1 of Teleogryllus occipitalis. Taxonomy (NCBI): domain Eukaryota; kingdom Metazoa; phylum Arthropoda; class Insecta; order Orthoptera; family Gryllidae; genus Teleogryllus; species Teleogryllus occipitalis. The sequence goes on from BLKR01000060.1 coordinate 343,276, forward strand.
AAAAAGCCGTTGTTTCCTCCCATTCATCTCCAGCTCCTGGTCGCCTCGAACGAGGAGCCGCGCGGGTCAGCAAAACGGAGCGACTGTGGAGAGACCGCAGCGTGCCGACAGGTTGGGTTCAGTACGTTTCTGGTCCCACCAACGTCTAGTTGTGATACAAAGAAGAAAATTGTCACAATAGAACATGATCGTGCTGAACTTCAACGCAACTCTTATATCAGGACCGGGAGCGGTAGCTCAGTGCATCAACTGATGTCACTGCAGCGCCTCTGACCGGGAGGTCCTATGTTCGAGTCCTGATGGCGCCAGGATTTTCGACACCTGCTTTCCAGCTAGATCGAATTCAGTTGCTGTCTGGAGGAGAATTCTGTCGGCTGGCTGCTCTGATCGGTAGTTTTTCGTGTCCTCCGATCAACACCAGGCGAATGCCGGAGCAGTACCCTACCAAACGGGCCACTGACCGCGCGCGATCTGACCTTCCTCTTCCTTGTCCTATCCTCTCCCCTTACACACACTTACACTAACATGCACTACACTACCATATATTCCGGGAGACCGGTCGGGAGCTTAGAGCTTGTCCCGGCTGGGGCGGTGCCCCGCTGGTGGGAGAGTCCTGGTTAGGGGGAAACCCCACTAGCCGACGGTAGTTCGGCGCCGGATCTTGCCATCCAGCGGGGGAAGATCACCGCCATCTCCCGAGAAAAACATGCACTACACTAACGGGACTAATGACCAAAGCAGTTGACGCGCCCGGAAACTCGAAAAAATCAATCAATCAATCTTATATCAGGGTATTCACATTTCTATGCCATTCAAATAATTCTCTGTTGTCCGCCAAATGAAAAAAAACTATTTCTTTCACCTCGTCATCAGAAAAGTTTCTTCCCCGAAGGTTTTTCTTGACTTTTGAGAAGTTTTGTTGTCGCTGCGCATCAGATCTAGACTGTAGGGCGGTTTGCCAGAGATCCAGGAGCCATTGTCCTCGAAGTATTCTTCGCAACCTGAGCTGTGTGATCTGATGATAATTTTGTGGAGAAGCCCGTCTCTTCACAACACTGATTAAGATGTTTGCAAATTTACAGCATTACAACAATAAAATTTAAGAGTATCTACAGTACCGCCAGCGTATATGTGACTCTGGCAGTTCTTTCGTCACGTGCTGTAGTACGTCATGTGACCTGCTTTGAAGCAGTCAGCTTGCGAGGATTTGTTTACTTTCTCACAGCCAGGGTTCAGCGTTGCCTCTCATCTGACTCCCACGAAGCCGCGGAGGCGAAAAGGTTCGGCTTTGGCGAAAGTTATGATCGTGATATCAAGACTTATCATAGCTTGTCAGAAAGTATTAATGTTTTGAGATTTAATTTACCTGTAAGGTAGGTGGCGCCATGTGCGTAGTAATGTGTGGCAACAGCGCATTGAACTGTCAGAGTCGCTTACATTGTACTACTCGTAAGGTGATCCTATTGTTGAGTGTTGTCTTGGTCAGGCCGGAACTTACAAGACGATCTCCGTACTTCCGGCACTCTGGAGGGGATGATGATGATGATGATGATGATGGCGGATGAAGAAGGGGAAGCAAGAAGTTTTATCTATTGAAATTCCCGTGGCTGACGATTCGCGTTTGACGGGTTTGAGTTCTGTTGTAGACCTGAATTTGATTTTTGTATTCGGCATTTGCAGTATTGTATATGACAACTTGTGTTGACTTCACAGAAGTGCAGTAAGGACCGTATATGAGAATACGAGCGTCAAATTAATCTCAGAAAGCTTGAAATCGCTGATTATAGGCTACAATACGGGCCCATCTCAAAAAATGAAGTTTGCAGATAAAGATTTTAGTTTTCCCTAGTTGTTAAAATCCGTGTGTTACACCTTCAATAATTAATAAATTATTTATATACATGTACTATGGTTCTTATAATTTAATATACGAATAATAGGAACATTTATTTTAGTGATAGTTGCTAAAATGCTTCCGTAGGAGTTGTGTAAATAATAATAATAATAATAATAATAATAATAATAATAATAATAATAATAATAATAATAATAATAATAATAATAATAATAAAATTTAATTTAAATTATTGTAAAATAGCCATCAAATTTTGTAGTTTTGAAGTTGTTTCAGTGTTTCCACACGTCAACAAAAAATTCTACTGCTAGTAGTGTGTGTGTGTGTGTTTGTGTGTGTTAATAAGGCATTCAATAATGCGCGAGTTCTCATGTGGTTTTCATTCATTATTCCCCTGGCTCATCGCGGAGGTAGGCAAACGTGTCGCGGACCCCCCAAGGCGCAGCTTCGCTTTCGTACTGGACGCCGCCGCGTAATTGAAGCGTCCTTGGGCGCGGCCGAGCGAGCGAGCGCGCGGGGCGGAGTGGGGACGTGGGGGCGGGGCGGCGTGCGGGGCCATTGCGGGCGGAAGGCAGGGCGCGGCTTCGGAAGCCGAGTGGAAATTCGAGGCTCATTACCCGCGGCGCGCAAAAACGCTCCGTTCGCGTCCGACCAGAGGCCCCGCGGGTGCCGCCATTGTTTCGTGCGGGAGATTCACTCGGCGCCTCCCCCCTCCCTTCGCCTACCCGCCTTGCTCTCCGCAATCCTTCCCGCTTCCACCCCCCCCCTCGCTTTGTACCGTCCTTCCACGCTCTTTGCACGCCCTTTGCGCTCCACCTCGCCCTCCACTCTCCACGCGTCCCTGGTATGCTCCACGCCGCCCTTCATGTTCCACCCTCTATTCTACGCTCCTCACCGCCATTCATGATATCCCCTACCTTCTACGCTCTACATCGCCCTTCATGTTACACCCTCTCCTCTACGCTCCACCCCGCCCTTCATGTTCCACCCTCCCTTCTACACTCCAACCCGCTCTTCATGGTACACCCTCCCTTCTACGCTCCACCCCGCCCTTCATGGTACACCCTCCTTTCTACGCTCCTCACCAGCCTTCATATTACACCTGTCCTCCATGCTCCACTCATCATTAACCTGCCTTATACGTTCAACCGCGGCCCGCGTCGCTCCTCTAAGCACTCGGAAGACCATCCCACCGTTCACGCTCTACCCACCCCACCCTCCACGCTCCACTACTGTGTCTACGACCCATCCTGCCCTCCACGCCCAATCGTGCTCCCCACGCTCCATTGTAGAGATTAACAATAAGCGTTAACATTTTTAAATTAATAGTTCTTTTATAGTAAAGAAAGTAATGTACTCAATAAAATTATATTATCTGTTTGCGCTTGAGTTGGCGTAATTAGTAACAATTTTAAAGACGACTTTTCAGCAAACATTGTAACTTTCGAGAAAGTATACTTCTCTACATCAAGTTCCATAAGGTTTACTCAAATGAAGAGATTTTTTTAAGGTTTCAAACTGAAAAACTGACATGAAGAAGCTTTGTTTCTGGATCACGAAAATATTGAAAAACTACTGCTGTGAAATGCGCCGAATTAATAGTCATTAGACGAATTACAACAGTTCAATGAGAATTGAAACTCTTGAAGGATATTTTCATGACGTTCAAAGGTGAACAATCTTTGTACACGAATGTGTCAGCTAAGGTGCGTATTCCTAGGCAGCATTCTCCATGTTGATTCGTTATTCTAAATAAGGAAATAGTAATTGTATTTTCTTTTAAACTACCTTTAAAGTTCAGTTCTCAATCAGCGGACCACGCGCACATTTTTCCCGCGGTTAATGTGTCGGAACGACACCATTCCATCTGCGTGGGCATTTCAAAATCCGACCGACTCGCATTTCCCCCCATCCGTTTGCCCTTTTTTCCAGAGGGCACTTTCACGAAAAAAAGAGGCGTGATTTTTACTTGCGGTTTCCCGTGTTCATCGGGCCAACCGCGGTCGGCGGAACGACGGAAAGAGGAGAAAGAGGAAAGTAGATCGTCGGCCCCAACGCACGCTCTCTGCTGAACACGCTCGTTTTCGAGTTTTTGGCCACGCCCCAGAAGTAGGTCGCCGATTCACTTGCACTCGCATGTTGCTCTGCCGCCGTGGTCGAAAAGAACTACAACGAAAAGTAGCGGAGAACATCTGAAGTGAAGCAGTATTGTGTTTAGTGGAATTTGTGAATTTTTACCCCGTGTCCGTTGCTCTGTATACGTAGTACCGCAAAAAGCCTCTGAATTCAAGCAGTATTGTGTAAAGTAAAGGTTCAGGAATTTGGAGCTTTTGTTCGTTTGCATTTCTGTTACATTATCTTATGCACGGAAAGAAATTCATTGCGGGTTTAAACGACACGAATTGGAAGAGAGGATATCGTTTTTTTCCGTGTACTTTGTGTGTTTTTCCTTGCTCTCATAAGAATTGAAGGAGATTGTGATGGTCGCAAACAGTTATTTTCATTATGGAAAGGATATAATACACCATTTGAAAATACGTGGTGGCTGTGTTCAAGAGTCCCACTCAATGGTTTTAAAACTATTTTAAGTTTATCGTTTTTAGGTGAGGTAATTTCTTCTACAGTATCAGATTTTTTATCTCTCAATTAAACGAGTGTCTTGTTGCGACCTTAATCCATTTCACTACAAATCTCTTCTACAAAGCAAAAACGTCAGTTAATTCAAGCAGTATTGTATTCAGTGAAATTAGCTGGTTTTTACGTACGTACTCAATTTACTGAACGTACTGCATACGGCAAGAAATGTATCATTAGTGCCTTGGAAACTGGAACTTCAACTCCAATTTCTTGATATCTCGAATTTTCTTCGTTGCTCCTTCATCTGCCTTACACGTTGGAACTTGAACTGTGTCGTGTCAAAATACTGGATAACTCGAATTTTTCATCGCTTATTGGGTATATGAGAGATATTTTATGTTTCTTGATAGGGTATAAATTACTGTTTCTTTGCCGCGTTTAGTTTCTTTACTCAGTTACACGCGAGGTGCATGCTTCTGAAGTAACATTTTTTTAGGCTCATCTTTTAAAGGACAAATACTTGGTTGCGTGAAGATAATTACGTGGCGAGCTTTTTGCTATAAACAGGAACGTAGGTTTTAATGAAAGTTTGATTCGCTTGTTGGTCAGATAAGTGGCCTCGTTTGAAAATACAAAAATATTTCAGAACTGTTATAGTAATTTTCAATAATTCTACCTATTTTCAATAAAGTAAAGTAAAAGGTTGGATGTTGTAGCATGTTCATTGTATTGAAAATTAACAATTTTTTTCAATTCTGTGTGTAATTTCAAATTTACAATGACTCTCAAGCATGAAAACACCAAAATTCAATATTTTATTTGCAATTTGTCTGACTTTTCTTGGCTTTATTTTGTTTCTTTTATTTATGTTGTCCTTGGTTTTATCTCCAACACTCTCCCCGTGCTAATTACTCAGTGTATTGTTTTCACATTTTATCAGAGAAGTGATGCCGAATCTTTTCAATCTGGGTTTGCTCTCAATGGGATTCTTTATTTTCGTCCACAGCCTGTGGTTGTACCTCTGCGCCAAACCCGCTCGACGTCACAATTAATTATTTTTGGAGGCAAACCCATGGCTTATATACAGGAGGGCACTGCCCTCCGCTGATAAATCATTTCATAAATGAATTTTGAAGGCGAGTAAAATTTGTTTAATTTATGTTAGAGAAATACGCACTCCAAAGTGAAAATACTTCAAGATAGTACGAGGCGATTCAAGGTTTAAATTATGATCCAGTTCGTTAAATACTCCAGAGATTAACGACAAAAACCGAAAAAAATGTTTTACGACAAAAACTGAGCTGAAGCGCTGGCATTCAGGAAGTAATAAACCCCGATTGGCAAAGACAGCGTCGTAAACGTTTACTCCTCACTGCTCCATTAGCTGATATCGGCTTGCATCTGCACGAACTTGAATTATATGTTGGAAAAAGAACGCTCGCGACAAAGTTGTTAGATGGATAGGAACATGTCTCCGTTCGGAGGAACAATAATGTAAATCTTTTTGGTATTCCTACAAAAATTGTTGTCAGGAAAACGAATGTTGTGAGTCATGCTTTGTTTTTTATGTTCATTATTGGCGTCTAAAACTCCCGCAAACAGAAAATAATGTTTTCAAAAACAAGTTTAAAACAATCACGAATTTAAACAAATTCATTTCCATTTGATTCTACTCTGATCATTTTTAATAATAATAATAATAATAATAATAATAATAATAGTAATAATAATAATAATGATGATAATAATAATAACGATAATAATAATGATAATAATAACGATAATAATAATAATAATGATAATATTATTATCATTATATACTTAATAATATAATGCTAAAATATATAATTGACTTGTATTCAAATATAGCTAATATTTAATTACGTAGTACGTTCGTTACACATTGAAAAGAAACGAAAAAAATATACTCTAGAAAGTAGCGATCGGAGTAGCCGGCTGCTAGCAATATCCTTCAGATAGCGGGTAAATTCCACCTATTAGATCTACAACTAGAGACGAAAACCTACTACCGACGGGACTCGAATCTAGGACCTCTCGGTCAGAGTTGCTGCAGAGTCAGCAGCAATGCTAAATCGGTTGGAAGGGAGTTAGTTCCCGGCAGCTGGGGATGATTGCGGTCCAGCTACAACTCTAATTTTTTGTGCGCGACTAGTGCAAGATTTTGACGTGACGTCTTGCAAATTATCTCATTGTGTAAATTAACACGTTCGGGTTACCGGCAATTTGTCATCATCGTTCTTGAGTTAAATGTATGTATGATAGTGTGGGAATTCCCTTAGGTTCCATTCTTTACTAAAAGATCGTTTTGATGTCATGAGGATGTGACGGAAGACGTATTGTGAAATTCTGATTTCGTGATTAATGCAGTAAGATGGCTTTTGTGTAAATTCCATTAGCGGGTAGCCGCGATAATTACGTACACTTGTGGATGACATTGATCACAATTTGAGAAGAGGCATCAATACTTTACAAAGGGAAAATAGTGCATTTGTATGTGCGTATGCAAGGTTGTATTCAATTTCAGTGAAAAAGTGTACTCCAGTTTCATCTAAATTAATTTACACAAATCAATCTATCACTTTTCCTTCATCTCCCGTAAACGTAACGTAAATTGCTAAGACTGTGTAGCAAATTCAGTCCAATAAGTTTTTCCCCGCTAATCATAATTTGGATTACTTGACGGGCAAATATGTCGTTCAAAAGGATTGATTTCTTTGAAGGAATACTCCAGGCGAATGCCGGAGCATTACCCTAACAAACGGTCCACGGACCACGCGCGATCTTTCCTACCTCTTTCTTGTCCTATCGTTACCCCTTACACGCATTTACACTGACCTGCACTACACTATCACACATGCCGTGAGACCGGTCGGAAGTTTAGAGCTTGTCCTCGCGGGGGCGGTACACAGCTGGGAGATACCTGGATAGGGAAACCCCGCAAGCCAACGGCAGGTCGGCGCCGGGACTCGCCCCTCCAGCGGGGAAAGACCACCGCCAACTCCCGAGCAAACACACGCACTACACGTACGGGACTAATGACCATAGTAATTGATGCGCCCGGAATTACTAACAAATAATCAATCAATCAATCAATCAATCAATCTTCGAAGGGATGTGTTCGCAGGCGTAACGAAGCTCGCGAGCTGAAGGTTCTCCTTCGGGATTGCAACGGACGCGTCGGTTGCAGAGCGTCGTTTTCTCCATCGTCGACGTCGTCGCCGTCGTCGTCGGTTTTTCTAAAGCCACTGCGAGGAGACGGCGCGAAGAGGCGGATGGCATTAACCTATTTGGGGCGGTAATCGCCGAGCATTAACAACTGCAGAAATAAAACGCGGTGACGCGGCGCGCCAAGCAACACGGCGCGTCGACGCACAGTGGCCTTAAATGAGTCCAGCAGCGCGGACAGGCGGATGGGAGGAGAATTAGAGCGAACAAGCTCAAGTGTACATTGGAACGTCTCTAATGGCGAACACGAGCCGAAATCTAGACCTGTTGACGTCTTAATTTTTTCATTTTTCCATTTTTTCATTTCTCCATTTTTTCATTTCTCCATTTTTTCATTTCTCCATTTTTCATTTCTCCATTTTTTCATTTCTCCATTTTTTCATTTCTCCATTTTTCATTTCTCCATTTTTCATTTCTCCATTTTTTCATTTCTCCATTTTTACATTTCTCCATTTTTACATTTCTCCATTTTTACATTTCTCCATTTTTACATTTCTCCATTTTTACATTTCTCCATTTTTACATTTCTCCATTTTTCATTTCTCCATTTTTCATTTCTCCAATTTTTCATTTCTCCATTTTTTCATTTCTCCATTTTTACATTTCTCCATTTTTACATTTTTCATTTCTCCATTTTTTCTTTTCTCCATTTTTTCATTGCTCGATTTTTTCGTTTCTCTTTTTCATTTCTCAGTTGTTTTTTTATTTCTGCATTTTTTTCACATCTCGAAAGTTGTAAATCTTTATTTCCAGTTCACGTCTTCAGTAGTTGAAAAGAACAAGGCGTAATACATGATAACTGTTGTTATTGGTATATCAGACATTTCTAGTAGAAATGGAAAACGAAATCGATTTATTTTTTGAAGTTAATCTTTGTTTCTATCGATTGTTTTGAGGAGAGTCGCCTGCTCAAGGAAAATTTCTGTCATGCTCAGAAACAGTGTGTTATTCTTGAGTTAATAAGAAATGTTTCCAAACTAATTAGTTGATTTTTCTACTAAAAATAGCGTAGAGATAATAAAACACCTTGTATATAAAGTAAAACACTTTGTTTTTGGTCGTGAAATAAACGTCTCCTCACGGATGAAAACCGTTCCCCTAAAATTTCGTAATGTTGCATTTTCTTGTGCATTGTCGACATGTCTCGTGGGTACTTAACAGACGAAATAATAAATAAAAATCGCAGTAATTATTGAATTCCAATTTCATTGTGCTGTTTTGTTTAGATAGTTTTCGATTTTATGCGAAACACACTTTTTAATTCGTTTAATTAATCTCTTTGGACTAACATGTAGCGAGACGGTTTATTGGTCGTAATGTTCGCCGTTTGGTCTGTTTCGGTCGACTGCGCATCGTCGCGTTCTGCAATGCGCTCGTTGCAACCTGGACCGCGCTTCCGTCGCCCTGCCGCCGCCGCCGCCGCCGCCGCCGCCGCCGCCGCTGGCAGGTTTCCAGGTCGCACGGCGCTGAGCAACGGCGGCACAAATGTCGCCTGTGGGGTTGAGTGAAGTCGTATGCTTCCGCGGCCAGAGTCATGTAAATGATCTTGGCTGTCCGGGTGACGCCGCATCGAAGGCTGTGTTACCGACGTTTCGATCATCTTATCGTGGTCTTCCTCAGGGCTGGTTTGAGTGGTCAGCACTCAGAATTATATATGTGTGGAGGCTGATTACGATTGGCTGAAACAGCCAATCGTAAACGGCGGCAGGATTTTCGACACTAGCTTTTTAGCTAGGTCGAATTCAGTCGCTGTGTGGAGGAAAATTATAGCGGCCGGCTGCTCTGATCGGTATTTTTCCGTGGTTTCTCCGGTCAACACCAGGATAATGCCGCAGCAGTACCCTAACAAACGGACTACGGACCGCGCGCGATCTTTCCTTCCTCTTCCTTGTCCTATTCTCACTCTTTACACACACACACACACACACACACACACACTTACACTAACATGCACTACACTACCACATATTCCAGGAGGTCGGTCGGGAGCTTAGAGCTTGTCCCGGCTGGGGCGGTGCCCCGTTGGTGGGAGAGTCCTGGTTAGGGGGAAACCCCGCTAGTCGACGGTAGGTCGGCGCAGGATCTCGTCCTCTGGATGGGTAAAAACACAGCCTCCTCCAGAGGAAAAACATATGCTACACTTACGGGACTAATGACCCTTGTAGTCGACGCGCCCGGAATAATCAATCAAAACGAAAAGGTGGTCGAAACGTCAGCAACACAGCCTTTGACACGGCGTCACCGGGACAGCCAAGATCATTCATGTGCTTGTGGGGTTGGTCGCATCGCACTCCTGCGATCGCGTCTGCGCAACTCGGCCGCCGCGTGCCTCCGCGAGCGCGGATCGCGCCCGCAGGCGATCGCGTCGTGGCTGCTGCCCTAGTGGACGACACGGCAAACGCATAACGGTCAAGGCCTGCGATTCAAAGCGGAGAACGTGTGTCGCCGAACGCGATAAAAGAACTGGGCTCACCTCACAACGGCAAAGTGCTTTCTTGATTGTTTCTAACTCCTTCGCTCCCGCTGTGACCTACCCGCCTGGAATGCCTTGGCCGTTATCAGTGTGAGCGACCTAGAAACGCCGTATCAGGGCAAATTCTGGTCGTAGATACGGAGAACTGAAAAATCAGGATATGTAGTGGACATTTTCATTATTAATGGTTTTGGAAGGAATTACTCAACGGCTAACTCTCATACGCCGCCCAATCTCTGGGTGCCAGACTTCAAAATACGCTCAAAAGTTTTGAAATTTGTGGTGTTTTGCAATTAAATCCAGCTAATACATTATTTGAATTTCTTGCCTCATTCCAGTATTTTTGTGCCAACAGTTCCACCAATAAGCCTACCTTATGTTACTAATTTCGGATGCTCACCGAAGTTCAAGAAAGTTACGGAGCCTCCAGCCATGTGTGATGTGTCTATGATTTCGTTAGATACCCAAGAACCCGGGAAAAATCCAAAATCTAGAAGAATCCCTCTTAACGTTTTTCGAACCTGGAAGCGGAAAGGTCAAGGACTTTCATATTTTCTAATTCCATATGTTCACGTCTCTCATCGTATGCCAATTAATGAACGGTGTTATTGGTGTTTACCAATAGCCTTGCGCGCCACATTTACAATTTGGAAGCGCGCATGGAAGACCTGAAACAACACTTTCCGTTCTACCCAGGTTTTTGTTATTTAAGTTCGCATTAACATCTAGGTCATTAGCGACCACTATTGGCATTAACGTTATGGTAACTATGAAGGTGAAACGAAATGGTGATGATAAGGGGTGAAAGGACCAACACAAATACAACCATGTACAAGGCGGGACTCGAACCCGCGAACCTTCGGTTCGATATCACTACGACACTACTGCCTTTCTACCTAGTTTTGTTGCTGCTTAGATTAGATCTTCTATTGTTTGGTTCCGCAAAATAAATAATTTGTTTTGCATTTCAGTTCTCCCCGTAGCGTCTTATTATTTTTGACATTTCTTTGTTTGTTTTTCAGGTAAGACGAATAAACTCGTACTTCTTTTAATCACGTGAGAGAAAAAAACATAATCGAGTGAAATGGTAAGTACACAAGTTCTTTCTCATTTATCGCACCAAGTCTTTCACTACTCTTAATCTGTTAATAATCATGACGGTTAGTCCTCCACATCCTTCTCGTTTCGGGCTCTTTAACAAGGAAGAACCTATTAAACTGTTCTAGGGTTTTTGAAGTTTCCTTTATTTGTTGTTTTAGAGAGGCGACCTGTGTTATAGTTTCGCTCTGCTTACATCCATGGGGACCGGGCTTCAAATCCAAGTGGTATTTATGGAGGACAAAGCGGGTTTGCAGCAGGGTTTGTCTTGGTTCTCTCATTTCCCCATCCATCAAACAATTTATCTCAGATCTAGTCGGAAAGGTTAGGTACTGTGATGACAATTTATTTGTTGCTTTAGTTACATCAAAATTATCATCAGACTACCTTTGTTTCGTGCGGAACCTTGTGCCCTTCTCCTTTCATAGTGCTACTTCTGTCTCTTCAACCTTCATTGGGTTGTTGTGGCGTTAATGCCGGAGTCTTACCAGATCGCAGAGGATGTCCCTGTAGCGATTGGTATGTGGGTATGTGGTCGGCATGTCGCTTGGAAAGTATTGGAGGAGTCTAGAGATATTACTGCTCAGTCATACCGATTTTTAGTCATTTCATTCAGACTATTTTCTGACGCAGCTGGTAAGTCGATGTCCAAAAAACGCCATTGTCGGGACACGAAACTAGGTGTTAGAAACTGCTCTACCGCAGTTTAAGGAAAGATTAAGGAAAATTATATTATTCTCATTACGTCGGTGCTCGAGTCAGTCTCATATCTCAACCATTGTTATTCTGAGTTAAGTGAAGAAATATGTGTAGAAATATTATTTTTAGAAGTAGAATTATATGAATATAATATTAGGAGTAACTAAAAAAATCAGGTGTTTAGATAAACGAATGTGGAATTTTCACCTTGTATTAAAATAAATCATTCTTGCATTCGCACTTCTGTCATTTGTTTGTGGAATACTGTACTGTAAGATATGCTGCTATTGCTGCTGGAAGGTAGACCAATCTGCAATTCTGGAGAAGGAATTAATTCGAAATTCGTATTTTTTTAGTTGTGCCACTATCGCAGCCCTCGAGCGATATATCTAAAATTTAAATTTAATACAATGAGTGAGGATGTTCTGTTGAGTTCTCCAGTCTGCTTCAGTTTCCGCGATTTTTTAGGAACATGTGTAAAGGATATACATTCATGATTAGAGACCGGAAAAATATATAGTATGAAACTTCTAAATATGTACATAAATATGTAGTAAAAAGAGTAATAATATGTAATAAATATTTAAAATGGGATATTATATTCAATATTAAAAATATTATAAAACACATTTACATAAGACGAAATTACATTTATAAAAAATTTCGTAAATAATTTTTTTAAATAATAAAAACGTTTTAAAAATTATTTGGAGAACATAAGTTGATGCACACTTCGCACCATACAATTTTCCCGCGAGTAGTAAAAGCTTCATCCATTGTTATTCAGGTCTGTAACTGCCAGAGTAGACGCAATAGAAGCCATGGTACGAGCAGTAAATAATCGCTGCAGCGTACAGCGTCTTTATCGAAGTGTTACAGTCGTTGATCGCCGAAGTTTTGCTAAAATTAAGGTTAAAGGTCACGAAATGCGGTATCCGTGATACTTTTCACACCTAAAGGTGAAAATGATCTCAGTCACTGACGCGCCACGGAGAAAACTGAAGCAGTCGTGCCGGCCTATGAGAACATCCGACCGCGTATTCACGTAGCATACCTAGAGTAGTCAGCACGTCGTAATAGAGTAGAAAATAGCTATTTTTTAAAAAAAAACAACTTATTTTCATATAAAATTTGTAATAAAGTTGTAAAAAAATAAATAGAATAAAACATATTTTGTGAAAATAGCAAAATATGTAAAATATGTAATATAGTACTAAATATGTAAAAAAAATATGTAACGAAAAAATGGATATTGTGTTAGTACGGCGACGATTCGCCAAGGTTACAATTTTTAGAACGGTAAATAGATAGACAAAAAATATGTAATTACATAAAAATCCGGTCTCTCTTCATGATTCTGGAATTGTAGTTCGGGTTTTGCCGAATCTGAAAGCTGCGAAGGTAGGGAAGTGGGATAAGTGCAAAACAAAGTTTGCGACCAGGCATGTATTGCAACTCTACGGGTTCAACTGAATTCTTGAAGTTGACGTTCGGTAAGCGGAAGTCGTGAAGCACGGCCGCGTACGGCGCGTCGCGTGCCCTTGGGGCGTGATCCCGGTGACACGGGCGTGCTTCCGGTGCGCACGGGGTGTTTTCAGGTCGCGCCTTGATAACAGCGGCGACGGAAAGCGGAGTTCTGGGTGGGCGGGTCACTGCACAGCCGAGACATCAAAAAGACGCGCGTGGCTCTAAGGCTGCCCTGGTTCTTTAACCGCGTTTACGGCCAGGCGTTGTCATTAAGTAATCGCGAGCCGTGACATCAATGGAATCCCCTCATGATAGTGTTCGGTCCGTAGTTTCAACTATGAGAACATACTGTTGGATTGAGAATGTAAACAATGTAAAATTGTGTGTATGAAAAACGTTGCTGCTTGAATTCTGTAGATATTAACACATTACCGAAAATACTTCTCTGTAAGGATTGACCATCAAAATAATATGGTTGCTGCTAAACTTTATGAAAATATGTTTAGTAACATTTTGATGTGTTTGTTTCAAAAGTACTGTACTGAATTTTTACTCATCAGGCTCAGTTTTTTTCGGTTTTACACAACTTCTGCACTTTGTTGTATCTACCGCAATCAATGCCGGCATTTTTCTAATTGGGGACATGGGATTAACCTTCTGTCTAGTCGTCCTGATTTCACTTGATGAATAAGGAAATTGCATGGCTATTTATTGAATCAGACACGACCCTAATTTTCTCGATGCGACTGTGATAGAAAGATTGGGCGTCAAGATTGGAAGATGAGAACGAATAATACATTTTAATACAAGTTATTAAAACAAGAAATTTCATTCATGAATTCAATTGAATGGATCCTTTAAGTAAAGAATAGAGAACGTATTAGGTAGTGTTCAATGGCAAATAAATAATTTTATCAGGTTTACCAGTAACGTTCCTTTTATGTAGCGCATAACGAAGAGATTGGCGTTTCTCGTGACTAATTTAGTGATATTAAATTTGTGTGTATTTTATTACATTTAATCGTAAGGACGATCAATCTTTTAACCTAACATTAGCATAATTAACTAAACAAACTAAACATAGCAATGGTGGTATCATACCTGTCTTTGTACATTTTAAATGTAAACATGTTTGAGATGGCTTATAAACTGCTTATTTGTTTGGCTTCTTTTCGATTATACGATTATATTTTAGTAGTTGTCCGTGATGTGTATTGGCTCAATTCTAGGTCGCACGATGATAACAAAACTTCACAAGACGATGTGTTGGCGATTGGTTGTGGGGAAAATTCCAATGAATTGGGCTAAGAACTGCACAAATAAACTGTTTTCTTGAACTCAATAACTCTGTTCACTCAAGCATGTTGACCTCGTAGTTCGCCATCTGGCATTGTGTGGCTTGTCACTTTGTTCCTTATTCTCAACAATTGCTAATAGACACGAACGTTTGTCCATTAGCAAATGTATGCACACAATGGTGTATTGTCAGTGTTTGCGATGGAATGTATCTCTTCCAAGAAAATGTTTTTTTAATGAAAAAATTACACGATTTCTAATATATCATTCATTAAGTAAAATTTTAAAACTTTCGTGCTATGACACACATTAAAATTAGACATGCTGATAATGCTAGGAACACGTAGTATTGATTTTGTCATGTTACATTTGCAATATTTTAATGTTTAGACTTTCATATTTTCATTGAATTGTTTCCCCTATTCCCAACACTTTTGTATTGATGTAATTAAAGTCAGACTACTTCCTCTACCACCACCAAATATTTCTTAAGCATTCTGTTGGAGAGAATACTTCATGCCCTTCTCATGAGGTTTTTATGAGGATCCATGTTTATTTTTCGAGGAGCGAGTTGTATAACTGTACATATTTTTGAGCGTTTATGCGTGAATAACAGCGTCATTTCCTAGCACGTGAATTTGTGACTTGTCCATGACGTGCTCGTTGGGATAATAGTAGGGTTAGAGCAGGCCGGGAGCGTCGTAAAGAACAGGCCTCTCCGAGGAGCGTCCTTCGCCCGGTGGTCCACCCCTGCGGAGGTGCCGGACCACTTGACCTCCCACCCGGCCGACCTGTTCTTCAGCCGAGGGTATTGAGCCGGCCACTGCCCACTAGTAGGGATGCATCGTCGATGGCGATTTTTTAATTTTTTTTTTAAATTTAAGGTCGCATCAACTTCTAGGTCATTAGCGACCACTATTGGAGTTAACGTTATGGTAACTGTGAAGATGAAACGACATGGTGATGATGAGGGGTGAAAGGACAAACTTAAATACAACAATGTCCGAGGCAGACTCGAACCCGCGACCTTTCGGTCCGAGATCGCTACAACACTACTGCCTTAGCGATCTCGGCCACCGGAACGGCGTCGTGGCCGATGTTTTCTTCAAAGTATCGCTTTCGAAACGTTCACTGTTTTCAAAACATCGATGTCGGTGTTTTAGTAGAAACACTAGTGAACCCGGCAATGTTTCGCTGTTGCAATGTATTACACTTCACACGCTACTGGTCCTGTGATTTAATTACTTTTTACGCTGCGCTCTGGAAACTTTTTAATATAAGAAAGACTTTCTCGTATGTGTTTGTTCTTAAACCTGATTTGGACACGTTTGTCAATTATTCTATTGTTAAAACATTCTCTTTCAAGATTGGGTATGCATTCACTACGACAAATTGTATTTACCTCTCCAAGGTAACGTTCAAGTAATAATTCCGGCCGATATTTCATAATCGCAGGGGCACAATATGCAGCGAAGACGTGCTTAATACTTGAGCGTGTGGCGGGTTGGGTGAAGCTTCGGTTGTTTCGCGCTTGAGTCATTCATAAATCATAATCAATAACTACTCGATTTTGCGTCTATTTGCGGACGGGCATACGCACTTTCCCATTGTACTATGCTTATAACCTTCGTGCAAGTGCAAGCAATAAGCTGACAAAGTTTTATTGCAATCGGATGAAGTACGAACAAACAAACATTGCATTTTGTATATTAGATTGATGTTTTTTACATCGATATATTAATGCCGATGTTTCTTTAATGTCGATGTTTTGTTCTCCATGTTTTAGGTTTTCGATATTTTGATTGTGAACGAAAAATGTCCATAATGACCAAAAATTAAAGTATTGTGTGGTAGGTAAAACATGACCGATAGTACCATTGCCAATTTATATGTACGAACCAAACAATCAAAACAATTGCACGAACCAAACAATCAAAAAATTGCTTGTAAGATTCTCATCGAGGATCCATTGTTCTTATTATTTTTTTAAATTTTGTTTTCTATTAAATCTTCACTATAAATTAATAAACACCGTCTCTGTGAAATTAAATTTTGTTGCTCCCGAAAGTGATGTTAGAGGATATTAAACCATCCTTAAAACATCGATGGCTTTTGGTCGATGATTAATATGGCTTAATTTTCAACATCGATGCTTAGTAACATCGATGTTTTGTTTTGATGTCGCATCACTACCAAGAAATAAACCATTGAGTGGGTGACCACTTCGCTGTTTCACTGATCGCTGTACGAAAATAGTTCTCACTATTTCAGGCCTAAAGAATTACTGGAATAGGGTAAATCATATCCGATCGAAATTGTTAAGTTGGCGTCAACTTTAAGAAATCTTTTATCATCCTTAGTATCTA
Organism: Teleogryllus occipitalis; assembly: GCA_011170035.1. NCBI lineage: Eukaryota > Metazoa > Arthropoda > Insecta > Orthoptera > Gryllidae > Teleogryllus > Teleogryllus occipitalis. Next base: position 360,353 of record BLKR01000060.1, read on the forward strand.
GGTACCTGTACCCACAGATCTTGAATTCCGCATTGCTGGATAATGGTTTATCCTTTTATTCATCTCCAGCTGCGCTACGTGTTATTGTAGGTGTAATAAGCAGTCGCTTAGTCATTACATTGTACGTTCCATAATCGGTGTTATTCAAATGCATACATTTTTTGTTAATATTGCTTTCTGTCTGCCATTATAGAAATTCCAACTACGTTTCGCGTGATAAATTACACAGTAGTGGTATCTCGGGTGTTGTTTTAATTTGAAAAGTATGAAGGTTGATAAATGAGTATTCTGTTAGAGCAGATTCTCTCCGAGAGACCCGGGAAATAATGCAGACAAGAGAAAGCAGATTCTTTCGTTAGTAAAATACTGCAGCACGGCGTACGACGAAATGTTTATTGTTTCTCTGTAAGGGTGAGATAGAATTCAAAAGAAGGTTCTGCAAACAACCTAGTCTATTGTTTCATGCAGTTATTAATGCTCAGTGGCAACTGTAAGGTTCTATTTTCCCATTTGCAATTGTAACACGATCGTAATAATACCCAGTTAACAATGATACGGAATAATCTTAGTCATTGTGTTTTGCCGCACTTCTAGGAATTCGGTTCTTTGATCTTATCATAAATTGTTTACTAGCTACTCAGTGTTCAGAGAAGTAGAAATTATAATTTAATACTTTTAAGATGTAATTTTCGAGGCGTGGAGTCGTACTTGAATGTTTACGAGATTATTGCATTTAAATAAAATAGTATATGAAACTTTAAAATCTTTGGGTATTTTTTCTAGCAATCAATCGTGAATCACTTCTTTTTGAAAATCTATTGTTTGTGTAACATTTTAACTGAAAAGAGAATGGTAAAAAATTTTATGTATAAATTATAACTCAGTGCATCTTGATATAACTCAGTGTATAATGAAAGAATAATAATGTCGATTGAAGCTGATAATTTGTTTTGTTCAATTTACTCTGAACTATTTAAAAGAAATATTAGTTTGCAATGAAATACTTTACAACGTGAATACGCAGTTTTCTCGAGATCTTTCAGCAGTAAATGCATTATTGTGGGTTATTTTTTATGCGGTGTTTGGTCATCAAAATCTAGCTCTAGTTATATAAGTGCATTATTAAAAATGTAGTGTAAATATCACATAACTATTTCAATGCCTTAAAGTTTGAATATACTAGTTTGCTTGAATAAAAATTAAAGTGAAAACACAACGAAATAAAAATGTTTTAATTAATTAATTCATCAAATTAGATGGAATTCAGCCTCCGGATTGACCTCCATCAAAGTAAATAAGTAATCTAGAATTTTTTTATAATTTTCATCGTTTTTCTTTTTTATTTACATATTTTTATATTATTTGCTTTCTTTTCTCATTTTCCCCTTTAAACGTTTATTCGGGTGCCGCTCCCGAGGGCGTGATGTGAAGCCCCTGCGGGACGCCAGTGGCCTTGGGCCGAGTCGCCCACCGCCGCCCGGAAGTGCGGCCCCACGCCACCGGAAGCGCCCCTTGTTCGCGGCGTCCGCATCCGGCGCTTCCTCCGGCGCTTCGCATCGTTCCGATCCGTGCTGCGGCCGACATCAGACATCAGACATCAGACATCAGACATCAGACATCAGACATCAGACATCAGACATCAGACATCCGCGTGCCTCGCGCGGCCGCGCCCCACTTTTATCATAGGTTCGCAGGTGGGGGGCGGGGCTTACCTTTTGATGGAGATGGGGTGTCGGAATGCAGAACAAGCTTTCGATTACTTCGAATATGGCGGAGAAGATACAGTACGTAATATAAATGGTCCAAGTCCGATAACGGTGTGATAGAGCATACCGTTGATTCGATTACGGTAAGGGGGCCGGAAATTTGCTTGGATGTGTTGAGCTTCAGTGAGTTCGAATTCCTAAGTCCTGCTGGAATCGACTAATTCGTAGGCCGATTGCTCTGATCAGTTAATCTCCGAACCACTCTTCGGGGAACGTTGGAGCACCAACCTGTAAACGGGCCGTGGACCGCGGGCGATTTTTCCATTCCATTTTCATAGCTTTCCTCTGTATCATCCGATCGCCAATGGAGGCCGTGTGTGTGTGTGTGTTTAGATATGCCTGCGTGCGTCCCGTATCTTCTCTCATTCCCCACATACACTGGCGGGGACTATTCCCCGTTTTCAATTAATGATTATTACGGTAAGTACATTGTGATAATGTAAAAATTAATTTTGATTTTCCTTCTGTCGTGAGTCAAAAATATCTCATAGGCCTAAATCCGAATTTTAAAGTATTCTTTTTATTAAAATTTATATTGAAAATTTAAAATTTATATTGTAATAAACTAGTTTGAGATTGATACCTCTGCTATCCTTAATTAATATTCATCGTTACCACAATATATCTGCAGCCACTCCGGAATATATTTGACTGTGTCTGAATGGCGTGGACAGGATCCGCTCTCTTTAAGTGTCCTGTAATTATTATTATTATTATTATTATTATTATTATTATTATTATTATTATTATTATTATTGTTGTTGTTGTTGTTGTTGTTGTTATATTTATAATATTTAGTATATTAATAATAATAATAATAATAATAATAATAATAGAGAAAATGGTCATTATTAACAAACATTTTGAGAAATATGTGTGCAGAAATGTATGCATGAATGTTGTTCTATGACAAGAGGAAATGGAACACGCGGCCGGCATGGGAGGGCAAACGGGACCGGGATGCGAAGAATCCAAGTACAGCTCAGCAAAAAGCGCCCTTCCTCTGTCGCGAGGGGTGAAGGGCGAGGGCAGAGGGGTGCATTCCGTGGCGCGCGGCACCGGCCACGGGGGCGGGGCGAATGGGCGAGCACGCGCGCTGCTGCCGGCCTGCGCTTCTTTGACGGGGTCGCGCTATAAAAAGGAGGCGGCTCCGCGGCTCCACAAAAGCAATGCGGGTCGCGCGCACAGGTTTACGGTCAAGCGGAGGCTAACGGCGGGACACCGTGTTCACCAGCGCCTCGCCATGACACGCCCGCCACGCCCCTTTCTCGCGGCCCGTCGTCCCCCTCCTTCTTTTCCGCCCTTCTGCCCGGTTTTTACTTAACTGTGTTCCATCATCCCCTTCCTTCCGGCCCTTTCTTCCTCGCTGTTATGTCTCAGTCTTCACGTCCTTTCTCCCCTTCATTCCTCGTCGCCATTTCACCCCAACCTTCCTTCTCTTGTTCTTTCCCATCCTATCCTCCCGGCATGAGCTTTACGTCTCTTCTACTCGTTTCTGTTCTGCCTTCTGGTCCTCGCTCTCTGTTCCTATCGCAACACTCCTCGCCCCTTGGCCTATCCATTGCCTTTCATTTCTCCGCCAGTTTCCTGCCCAAACGCTACGCTTCATACTCCTTGCGCAGGACTCGTGTCGCCAACCCCCGAACAATGCATATCTCACCGTCGTCGGACCGGTTGAGGTGGCTCAGGGTATCAAGTTTTGTAACTACAGCGCCTCTGACTGGGAGGTCCCAGATTTAGAGTCTCGATGCTGGCAAGATTTTCGACTCTAGCTACATAGCTATGTCAAGTTCAGCCGCTGACTGGAGGATAATTCCAGCCGACCGACCGACTGCTCTGACCGGTATTTTTCCGTGGTTTCTGCGATCAATACCAGGCGAATGCCGGAGCAGTAGCCTAACAAAAGGACCACGGTCCGCGCGCGATCTTTTCGGTCTCTTCTTCGTCGTGTTACTTACACACATGTACATGCACTACACTATCACACGTGTCGGGAGACCAGTCGTGGAGTTTAAAGCTTGTTTGGCTGAGGCGGTTCCTCTCTGTGGGAGATGCCTGGAGTGGGAAATCCCCCACAAGCAGGCATGTAGGTGCCGTTAGATCTTGCCATCCAGAAGGGGAAGAACACTGTCACCTTCAGTAATAAAAACGTGCATTACAGCATTACACTTACGACCATAGGTGAGGACGCGCCCAAAAACACAAAATAATCAATCAAAAATTTTCAATCCACGAACACTGTGTATCTCTCCGTCCTTTCCTCACTAGTATGGTTATTTAATACGTATCCACTGCATGAAATACGATCAGACTTATCATTTAGTTTTCTCTTGATAGTTTTGCGTATGTTGTGATGACGTGTATTTTGACCAGCCAAAGGATTTCGAGTATTATTTCGCAATTTCCATTTCAACTCTGTCAGTTTTTGCTCAGTGGTATTTGATGCGCAATAGTGTACTCTAACATGTACTGACTCATCTTGCACTTAAGAGCGCTTCTCTTTTGTCAGGGCAATATGCCATCACATCTATATGCAAATCTCGTGGACAGAATATCTGAAATAGTTCCCCTGCCCGTCAAAACTTAGTACGACATTTCGCTTTAAAATTCTTTGGAAAGTACAACTGACGGTGAAATTCCACTTTATAGCCTAACTTTATACCTCGCGAATCCTCCGACTTCATATTCATGTTTTCTGACAAGCCGGTAAACCGTCATCCGCACTAAATGCTATGACGCTGCCGAGCCCGACTTGCAAATCTCGTACTACGGGACGCAGCAGACCAAGGAGAACAACATTGAAACACACGGTGTTAAACCCTAGCCTACGGAAAGCCTTTTTTTACGGAGTCAGTGCACCGAAAAATTTCACGATCGCATAAAACGAGTGATTCAGGGCTCGTAAATAAACGGAGTGGAGGGGGAGATAGCAGAGCATCGGCCGGCAGCAGACGCGGTTAATCTGCAGAGACTCAATACCGCGTCGATAAAAGCTGCCGGCAGCGGTGGCGCGCGCGCGCGTAACGACCGATAAACGCTCGGCATTTGGGGGGCAACGCCCTTCTCCACGTGTCCTGCAGAAATCACGCCCGGGCTGGCAGCGGTGGGGACATGAAATATCCGTTTTGCTCCTGCTGCGGGTCTTCCGCCGTTCATTCAAGCCTCTTGAAAATAATTTCAACTAGCGATATTGGGATACTTGATTTGATGCAATATTTACTGACGTTTCCCCACCTTCACCCCACTCCTGAGAAAAAATTTGCATAATGTGAAGTACCTTAGAGTGTACCGTACTGCTCATGCACAGAGACTCAAAAGTGGTGTACGGTTAGGGGCTTTAGGCTGTTTCTAACGATAATACGTCTCCATCTATAAGTCGATATTATTGAACCTTAAGGTTCAATATTGTTCTTCTCCGAGATTTCATGTAGGACACAGAAATGTCTGTTTCTGAAATGGTCTAGGAATGTCAGTTTTTTTTTGTTTTGTTTTTTTGAACGTAGGCTTTTGTTTTCTTATTCACTTTCCCTGGTGTATTGAAGTAAACCTTTGGATCCAACAATTTCTCTTTCCTTTCTCAATACACCGCACTGCTGTGAATGGGCATTCATAGCACAGTGACTCGTTGGCTCTCTAGCTATTCAAACCGTATGAAGTCTTTTATCATTTCATAAACATTCCACGAAGTGTTTACTGAACTCACGTAATGAATCCATTTCTGAACCCACACTGACACCCACAGTACAAAACGAAGGCCGCGTGATATTAAAAAGAAGTGCCTTCAACCTATAATCGTAAAAACTTGCATTCTTTACCCAAGGACAATATTTTCTGTGCATCTGAAATATTAGAAAGTGAAACTGGTGGTGGCGGTGTACTCTGAATGGTCATTTCAGAAGATACCTGCTGTAGGGCGCCTCTCCATGGAGAAATCACAACAGGAGGGGGCAACCCTGCGGTGCTAAACTGTTCGTTTTACTCGCGACTGTCCCTCGAGTGCTGCACCCTACAATGTTTAATTTCTGACGTAAATGTGCTCGGCAGGTCGTTGGTGAAGTGCTGTTACAGGGTTAATATTCGTAGCAACGAAAAGAACATATTTCATATCAAACAGCGATATTGCAGCGTTTTATTAGACCGTAAAAGGGGCAATTTGAATAAAACCGTGGCACGAAATGTAAATTCATTCCTGACTCAGATTTTACGATGGAGCTTAGTAAATATATTACAAACAGGAAACTTGAAAGAATTTCTTTCATATCTAAAGACGTCGTTTCCTAAACATGAACAAAAACAGTTTTTTTTAAAAGACTACTTTTATGCCTTCCACGTTGTAGCTACCCACAAAGGTACACCTTATTATCCCGAGAGTACAACCACCAGGTGCAATGGGGAGGCTGTGGTTACCCATGCGTGTAAACATAATAGCAACTGTAGAAATACGGCGGAGAACAATGAGCAGCAAATGTTCGGTTTCTAATAGCAAATAATTAAACTCGGATCTCATCAAGTTTGAAATTGTTTCTTGCTACAGACGTAGTAACAGAAATTGTACTTTTCGCGCGAGTATGCATTCACAACTCAAATTATCCGTTCTAGTTCGCAAATCAGAAATATACTTCTACCAGCAGACATAGTAGCTTCACAATGCCTTCTTACTTTCTGGTATAAAAGTTGCGAGGTGAATCTTACTATGAGAATGGCGTGTTTTAGCTTCATCTTATCATTTTCGGATATTTCTCTCTCATAATTACGCTCGCACATGATACTTAGAGAAATATTTATTCTGTAAACATCACCTGGACAACCAAAACAAAATGCCAGTACAGTAACAATATTTTTGGAGGTGTGTGTGGAAGCAAAACCAAACCAAGGGTGGGCATTTGTGCCATTCATTTGCGGTAGTTTTTTAAGGAACATGTTGTTTGATGGTAATATAAATAATGTGTAATCGTTTGGAAATTCTACTTTATTCTTTACAGAACCGCTCATTGTGCAGAGGTCACTAACATCGCGTAAATCCGTCTGTCTATTCATCCATCTGCCACATCCCATGAATACCACACGAGCAATACCAAACCTTTCCCAGAATCTCTTTTGAAAGCACTGCATATCAATCGTTTTGTTAACGTGTCCGCCAATGTAGGTTTTCAAAGTGTCATTACTGTCGACTAAACCGAAAGCAATTTGTGCGACCCGGAAATATTGGTGGAGCCCTTCCCCCTGCAGTCGTGTCGTGTGTCCGTGCCACCATCCGAAAGCCCCCGAGGCGAAGGGCGATCCAGCCGGGGCGAGTGGCGTCGGCGAGGGCGAAGGAAGGAACGTGAGGGCGAGGGCGAGGGAGACGGCAAGGGCAAGCACATACGACGTGAGTGAAGGCGAGGACGAGGGCAAGGTCTCAGAGAGGAGTGGGCAAGGGGGACAGGGCAAGGACTAAGGACGTTAGTCAGGGTGAGGGCGAGGAACGACAGAAGAGAGGGCAAGGGGGAGATCAAGGGACAGGGCCAGAACTGAGGACGTTAGCGAGGACGAGGACTGAGAGAAGAGGAGGCAAGGGGGAGGTCGAGGGACAGGGCAAGGATTGGGAACGTTAGCGAGGATGAAGGCGAGGACTGAGAGAAGAGAGGGCAAGGGGGAGGTCGAGGGACAGAATAAGGTCTGAGGACGTTAGCGCGGATGAGGGTGAGAGCTGAAAAAAGTGAGGGCACGGGAGAAGTCGATGGACAAGGCAATGGCTGAGGGCGAGGACCAGGGCCGAGAGAGGAGAGGGCAAGGGGGAAGTCGATGGGCAGAGCGAGGGCTGTGCGCGGGTGGCCGCCGCCCCGCCCTGCCGGGAGACACGTGCCAGTCGCTGCGCGTGCGCCCGTAAATCGCTCGACGGCAGAGGCGACTGAGCACAGTGGGCCGAAACAAAAGAGAGTGGGGATAATGTAACCCAATATAATGGACGTATAGTTGGTGCTCAAGGAAAGTGACTAAAAAATCGACATTTTTAGTTCAGTTAAAAAAACGCTTATTAATAAACATTTTACTTAGATTTTTTTATAAATATAGTTCGCAGGTTAACCAGTTTGTAGAAAAAAGCTTTGTTTTCGGCGGCGAAAGAAAAGATTCTGCTCTGGATAAAACCATTTTCTCGAGCATATCGACAGCTTTTTAAATGGTCACTTTCCATGTGCACCAAATGTAACCCAATGTAACTGGTTAGGTTACGTTGGGTTATATTTATATCTCTTTCTTAATACGTGTTTTTAATCCCACAATTCCTTTTTTTAATCCGGGATTTCCTTTTTCGGCCAATTCCCGACCCTCAATTCCTGACTGCCGAATGACACAATAAGGGACATAGCAACCTAAAGCTGAATTTGGTTCGCCCTCGTGGGCCATTCAGGGAAAGCTCGTGGTCCCATAACCGTCAGATTCTTTCCTATACCGACGCAGTCCGTAGGGCTCTCTCATCATCATCATCATCATCATCACCCTAATTTACCGGGCACGCAATGAATAAAGTGGGCAGGAGAGGATGTAATACGGCAAAACATATTTCATTCCACAAAAACGTGATGAAAACGTCCATGCTTCACTCGATACTCAACGTCTTATTCTTTTGTTTTCCATCATTTCACTGACTACCCTGTTCAGAACGACAGTGTCATATGATTGATTGAATGTTTTGTATATATCTGAGGTACTCCGCAAAGGAGGTCAGGGCCTCGTATCTCACTCTATGGAGATTTGTACTCTAACATCCTCAGATTTCGTAGCTGGCAGCTGCGTGTGTGTGTGTGTGTGGGGGGGGGGAGTCTTTCAACCCAGTTTTCTAGAAAGATGCACCTAGCGGTTTGGAAAGATATATCGGAGACCCAGTCCTGACGTTAATCGTAAAGGTGGTGGACCCTGAAGAGGGATGTGGGCATGTGATATTCACGGCCTCAAAACGTGCTGATGATTTTGGCGGTGCATGATAAAGGCAGAGTAACACAATTAAAATACCGTAGGGTAGAAGGGACTATAACGTTGCTGTTATCACGCTTGCTTTTCACTTCTGGATACCACCGCTCACCTCCTGTGGAATTAGTGGTGAACGATGTAAGTTCAACATTACATTTTAAATTCCTTTTTCTCTCCTTTTTGCCGTATTGAATATATCATTTATATTAAATTTCTTGTTCGTGAAAATTGAGGAATATAATAATAATAATAATAATAATAATAATAATAATAATAATAATAATAATAATAATAATAATAAATCAAAATCTAAAAAATATCTAGTAATTTTTTTCGCCATTTTGAACGCCGGAATTTCATTGCGATATTCGAATATAGCCAAAACGAAACATTACGAATTCACTTCGAATTTCATTATTCAAATAGTGCGCTGTAAAGATTATTGGCATGTTTCCTGTGCGTGAACCACTGTGTGGCGGCTCGTTCCCTTGGCAACAGCCGCCCCGGCCGCCGCCCGCCGCCCGCGCCGTTCCCGCCGTCGCGTCGCGGCGGCTTCCCCGATCGATCCTCCGAGGTTCTCGACCCCTCGCAGTCGCAGACACCGCCGCCGCCGCCGCCGCCGCCTCGTCTGCGACTGCAGACCCACCCCCGCTTCGTCGCGCAACCCCGGTACGCCTCTCTCACCGACTCGCTTCTCCCCGCCTCTCTCGCCCCGTTCCGGGCGAAACTCCTCTCCCTAACTCGCCTCACCTCTCCTCACCCGCTCCGCCACGCCACGCCCTACCCCCTCCTGCCCCGCCCTGCGACGCCTCTTCTTGCCCTGCCTCGCCTCCCTGATTCCCTGCCTCGCCCTGTCCTTGCCCGGGTTCTTGCCGGTCTGTACTCGCCGCCTCCGCCCTCGCCTCTGCCCTCACGGCCGCCCTCGCATCTGCCCTCGCTTCTGCCCTCGCTTCTGCCCTCGCTTCTGCCCTCGCTTCTGCCCTCGCTTCTGCCCTCGCTTCTGCCCTCGCTTCTGCCCTCGCATTTGCCCTAGCATTTGTCCTCGCCTGCGCCCTCGTCTCCGCCCTCTGAGACTTTCTCCCCCCTCCACCCGATATTTTCTAAATGTATTTTTTTTCCCCTTTGGTTCACTGCTTGTTCTGTAGGTCGTACATCACATCCCTCCTTAGCAGCATAGTCTCATCACATCTTATCGTTATTTTTCATTTTATTATTTCTTTAATATCCGTATTCTTCTTTTTGTATTAAATTGTAAGTTGTTGTTGAATAAGCTTTTTCTCTGTGAGCCTTACGTTTTTTTCTTCCCGTTGCTGTCGTTTTTTCCCTTAGTCTTTGAATCTATCTCTGGCTTCCCTCTCGGCAGCTTGTTGCTGATGTGAGTCACGTCGGCGGTTTCTCGTTCGATCCTTTCTCCCCTTCACACCCGACACTTCCCCTTCCCTCATTTCGTCCGCCTTCACTCTCGCATCCATCACCGCCACCGCTGCCGCCTCCGCCTCAACCTCTTCCGCCCCTGCTGCCCCCGCCACGAACGCCCCCGCCGCCCATGTCGTCCCCGTCGCCCACGTCGTCCCCGTCGCCCCGTCGCCCCCGCCGCCCCCGTCGCCCCCGTCGCCCCCGTCGCCCCCGTCGCCCCCGTCGCCCCCGTCGCCCCCGTCGCCCCCGTCGCCCCTGTCGCCCGCGCCGCCCGCGCCGCCCGCGCCGCCCGCGCCGCCCTTCGCCCCCGTCGCCCCCATCGGCCTCCACCGTCCCCGCCGCCCAAGTCGCCCCCGTCGCCCCGCAACCTTCGCCTCTGCAGCTCCATTTCTGCCCCTCCACTTTCGCCTGCGCTCATCCCTTTTCCCCCGCTTCCATCGCAGCCGCGCCAGAGGGGAACCCCCGAGGCACGGACACGAGGTTTTAATTACACCTCCCTCGTTCGGCCGCCGCGTTCCATTATTTAAGGGCTGGAATTAAGACGTTAGGTGGGCCCTCAGGGCCGTCGGAAGGCGGCGATGAGCTTGTTGAAGGGGGCGGGGCTCCCTTGCGTTCCTTGGTGAGAATGTCTGCGTTGTTCGTGGCTGTGATTACATATCTGCATTATTTATTGCGTGCTAGGACGTACCGGTTTGATGCGACCCTTCATCGTGAATGCATGTAGTCGACGGCGGTTGCCGTTTGTGAGCAAGATAGGGGTTGTGTGTACGTAACTTTAATAATAGTGGACGAATTTTAAATCGTTTAACTGATACGGTGTTGATTTTTAGAAGATTCTCAACTGCTGACCCCTCAAATCAGTATTCAGCGTCGTTCTTGGGTTTCTATTTTTTGCAGCTTTTTGTTTAGCAGAATATTAAAATTGTTTGGAGCACTCTACAATGTAGCCATCAGTAAAATGTTAGCCTGGTATTTTTACTTCATTGTGATTCAATATCGTTTTAATGTTTTCACAACTGGGATTAATGTTTCCTCCTAGTTTATATCGTTTAAGAATAGTGACAGACAAAATAAATTTTTTTATATTCTGTATTTTTATTTATTTCTCCCTCTACTTTACTACAGTGACTATATTAGTATACTACAACAATACAATTTCGAATTTTTGGCCTTTAAATCCGTGTTTAAGGTTCTTTCGAACTGTACCTTCGCGCACACGCCGGAATTAAGGCCTTTCAGTGCTGTCCCGAAGATATTTAAGATTGGTAAATGTGGCCAGGAGATATAAGCAATTTTGAAGACGAAAATCTGCACCTATGAATAGATGGAGGAATAGATGGATGGAAGTAAACATGTGTCAGTCATGTGAAATATATTTCAATATCTCATTAGGCGCATCCGAATAAAGTAATGAAGCCGATGTCATGCACACTTGCGAATAATTCGCAGTTTCATTTCAACGTACGACGATCTCATTGTCGTAGATATCGTTCCTGCCGTAAATGCGGAGAGTTGCGAAGACAACCAGAAAGCACCTCTAAGGGAACGATATATCAAGTTATAGATCTGAAGGGGTGACACTGGGTGTAAGTATGATTATTTTTACGTTGACGCCGGTGTGTATGTAGTGCTGCTGAAATAACGCTTATCGCCGCGCCATGGCTCGGCAGCGACCATATACGACGGCCCGTATATCAGGGTTGCCAGCTGGTGTGAGAGCCTTGTCGCCTAACAATTCCCAAAAAATACTTGTTTCAAATAAGGCATCCCTAACGTTATAATATTAGAAAATTGTAGCTCCAGGATTGAAATATATTACAAATTCTCATACAAATGCTCCAATAAAGGTATTTGTCATTCCCGAAGAATTTTTTTAACTTCAAGACATGTGAAATTCACACTGCCTTTCACGAAATGGTTCGAATTTAAGCAGTAACTAAATATCTCCACGTAGTCGGGTCCATTAAAGTTTCGAAGTTTTTAGCATGAAACATCGAATAGTGTGATAGTAATAATATTTGTTATAAACAACTTTATTTTCAAAGCATTACGTTTCTTTTTTAATTCTCAACTCTTTCTCCATTTTTTCGCAACTCTGCCTTCCTCCCAAAATAACTCGCTTTGGGTGCGAAATCCCCAATCTGGTAATCTTAATTAATAAAATTATTTAATTACTCTCGGGGACGGATAATCTTTTGGTGAAACTAATGAGGGTTAATTGGTGGCAAGGGAGTGGAGAGAGGCGAGAGAGTAGCCTACGTTCACTGCCGTTCCTCTGTCGCTTAGTTTTGTTATATGCGTTTCATTCTTAGCTTTAGCGATGCCAGTGTTGTAGCTCCGCTACACTGAGAAAAATACTTGGTTGCAACTTGTTTCTGTATGCCGCATGATGGCATTTAATGAAACACGACCCAAACAAGTATTCAATTTGCTGTAGGATCGTAGACGTTTATGGCATACCTGCTCGATTCACTTAATCAGGATTCAGCTCAATCTAATATTTCCCTGTTTTCATCAAACAACTTTTCAACTATGCTGATTTTGTTTTATATACTTTTTCTCCTCGTATTTTATGTCTAACTTTTGTATTTTTTATTTTTTTCAGGTAAGACGAGTAACCGCATCGTATATTTTTTACTACTAACACTACGACAAAGTATCTGTTAGCGAGTAATGGTGAGTATACATTTTTGTTCATCTTTCGTTTACATATTGATCAACCCTGTAAATCTTTTACAAGGTTACTACATAATATAAAACAGTCATTGGCACTCTTCGTTCTACATCCTTCTTCGCGATCTTTAATAGAGCATACAACTATTGTCCCTTTCATAATTTTTCAAAGTTATTAATGGTTATCGTGAATACGTGCTTTTTCAATGTCTCGAGAAAAAATTCAAGGTTCATTTCTAAACATGTGACTTTGAAAATCGGTGTTCTAGATTTCGTACAACCTGTGGATTAAATATTTTAGTGAAAAAAAAAGACCAATACTAATAGTATTAGAATAATTATTTTATACTTGATCTAATAGTAATCTGAAATAATTCAAGTAAATTTCATGTCCATTAAATAATTTTTATAACGCGGATGTGATTACGTTGGGGATGCTCGGTTGTAGATGAAGACATTGAAGTAACGTACATTACCTCTGTTAATCCAACTCACGACTTCGATACGCATATACACCTCCTTAGATGCACGAAGGTAATTTGAAGATCTCTATCTCTCACTTTCATCCCATTCCCGTTATCTCTTACTTGCTGAATCGATGATTTTTTTTTCTCTCCATCTACTCTATTGATTCGCGGTTCGTTCCTTATTTCTTTAGCCTCTCGAGAACCTTGCCAGACTACCGGACTACTACCGTTATGGGCGTTTCGAATTGCCTATTTATTGAAGCCGAATCTAAAGACGGCCTTGAGGGACGGTGTCCATTAAATGACAAGCAGGTTCGACCCCGGTAATTTGGCGTGCCATCGTAATCAAACGTAGGATCACACGTAGGACAAGGGTCAGAATCGTTATCGAGAGTTGGTTTTTCTGAAGTGTATTTCATGGACTACAGCTGTTATGCCCCATTCGCTATCCAGTATATTGGCCAGTATTTTGCTAAGCACCTGTTCAACTTCAAGTTCAAAGAGAAAGGCATTTACCGAACTGCCCACGCCGGATAATTTGAAGTTGGTGGTTATTTCTCTTCGTAAATGGTTTTTGAGAGTGGGTGGTGACCAGGAAGAGAATTCTCCTCTACTTCAGAATCACCATCCTATTTTATTAGTTCGTGACTCAGCCGCTGATTTTGCATGTTTTATACGAAAGTAGTGTGAAGTGCATGAAACTACAGCCCGGAATTCTTCGACGTAGATAGATACCAGCATCTCCTTGCAATTGTGCTTGATATGTCATACATACTTGTATGTTCTGTCGAGGTAGCATTGAACTTCCATTATTGGAATATAAAATATTTTTCAAAAAACAGCTTCTTTGCCACGTATGACATTTTGATTCGGCACGTTTTCATATGAAACAAAAAATACTTGTACAGTGTTCTTTCATTTCAAATAAAATTCTTGCTTGTAAGTTGAATGAGCGCTTTGACATCTGATAGTATTCTTGTACTTTTACGAGGGTTTCCAATGTACTTCTGTTTTCCGTGAATTGTTTTTCTTTAAAAACACTGAATTGACTATTATGATAAATTAAAAAAATTAACAAAATGCGAAGTTAGTTTCCGGTAAAATTATGAAACTAGGTGTAAGCTACTTCAACCAGGGCGAGTAATATTTCATAACTACGGATACTTTCATTTCGAATTATTACTTCGTACCTAAAAATACATACTACAACTAAATACTGATAGCAATCCAGTTCCGCTGCACACCGTAATTTTAAACTTCCTTGTGTAAATATTTCCTGGTTCTTCAGTTTGTTCTTTAGATTAGAGCCAGTTCCCTCTTTCTATTGCACTGCACTCTCACAAGAAACTTCCGCTAGTCCATCAACTTATTGAGATTTACGAGGAAGCATCGAGTCGGCGAGGGCCGCGACTCCCATCGGCGGTATGCGCGCTCGGCGACCAGGAAACGGGCCCCGCGCGCAGCCAGCTGGTCACTCTCCCGCCGCGTCACCCCATCTGCATTGTATGCAGCGCGAGCGGTGGGGGCGGGGCTGTTAGCAGTCGCAATTGTGCTCGCGCACTTCGTTTTTTTGCGCATTATCCGGCGAGCGGCCGATATCCGTGTTACCCACGGAGAAGGAGAGACCGCGCTAAGTAGGCCACCGGGGAGATAAAACGCCTCGCCCTTCCCCCGCTGCCCTCGCGCGACGCAAGAGTCTAGCGGGGAGGCGTGTCAAGTGCACTGAACGCCCGCCCGCCCACTTGTCCGCTCGCCTGCTCGCCCACCTGTCCGCGCTGCACTCGCCCACCCGCTCACCACGTTCTCGCTCGCGTACACCCCCATCACGCCCCACCGCTCGTTTTCTTGACAGCTTATCCACACGCCCGCCCTCCCACTCTCCCACTCTCCCTCCCTCCCTCCCTCCCACTCTCCCTCCCTCCCACCCACCCGCCCGTCCGCCCGCCCGCCCGCCCGCTCGCCCGCCCGCCCGCGCATTCGCCCGCCCACTCGCCCACGCATTCGCTCGCTCACTCGCCCGCCGGCTCGCTCGCCCGCGCACTCGCCCGCGCACTCGCCCGCGCACTCGCCCGCCCACTCGCCCGCCCACTCGCCCGCCCGCTCGCCCACTCGCCCGCCTACTTGCCCGCCCACTCGCCCGCCCACTCGCCCGCCCACTCGCCCGCCCACTCGCCCGCCCACTCGCCCGCCCACTCGCCCGCCCACTCGCCCGCCCACTCGCCCGCCCACTCGCCCGCCCACTCGCCCACTCGCCCGCCCACTCGCCCGCCCACTGCCCGCCCACTCGCCCGCCCACTCGCCCGCCCACTCGCCCGCCCACTCGCCCGCCCCCTCGCCCGCCCCCTCGCCCGCCCTCGCCCGCCCCCTGCCCGCCCCCTGGCCCGCCCGCGCACTCGCCCGCCCGCGCACTCGCCCGCCCGCGCACTCGCCCGCCCGCGCACTCGCCCGCCCACGCACTCGCCCGCCCACTCACACGTTCACTCGCCCGCCCGCCTGCGCGCCCGCTCTCTCGTCCTCCCTCTCCTCCGCCCTCTCGCCACCCTCTCGCCCGCCCACTCACTCTCATGCTCATTCCACCACTCGCTCGACCGACCACTCGCCCAACTATATGCCTTTTCGCTCGCCCACCCGCCTATTCACCTGCCTCCTCACTCGCCCACTCGCCTGCTCGCCCGCTTCCCATCTGATAAAGGACATAATTCGACCTCAAGTTTCTTACGACGACGAGGCGGCGGGTCTCCGACGCGAGGGGTTTTACCGCTCGGAAATATTTATTTGTTTATTGCCTGGCCTCCCGCGGGCGACCCCTTTCTCTCCGCCCGCGGCCGCAGGGGGGCGATCACGGGCCATTTGGGGCCCCTCGCTGCGACAAATCGCCGCGCAAGGTTAACCCATAAATGCATAAACCCATTTAACGACGGCGGCGTTGAAACTTCCCTGCTTTTTCAACCGCGCCGCGCATGCCGTTTGTTTTTCGCGTCTGGGAGGACGGAGGGGGCACCGTGCATAATATAAGGAGACCTAGGAAATCGTACGGCTGGAATTTACACACTCTTCTTCTTGATGTGTTGTGTTTTTGCCCAGGCGAATGTTCAAAATGACGTACGCCATGTGTTCGCATTATCGTTTGTTGGGTCGTGTATATGGTACGACTTTGATGCCATTTTCAAGGTGAGGGAAGGTTTAATCTCTTTCGCATTGGTTGAAATGTCTAGTTTCAATGATGGTTTTAGTTTTTGCGTCATATTACTTACCCATGTATTATAATTGTAGTTGTTTCTAAATATTTGCGGAAGTCGAATTGCTTTCAAATGGCGACTGGAGTTTGTCAATAAGCAGACCACTAAGAAATGACCGAAGGAAATAATTTTGTGAAATCCTTTTGGAGACTCCAACAAGTTGAAGTCAGAAAAAAGCACATGGTTAAGGTTCTTAATAAATTCGATTATTTCGATCTACGTAATGAATTCTACATAAACTAGAACACTCAACATGTTTGCCGTAGGGATTTATCCTGTTCGTTTATATTGTCTAATGAAGGTTTTTGTTGTTGTTGTTGTGGTAGTGGTAGTGGTAGTGGTATTCGTACGGTACCCGGACGTGAGTCGGGCGGGTAACCCCTTCCTCAGTGTGTGTGTGGAAGGGGTGAGTGCACGGGTCCCGGCTTATAATAGGCGTTTCTCCCCCCTGCATTATGAAGATTGCATATAATTTTCAGCCACTACAAAACCTCGTCGTCTATAGACATTTTAACGACGCACGTCCCGCGGAGAGTTTTTCGCGAGTGTGCTTCGCGGCGGCCGACCGTGGGTCCCGTTAGCCAATCACGGGGACTAGTTTGTCAACGGCTGGCGTCCTGTGGAGGGGACGGGGAGGGGAGGATGCACCGGTTCGCCCGGCCGCGTGGAGTGTGGAATGGTGTGATGTTGACCGCCCTCCGGGCCCGCCCGTTTTTCGCGCGGTGTCCGCCCCTATTAATGGCGCGTGCTTCCCGTTTAGGGCGAATTATACGATTCGGGAGGGCCCCACCGCTGGCTGAGGATCGCTGCCCGCCGTGAGTCATCCGGTTGCACGAGGAGGTCGAGCACAGCGGGATGGGGACTCCTGGAAGCGTTTCGCCTCACCCCCCAATCTTAGTGGAAATGCTTTGGAAATGTGTAAAGGATGGTAACTTTCTGGAAAACCGGTAAACAATCAGGGAAATTTTTATTGCTCTGCAAAAGTCAAGGGAAATAGTATTAGGGAATTTGTAGGAGAATCGGTTGAAGGCTGGGAACATTTTGAAACGGTAATAGATCTCGTTCTTGTTTCTTTTTTAAAAAAAATATTAGTCTAGCAAGAAAAAGTAACTCAGTTTTCATTTGTTGAGAAAAATGTTTGTTGTTTTAATCTTTTTTAAAAAATTGAATGGAATTGCAAATCTTATCAGTGAAAAATGAATTCAAAATCTGCCCTGATAAATCGAGAAAAATCAGGTAAATAAGTTCCAGGAAATGAGTGGCCACCTTGGCTAATGCAAGGAATGGTGGCTCGAAAAACAAACTGAAGTTTTGTTTTAATTTATATTTAATTATTGACATTAATTACCACCATTTAATCAGCTGTAACATTCTAAGCTTTATACGCTACTGAATAATTGTCATATAGACGTACGAATAATGTTAAAGTAAGCACATTATATTTATTTTACATTTTTCTTACAGGTTCACTCAATTGAGCTCCTGTATGTAATTATTACGGATATATACCCTTTAACCACCTCCCCTGGGATCCATCAGTCGCTACACGGTACTACTATTCACTTGTACCCCGATTCCTCGTAAACATTCTAATATATACTATTAACGTATTTTATATTTCGAATAAAATTCTTATATGTGGTGAAGCCTAGTGTACAATTAATTCAGTCGAGATGAAACCTACTTTCAGCCTGTCAAGAACTGATCGGCGCCTTAAGAACCCCTTAAGATCGGCGACGTTCTAAGGTTGGAAAATGCTTGTAGAGAACAATTTTAAAAACAATAATGAATTTTTATTTTACATATCTTCTATTTTTTCTTACATGTTTTGGAAATAATAAGTACATTTATATGTATATATTTTGCATTTTTTATTACAATCAATTCCGTTCCCTAGTGATTACTAAAACAAGCTAATGCACAACAGAGGAACATTTTTTATCGTCTTGATAAGCATGTCACGGTATCCCGAGAACCTGTTGACCTTCGCGGGTATGCCGTGCGTTGTCACGATTCTCTTAATCCTGATTTGCAGACTTAATTATCCCATTAAGGGAAGTCATTTCTAACAGAGCTTCTGCTTGTCAATTATTCCCTTCAAGCAATTTCAAAAGTATGTTAATCCCTCACTTCAGCCGACACGTACTTGTTTCTCGTAGGTTCGCTTACAGTCGCATTCCACGATAATCAGCGAGCTCGTGCAGCGGAGGTTACGGTTGTCAATAAAATGTCCTGGTGGGAGCCCACGTACTGTCTGGCGGCGAACTAACGTTCCTTTTCTTCTGACTTGTGGAGCAACAGATCCATTCCTGAGGTTTGCTGTGGAGTCAGTTTCTTTTCTAGCGAAACTTGTTCGCTGTTATTTTTATTCGTCAGATTATATGTCTAAATCAGATTAATTTTTTTTTGTAATAATAGGGATGTGTCACCTTGATGTCTGAAAAGTCAATAACTTGAGTTTATTTATTTTTTGAATGTTTAACGTAATCGTCCATTTTTTCACTTTGCAATATAAGGCCCCATGACTTGAACTTCCATGTCTGGATTTCCCTTGGATATCTCGAATTTCATCATTGTTCTTTTGGCCTGTGGTGTTCAGTAATTCAAAACTCCTTAAATCGAAATATACGATTATTCGTAGTTGTTGTTTTCACTTTTCAAAATATGTTGAAAAGTTCAGCTCAGTTGAATTTTTACCCCGTTAGACATTGTTCATAATTCAGCAGATCGTTCATTGTTTCATTTCGTTCTGAACAATATGATTTTAAATCGATTCGCTTACCCCTTTTTTTCAATATATTTCTCTTTGTCTGGTCGTCCTTTCTATTAATTATGTCTGTTAGTAATTAACTGTGCTGACAATTTCATCTTCTTTCTGTTTTATTCCTGGCAGTAACAAAGAAGGGGCGAAATGTTTAAAATGACAGCGCGAAGGCTTCGAACAAAAACCCAGTACCTCCTCAGTCATCGCAAGCATTGAACAATGGACAATGTCCTGTTGCATATTCACTACCGTGACTCATTTAGGCCAGCCTACGCCGCGTTCGCAAACGGGTCACACCGTAAGCGGGTAGCGGGCGCAGTAGCTTCAATGAAAAGACGTCGAATAATTCGGTCAAGCGCAGGTTGCGCAATAAGACATTACTCCTTTTACGTGGGGCAATTGCTTTAGCGGGACGTGGGGCGTTTCGCGCTTCAGAATGTCCGCGAAGTTGGACAACGGAGCTATGCAAATACAACGCGCGTAAGAAATGGTTCTTGGAGCAAATTTAGATGGAAGATGCACGTACGTTTAAAATTAAAACATCAATATTTTTGAGGCTGGTTTAGTAATTTCTGAAATTAGTGTTCGTGCACGATGGGAATTTAAATTGACAAAATTTGTTTGTTATTTTTAATGTATGTACTTTTAAACTGACAAAACAAAGCAAAAATGATAAGAAAAGGCAGGAGTTTTGTTATTATGGTGCTTTTACTTTAAAAAAATTGGCATTTACTACAAAATATTGATGTTTTGTAGGGTGAAGTGGGCAATCAATCTAACTAGCCAGATGCTACATTTGAATATGTAAAATCAGACTCGACATGCCTAGTGTTTATTTACATACATATCATGTATTCAACAAACATTGTTGTTTTCAAGAATCATTACATTAATTGTCGTATTTACAGCAAAATATTGTTTATAGTGGAACAGTTGTTTATTATTGGATTGGAATATTTGGAAATTCCTTTCCCTCCTCAAATTGTTTTAAATGCAATTTTTTTGTAGTGTTGGATACGAGTGCATTGAAATATATTAGTGCTTTTTACCCCTTTGACCTTTTTACTTTGGTTTATTTTTTTAGTGCATTATTAGACCTCTAAACGCAAGTGTGTTTCTTATGTTTCAAGTGCCGTGATATTCGATGTCTACCACCATTGCCTTAGTATTGCAGTGTTACGCCTCACAAGGTTTGCTTAACTTATCCACCTCTTGTGGAATGGTAATTACAATTCTTGGAAGTCTGGATAATGTTAATTACCAGAAAGCTTGCTGAAAAGTAGTTTCTGGAATATTAAACATACCAAAATTGTACGAAATTGTACTAAAAATTATTTTTTAAATTTCGTAATTAAGGTGTAGAATGACTTAGAATGCTGGGAAACGTAGTGTGGTGAATGTTTATTGAACTTATTTGTCTTTTAACTAATTTGCAATTGTGAATTGAACAAATTGCAAACTAACAAAAAATAAAAATATTGTAGTAAGAATATAATGCAAGAACAGTTGTAAAATCCAGAACAAAAAGTTTTCCACTAATAGACAAGCGTTCCTTTATTTATATTTTAAATGATATAAAATACCTTTTTTGCCTTTTCTGAACAAACTGGAGAAAGTTTCGAAGTACCGTAAGGTTCATTGAGAAAAATGTTCCATTTTTCTTCAAAAGTTTGATAAAAGGAACGTGAACAAGCAAGGGCTACTGGCCCCAACAACACAATTCTTGCCCGGATGTGCCAGCCAGCACTTCCTGCAAAGAAGAAAATACAGATTGTTCAGAAAGTTCTTTCGCAGTGGGTTCTACGTCCCTGCGTGATCCCAGTCTTCAAGATGGTTATGTTGCTTTGTTCAATTACAGTTTATTTCATCAGCTACCTGTCGTTTTTCTCATTAAAAGAGGCAAAATATAATTTCAGTATTTCGATCGGGATTTTAAGTGGCTATCTCAGAGTTCTGGAATCGCCCTGTGGTCAAGCTCCCGGAGAGTATTTAACTTATATGTTTTGTTTTGGAGGAAGTGTTTATAGTGGTACAACGTTTCTGATCCTTCAGTTTACATTTTCGTTTGGTTACCATTTTACTGGAAATGTTAATATACTGTGGTCTATGTACGTTGTTTTGAAGCTTCCATAGCTAGACCAGGGCATTAGCACACACGTAATGCAGTGAAAATAGCTGAATTGCAGCGCCTCCTGTATAGTGTTTCGTGAAAACAAGAGATGAATATATAGATTGAAATTCCAGACAGTTTAACATAAGATTGATATGCGATAGATAACAGGGATGTAAAACAAATATGTAAATGTCAGAAAGGATACAGATCTGAAATGTAAGCGTCGTATCACTCACAATATCAATAGTCAACTGTCGAAAGGTTGTGATGAAGTGATTAGTAAGAAAACTATACGAACTGAACTGCGAGGACACTGAAGTTAAAATTAAGATGGAATGAGTTACGCTTTTGGCACCTACTTTAAAATGACAAGATGATTGAAGGTCGTAAAATGCCATTTGTGCCCAGTCCAATGCCCATGCATCATTGGCTAGCCATCCCTTTATTCGATTTATAATTTGTGATTGATTTTACCGCCTGCTTTATAGATTGTGAAAAAGCGTATAAGTGAAAAGGCAATACCCATCCATGTTGCTGTATTGTCATCTGCGGGGAATAGCGCGAAAACTCCGCGAAGTAAGACACACTTGCACTAACATGCACTACACTATCACATATCCCAGGAGACTGGTCGGAAGCTTAGAGCTTGTCCCGGCTGGGGCGGTGCCCCATCGGTGGGAGAGTCCTGGTTAGGGGGAAATCCCGCTAGCCGACGGTAGGTTAACACCGGATCTCGCCATCCAGCGGGGGAAGATCACCGCCATCTCCCGAGAAAAACATGCACTAAACTTACGGGAATAATGACCTAATCTGTTGACGCGCTAGGAATCCCTAACCAACCAACCAACCAACCAACCAACCGAAATCCACGAAGTAAGTATTGAAGCGAGTGCGCATTTGTCCAGTGAGCGACTTTGTGTGCGCTCTGTACTTCGCACATAAAACGCACAACAAACGCGTCGCCAAATGACCTCCCTTCCGCGGCCTACATCCCCCTCCTCCTCTCGCGCCGTCCACGACGGAGGCGGAAACGCGGAAAAATGCTTCCGCGCCGCGACAGCGTCGGCGTGCCGCGCGCTTTTGTGCAGAGGTCGCGCGAGGCGGCACGCTTTCCAACGAGCGCATCTGTCTTTTTTTTCGCGCGTCTTTTTTTGCGCGTCTTTCTTTTTTTTGCGCGCCCGCTTCCGCAGCCGCACAGTGTACTGGAAAGGAGGCAAACGAGCGCGTGGAAAAGAATAGAATAAAATAAAACGCGATTATTTTTAATAAATAAAAATTGTCGAAGCTTCTATAAGTAAAAAATCTGCTATAAACTAACAAATTCTTGTATGTTATTCATTTTTACCTGAGTAGATGTCTTAGGAGTTGGATGATCTTGGCTGTCCGGGTGACGCTGCGTCGAAGGCTGCGTTGCCGACGTTTCGACCATTTCGTGGTCTTCCTCAGGGCGGGTCTGACACAGCCTTCGACGCGGCGTCACCCGGACAGCCAAGATCATCCACATGACTACGGCCGCGGAAGCCTATGACTTCGTCTTAGGAGTTGTTTGTTTCGTTAGAATGTAGCACGTTTCAGTGAAAATAAGTTGTTTGAAAGGTATTTGGGGTGAAATTTCCTTTTTTCGTCAATTATATATTTGTTTTGAATACAAAAGCATCCATTTTTTATGTGAATACCTTTTAAAATATATTTCCATTCCTTTCCAAGGCTTATTGTGTATTGTCCTTTAATTAATTAAGCCACATTTAAATACAGTGTACTAATAATGATTTTGTTTAATTAAATACTCGGGAGGTTTACGAATACACCACTGGGAAATTTATGCAAGTTATCAAATGTACAACAATGAATACAGGTACAATGAACCAGAATAAATATCATAATTTCAATTCAAATTATCTGACTCTTCCGGTATCATACGGAAATTCTGACTTCAAATTTTACAGAAAGAAAAAAGCTTCATTATTTTTCGCTCATGGAATTTTGGCATTATTATAAACAAAAGCTTTTTTTGAACTCATACTTAGAATTTTGTGCTATAAATAATTTGCAGTATCAAATTTCTTTAAAAAAAACGGACGCATCTTGTACGTACTTTTGGACCCTTTTCATACCACTGACCCCCACCACCGACGCAGTCTCTCCTCGGAATACGCCGGCGACTTCGCAGAACATTACGCGCGGTAATGTTCTGCGCCGACGCGCACGCGCGGCCGCTGTGTGTAGGTCGCCTGCCACCTGGCGCATGGGGACGCGAGCCGAGGCGGCGACCGACATGTAGCCGCTGTTTAGGAATCCCGACGGGCCATTCGAAGCAAATCACGCCGGAAGTAGAGAAAATCAGAGCGAAGCATTTCAAAATTAGAGTTCGCCGTGCGTTGGCGGCCAAAGGACGGGTGTCTGCTATAGGTTAATCTAGAGAGAATGAATCTATCTAGATGAATGAATGAATGAATGAATGAATGAATGAATCTAGATAGATGTGAGTTAGCTGTAAGGGAAAGGTCTATATTTGCCGCAAAAGCTCTGCGATGTTCCTGGGCGCGAACTGTAGGTCTCGTTCTTGGAATAAATGGTCTCGCCAGAGGAGCTGGGGGAGGAGAGAAACTACGGGCCTGTAGTAACTGCTTCTGGATTTGGCACCTTCCTAGGCTCGGCTTGACAGCCCGGGATGCTATGAACTTGAATAATAGGAATGATTGAATTAAGAAATAACGTGATAAAGGAAACTTACTAAAACAAGACTGATATTCGTTAGACATCTTTATTGAATCTGACGGACTATGGATTGACAGGAAAAATATATAAAAACAGTAGTTGGATTGAAGATGTAGAAATAGATTTAAAACCAAGTGGTGGATGAGAAGAAGAAAGAATTGAATTATAATTTTAAAAGGGTGTTTAAAATTGAAGGATTCTGGGCCCAAAGCAAAAGAACTCATTAAAGTTGGTCGGAGTAGAGAAAGTAACACAGTAAAAGGATGAGGGAATATTGACAGAGGACAGTAAGAAAGAAGAGCAAAAACATCAAAGTATAAATAATTGTAAGTGGTTCACGATCGCTCGCTGGCTTTAACTGAAAGGGGGGGAGGAAGAAAAAGAAGAAGAAGAAACACATTTCCTTTCAGTTAACAAACCCCATTGAAACTGCATAAAATATGCATGTACACGATTGTCATCTCAGCCGAAGAAGTTATAAAGAGTCCAAATAACCAACATGTAATTACAAATAACATTTTGATAAGTGATCAAAATTTTCCTTTATTTTATTTAGAAAATCTTTTTGTTAAATCTCTTTAAAATAGTTTTCCCCACTTTTATAAACCGTGAAAGTAGCTGGATGGTTATTTGCTTTTGTTATCAATGAAAGACACTTCAGTTTTTGAACTTATACTTAGATTATCATCAGCTCTTGCTTGCTTTGGAAGTATTTCATCCATTAATGGTTATAATAAAAGGCTTCGCGTGTTTGTGTTTACTCAGAGTAGAGTTTGCTTTTATCACGTGGTGTGTGAGCACTTGATCTGGAGTTTGGGAGTAGGCCGCGGGTGCTCCAAATCCGTGTTGAGTGCCGCCTTATCTCTGGGCGCTAATCCAGCGCAAGGTTGCAGCCCAACACGAAAGCTTTTTTTTACCCGGGAGTGCCCGCAATGGGTAGACTCACGCCAGTGCCCGCAATGTATTTCTCAGATATAGCTGCAACGTTTTGTAAATGCGAATCATCTGAAGGTCCATTCACTGAAATACATATTACATTCATTTTGTACATGTCCCTCAATGTAACTGTTAATGATTCTTACACTGCAGATTTCTTGTTTGAATAGTTACGGTGAGAAAGGTAAAAATTGACAAAGTACAGGCAAAAATCATTAAACATCATATCCTATTAAATAGTATTAAATAAAATTTCCTCAAATTATTTTGGTATTGAACTAAACAAATATATATTTTACTTTTTCAGAAAAAATATTTAGGAAAGTATTTGACTTTTTTCTATTTTGCAAGGTTTCCATTTTTTCATTTCCTTACAGACATCTCCTACACATCTTTCTCTGTGGTAGGAAATTGTGACAGTCGATTGTAGATAAGGCAAATTACTACATTTTCTGAATATGCACTTGTCATAGACGCGGCTGAAAATAATGCCATGATACGTACCGCTCAGGCCAAGAGCTCACAATGCATGACAATATTGCACCCAACGTGTAAGACAGATATTGCGCAGCGCAGCGCAGCGCAGCGATCACGTTTGAACATGCTCACGGGAAATGATTCAGCGAAAGAATAACAATAAATGGCCAGGCGATCTCAGAAAAATAAAGGAAGGAATACATGAAATATCAGACGACTAATGTATCGCAATAATTCGGGAACATAAAATAGCCGTGGCTTGGATCTCGCAGATCTATTGTGAGCACACCCGTGTTAATATTTCCCCATGTGCTACGAGAGCTGGCATCATGCAATGTAAGGCCACCACAGTGCGGACAAGATTGTTGAACTCCGTGATCTAAAATAGTGCTAAATAAAAACTATTAAATCAGTTGACTTTAGACTCCTGAGTAGTGTTACGTCCCCACAAACAGTTTACACCAATAATTAAAAAGTTATGAAAAATTCAAGATTGGTGCATAAGAGAGCTAATTTTATGAAAGATTCGTGTACAGTACGTAGATTGATGTGGAGACCAATATATTGATGAGATGGAAATGCATGTCTTTCTCGAGTTGTATTGTATAAGTTACATACATTTTTTGTTGAATACCTTTTGCAGAATACTTATTATGGCATTGCAAAACACTTGGGGTTTGGACGCATCGCAAGTAAGGCGAGACTTTTAGCGACGCGGAGTTGAAGAAATTGTTCTGGAAGAACTTCAGGGTTCTAAAATGGTCGTTGACTCGTCTAGTCCTGACGAAACCTCGTAGAGTTGTAGCAAATACTTTACCCTGGTATTTTTCGCCACTTGTTTTTTAAGTACATTATGTACTGCTACATACATCACTTCCCCATTGAAGATAGATTTATCGATCACCAGAATTCCTTGTTTGGCTCAAAGATTTTGAGGACGGAAATGAAGCCCACGGTGAAAAGCAGAGCTCATCCCTTTCACGCAGTTTGGTAAAAAAATATCTGCCGTTCAAATTCGTCTACATGTCGTTTGCTTACAAGAAAAGAGACCAATATTTTAAAAAAATGAATCATTTTGCAGGAAAGTTGTTTTACTCTGAGCGGAACTGTTTATTTCACATTCAAAGATAATAGATGTCTCTTGTGAACGATTTATTTGAAATGTTTTCTAGTAAAACTGGACTATTATATAATTATGGTCATTTGCGTTATAATTCACACGATTTTTGAGAAATCACTTTTGTTTTATGTCTACGGTAGTATGTGCTTTGTTTCACTTATTTTTCAAACTCGGTTACATAATTTTTCTTTTGGATATCATTTCTTTCACTCTTATTATTTTTACTAAAGCCTATTGCATTACTCAAATAAATGTTTAATTCGCACAACTAGTAATAGATTACTGCGCAATAGATTACCAGCAAGAACATTGGACTGAACAAGGATTGGGAAGAAACAATTGAAAGATAGTAATTTTATTCATTTTAACTGTCAGGTGAAAAGCAATATCTATTACGTCATTGCATCGTTTTATTGTAAATGTTACTTTTCTTGTTAAGTCTCATCCTCTTCATCCACTACTATCTAATTTAAGTGGTCTAAAACAAGGTTTACTCGTAGACGTAAAGATTTTTTAAATCGTCCATCCGAAACGGTAAACTGTTCACAAATACGAAAACCATAAGACATTATTGATGTGAGTTAATGCCTCATCGCTCATCTTAAGAGTTAGTTACAACGTCTCGTACAACCTCTTAATACTAATTAAACAGAAAAAACGTCCTGGCATTTTCTTCCGACCACATTACATTGTAGACTTGTGCTCGTTTAATTCCTAGTCCAGAACGCATGCAGACCTAGAATTGCTATAAATCAATAATAAAAGCATTCATAAATCAATAAATCCGCATGATGACTGCCTCCAGAAGCATCGTGAAACGTGTTATTGTACCTGCTCTGTTAGGTAGAGGCGATCGCCTGCAGTGGAGCAGGGCGGTGCTATTACATCTTCCACCCCGAATTCGCCCGGAGCTGCGTGGATTTTTCCAGCGGAACGCATTCGGGTACGAACGTGCAATCAGGTGGGGAAGCATCTTTCAGTAAGCCGTTCGCATTCGGGTCCACGGGGTAATAAGGCGTAAACGCTTCGTCTCGTGGTTACGGCTCTTTCGGTGGGCGGGGCTCGCATCCGAAACGCTCCTTGCGGGGCGTTGACGGGCCGCGAAATTCGCTGCTCCAGAATTGCAAAGGCGATAAACAGTGAGCGGCTTTTGTGTTAGTCCTGAAACTGCTGAAGGGAGGAATTTCATTTGGAGTGGTCATGAAAGCATTCAAAACTCAACGGCCTGGAACCTTTGGACGTAACCGTTCGTGAATCCTGTTATGAAATTGTTGATCTCCACGGCGTGTGGAAAATATGAATGTTTTTATTGGCGGTATTTAAAAAGTAATACTAAACTCTTTTCACGAACATTTGAATTCGACCAATTATTTCTTGCAACCATACATGATCGCGCAACATTTAGCAGAACTATTTTTTTGTATTTGCTACAATTGCTTAGACCCTTCGCTAAGTGTTGCTAATTCCCGGGTCATCCTTATGCAGCCTTCGCAGGAGCAGTGTCAGTTGTGATAGGAGAATAGGTTTGAAGCAGTTTGTGTTATATTTAACGAATATAAGAGTAAATAAGTGTATTTGTCCATTGTTAGCTGAAGACGCACCGAAGAAGGTTGATAATAATTCCAAATGAAGCTAAAACTATTAATCGTGATATAGTACTTGAAATTGCAAATCATTGATTAGTGGACCCTGGTTAAGAATCAAAGTTTGCTCTTGAATTCAGTATTTAAAGCCAAAATTGTTTAATTTATTGTAACATGTTGAAAGTAAAGTCTGGTTGGATTAGAAAATTCTTTTTATCATATATCGCTACGATTTTGTTTTTAATTCTCCTGCTCACTCAATCTTTCTAATGTGATGCCATCATTAATTTTGTAGAACAGTTTTATTCTGAGCGGAACCATTTATTCTACGAGAGATGAAATATTCTATTTTATACATCGTCCGTCTCGTGAATGATCTCTATGAAATTTACTATGTGATGGAGAATTTCAAAACCTTTTGTAAAAAAATAAAAATTAAGAGAGTATTTTAATAAAATTCTTCATTGGAAATTATGGTTTTTGATTAATGAGTTTTCGTTTCAATATGTTTAATTAAAAATGACAGTCTGAAATAAATCTGAACTAAAAATCTCAAGACAAAAATCTCAACGACAGTCTAAGGACAGTTGAATTTCTAAACATATTTCTTCACTTACTAAAAAATGAAATGTGACTCTTTTTTTACGCTCCGTCAAATGCAACCATAGGCCCTTCATTCGCTTTCAGCCTCAATATGAGCAGGGTAAGGCAGTCGCCGGGAATGTCGGCGAAGAGGAAACGCGGTTTCAATGGCTGAGTTGCGCGTTCCGCTGAGCCCAGCCCAAGCCGCCTGTCAGCCGACCGCGCATTGGCCCAGGATTTATGTGCTCGGATGAATGGAGCCGTGCGCCCGCCGGGCAGAGTTTCACGCACCCGTGGAGCCGAGCGCTCCCTCAGACACGCAGGGTGGGGTGGGGGTGTGGCGGAGGCGGTGGCGTTGGTGCTGACGGCGGAGGCGATGATGGCGCTAAAGGTGGAGGCAATGGTGATCGCGGAACGCGGGAAGTGGCTCAGGGCATCAACTGATGTCACTGTAGTGATCGGGAAGTCCTAGGGTTCGAGTCTCGACGGTGGCAAGATGTTAGACACTAGCTTGTCAGCTAGGTCGAATTCAGCCGTTCTCTGGAGGAGAATTCCAGCAGCCGCCTGCACTGATCGGTACTTTTCTCCGATCAAGTCCAAGCGAATACCGCGGCAGAACCCTGACAAACAGGTCATGGACAGCGTGTGATCTTTCTTTCCTCTTTCTTGTCCTATCCTTACCCCTTACATTCCCACACATACACACACAGACACTTGAACATTTACTTCTATACACTACCATGCATGCCGGGAGTTTGGTCGGGAACCGGCCGTGGCGGTTCCCAGCTGGTGGAGTTTCTTGGTTGGGGGAAAACCCCGCTAGTCGACGGTAGGTCGGCGCCGGATCTCATCATCAAGCTGGGGGGAAGAACACAGACAGCTCCAGGGAAACACATGCACTACTCTTACGGGACTGTTGATAATGTGCTCGCAATCTCTAATCCATCAATCAATAGCGGGACGCGTGGCCGGAAGCGATCGGTATGTGTGTGTCTGTAGCTGTAGCAGAGGTGGCAGCAACACCGCGGTAGAGGGCAGTGGCAGCGGCGTTGGAGAGGTGTAACAGGGGGACGGGGCTGTATCTATGGCGGAAGTCGCTCAGGCGGCGATGGCGGAATCCATGGCGATTGCGGGTGAGGGCAGTGGCGTCGGCGGAGGAGCAGATCGAGACATAGGCAGAAGCCAGAGAACTAAGCGTGGCAACGGCGAAAGACGATGGAAGGGGAAGCTGTGACGGAGGCGGTAGGATGGTGGAGGTAATGGTGATTGCTGACCGCGACGGAGGCTGGGTCGGCGCTCTGCGGCAGGAGCAGAGGCGGCGGAGTACCCGTGGCGCGGGCGCGTATCCCAACCTTCCTCATTAGAGATATGCTTGATTGGCTTCGCCCGCGCTCTCAGTAATATACGGCCCTGCGGCGTTGCCACATGGACACGCGCCGTCGGCCGCGCCCGCCACCGCCACCGCCGCTGCCGCCCGACCAGAACGCGCGTGGCGGCGAGACCATTGATTGAAAATGTCGATGCGCTGCGCGTATCGGCGGGTAGGATCGATTGGAAATAGTATTTCATCCAAAAGTATTAACTTTCAATTATCTTGGATCTGAACCTTGATTTACGACTTGAGGTTGGGAAATATTTCCTTTTGTGAAATCTCAAATTATGAAGTGGCTTTTGAAATCTGTTTGCAGCTCTTTTTCAATGAACTAGTTACTAATGTTTAAAATCACTGTACGTACTCATACATTCATATGACAACGCTCTATTTCTGTTAAAGTTAATTCAAAATGGAAATTGAACAAAAAACTGTTATTTGCAATTACATTTTAAATTATTGTGATCTGTTTCTTTACACATAGGAAATTAGTCTTTGCATTATCATTAATCTTATTGGCATAAATTGATCATTGTCGTTGAACAATCAACGAAATGGTTTGAAAATGTTAAACGTTCCATGGAATTGACTTCAGGACTGCGAGATTGTCTAAAAAATGGCGCAGAAAATAGTGATGTCTGTGCGTGAGTTTTGCTCGCAGTCAAACAAAGTATCAACACAAAAATGTGTGAGTTGTTCTTGCCTGTAAAAATAGTCAACGATGTCTGTTGTGTAGCTCCCTGAAACGGCTCAGAAACCATCCCTCTGCTCCGGAGACCCCAACGCTGGGTCAGACGAGGAACCGCTGGGGCGTGCTTGGGGGGCGGGGAGCCGGCGCGGGAGCACCTCTGGAATGTTGCACCTGCGCCCCTCGGCCCTCCGTCGCCCGGGAGCGCGGGCCCCGCGGGACGCTGTGTCAACAGCTGCCCGGGCAAACAGCCCCCTCCGGGCCCCGAGGGGGCGGGGGGAGGGAGGGCGAGGTGTAGGCCGGCCGCTGTGGCGCCCACCATTTGGGTCACGGTCGCCCCGCCGCCCCTTGCTCGCAGCGCCGCGAACACACTGGGTGGGCGTGGACGACCTCGCCGAGGTCGCCGCGCTCCACCACCGGGCGGGGTGACTTGACGCACTTGTTGCGGATGTTGCTTTCCTTTTCTTTTTTTCTTCTTCAATTTTCCCTCGGCGGGAATTTATTTTCTTCATTTGGTTTACAGTGTGCTGCGTGCCTTATAGCTTAAGAGCTAAGAAGGGGGGCTTTTCTTAATAACTAACGAAAAGAAACTTAATTTTTGCGTAATCTATTTGTACAGATAATACATAAGCATTTTGGCATACCTAAATTGCCCCCCGAAAAAAAGCATTCCCCTTAATACTCTCTTGCTCTTGCTTCTTTCTTGCTAAATTTTTATTTATTTTTTTCATTCACGCATCGTTCATACTCGTTTCATTTCATACAAAACCATTCATACTCCCATTCACTCTCCCTGCACAATGTTGCTTTCACTTGTAGCTTATTTTTAGACACCATTTCCTCACCATTTTCTTGTAAGCCGTCATCGCCTTTTCTTTACCGTCATTGTCTACGTCTTCTCTTCACCGTCGTCGAAGTCTTCTCTTTGAGTCTTCTTCATTATCTTCGTCGTCTGTTTAACTTCGCCTTTTCCCCTGTCTCCTCTTCATCTTCTTTAGTATCGTATTTTTCTCGTCTCTTTCTCCTCTATGACGTATTCTTTTGCTCGTCTCTTCCTTCTCTTCGACTTTGTCTTCGTCTTATTTTGATTAGTCTCTTTTATTGCCGCATCAGTAAATTTCGTATATTTGTGTTTCATTTGAGAGTAAGTGGTTTCTAGTTTTCTTAAACGTGAAAAAATTGACAACATGCTTGGCTTATGTAGGATTCGAATCCTCAACTTTTGTTTTCAGAGAGTCCATGCCCTTGTCGTCAGCTCTTCTCATTCTGTGCTTGCTCTTTCGATGGTATTTTAGCCCGGTTCACGCCATGACCTCACATCACTCGTCCTTTGGAGTCATGAGGTTTAGGTAGAAGGAGATGGGAGAGCCTATCACTCGGACGTAGGGATGGAGACGGAAAGATCGCTTGCGGTCCACAAAACGTTGTTCAGGGTCGGGCGGTACTCTTAGCGTGACTTGGTACAGCGCTTTTATGCCAGAAGACGGTGTGGCCTACTGCTTGATCAGTTAAACGGAGAGGGAGCGTTCGGCGCGATCGACTCTGGTCTAGTGAATGCCTATGGCGCGCGGGCAATTGCAAGATGCAACCGCGGGCAGTCTGGCCGGAATTCTTGCATTTGAACAGACCTGGTATTGCTTTGCAGTCCACCGGAAATTAATTCGATGAAAGCACAGAAAGGATAGGTCGGATGCAACCTCCTAGAGTTCTCATCCAGGTGACATTACCGAGCTTTTTTAATGTGTGAACGTTCACATCTCTTTTTCATTAATCAGAAAATGCTGCAGAACATCGCCTTTAGAAGATATTAAAAAAACGGGAGCTTTGACAAAAATTAAATTTTCATATTTGTTAATCTTTTAGGTCTCCTGCTGTTTGTATCTGATATTTTTAGGTTATGTTGAATAAATCGTGGACTGTTCGGGTTATTTGAATATTTTTGTTTATAGAGGGCCCTGTAAGTTGATGGAAATATGGCGTGAGAAGCTATACGTAGAAGCATTTCGATGCATTAAAGTTTCGATCCGCTCACTTATGCAAACGCCTGTCGATAAAGCAGGGAAGCCGCCCTTGGACCGTGCGAGGTCGCGGGCGCTCTGGCGAGGAGGGTGGAGCACGAGAGCTCTTGGGGGAAATTAGGGGAGGGGAAGAGCGGTCTGCGAGCGGAAACAAGGGGACGCGCTATGGAAATGATCGGAGGGGAGACTGTCGCTCGCAGCACCCTTCTCCCACCCTCCCCGCTCATTGCTACTTTGCCTGTCACCCTCCTGGCCTCTTGTATCGGCATCAAAGTTTTGTGATTGAAGTTCTCCTCGCTCGTTATGATTGTGATGACGATAATCGGAAAGTAGGTACTTGTGTTCTAGCCATGTAATGGGTCTAATCACACGATTTGAAACCTATTATTGAAATTAGGTAAATATGTAATATTTGTTCCAGTATAAATGAAAATTTTGCGTATAAATTTGTTACAAAGTTGTCTGCTATCGGCTGTTGATTTCCTAACAAAATGACGATAACAATGTGCGTCTTCCAACGTAAATTTAAAGTGTAAGTCAGCCTGGAAAGTTCAGCTAAATATCCAGCTTTAATTAATCCTCTCATTTACCACCTAATATGTGCATTTCCGAAATCCCGAATTTACCACACTCTTCAAATGTGCTCTGTCATATAATGACTTATCATTAGGACCCGTCTAGATATTGTTAATTCTTTGTAAGAAACATTAAGTCGATTGAACTACCTGCAGATTCCCCCTTCCCCTCTTCTCGAGAAAACTCCTGGGTGCGCCTATGAAAAATTAACTTACCAATTTGTTTTGCGTAACCACGAACAAAATTGTTTTAAAACAGTTTCGAATCTCGAAAGTGTACACCGTGCAGTAATCGCGTCCTGAAAGTAAATATTGCTCCGCATTAGGCACGCATGCATATTACCACCCCCTTTTGTCACTCCCCTGCTCGCTGCTTTGAAGGGAAAATCTTCCCCTTCAATTTTTTCCCGGGCGCTGTTCACCCTCCTCGAAGGTTCGAGGCGGATTGAATATGAAGTGCCGCGATGCTTCCCTCCGCCCTTCACTCCCCCCTTTGGTTTTCTCTCTTTCTCCCCCCGGCGGAAGGGGCCCTTTTGAATTGGATGTGTCGCTGGCTGGATGGGCCCGATCAAAGCATGATGGATTTTGAGGGCTGCCGAGGCCAGCTGAGTCTCCGGACGAGAAGGCGTCAAAACGTAATTCCTCTTTTTCTTCTTCTTTTTATTATCCCTTTTCTCTGTGGTCTTGTTCTTTTTATTCGTCTTCTTTGTGGGAGGGACATAGTATTTAACTGAAGTCAGTAATTAATTTCGTTTCGTTAATTTTTACGTACGGAAATTTTAAATAAGTTATAAGAAAGAGAAGAAAATATGAATTGATATTTTTGCCTTAGGAATCGAATGCCTATTTTTTCCCCCTAACACGAACCTTTGGAAGATCTACTGGAGTAAGTTAGCAATCAACACGCTTTGGAAGATCCACTGGAGGAAGTTAGAAGGTAACAATCAACACGCAGGTAATGAGTCTTTGTAGGTGATCGGTAATATAACAATATCGGTAAACAAACTAATACACTGGGCAGCATTGGAGAACGATAATTTATGGTCTGAGAGAATAAAATCTGTTATTATATACCACCATTTCAAAGGAAAGCTAGAACGTGTAAATGAAATACTTCAGTGCTCAGATGGATGTAATATTCCTTGACACGTAATCAAATTCATATATTTAGGCACACGTAAACGTTCCGTATTAAGGCTGTAATATATCTTTTTCTTCAAGATCTTCTTATCCTCTGTCACTTTTTCTGTGTGTCTCTTTGCAGTTGATAACAATAAACGACACCCTTGTCAATACAAACTATTATTTATCATTAATACCGGTCAGAGAGGTACACCCGTGTAATTCAATCGTGTAGAATATCAAATAATTAGTTCAATTTCACGTACAGTTGCACATTCTACAGGCTCTGAACAGGTGGGGTAGAATCCAGAAGCGTGGAACCAGCAATAATGCAATAGAATGTTGAGGATCTCATCCAGTAGAGATGCGTGAGATTACGGTGTAATGAACGTTTCTTTGAGACCTATGGCCTCAAAATTTTAGCTTTTTAGGCCCTAAAACGTTTCGTTTCGGAATTATTTAACGATATAGATTAAAAAATGGGGTCCAGTGTTTGGGGTTGCATTTGACGTGAATATTTAGATGCGTCTTTTTTTACACAAATCCTTAATATTTTTAAAGTCAAAGTGCAATTCGACACGTCTCCGTGAAATTCTCTTTCTTTAGAGACCTCATTTATAAAGATCGGTTGCATGTGAGAGCCGCAAAAGATATTTATACTTATGAAATAATACAGGAGGCGATTGAGCCGAATTCAGTCCAGGAGCCTTCAAGGTGCCTCCGTGCGTACGCGCCCAGTACGACCTTTCCTGGAGGCCTCGTTTCGTAACAAGAGGCGTCTTCGAGGGCGGCCTCTAACTCTCAGGCGCAAATGGTCGCGAATTGGGGACGGGGCGACGCGCCGCGGTTTGAGCGCGCTTCTTAACGGCCCTTGTTTATTTTCACCTGTTGTTCAAAGCAAATTAACGTTCTTCAGCAATAGTCTTGCGCGATTGAGCTGAGTCACTGCCTTGATCAAACACGCGGAAATGTTCTGAAGGTTCGATGTAAAGAGGAATAAAAGACGTTGAGATTGGTCACGTCTAATGTAATCTGGAGTAGGATTTTTTGGGGGGCCGGATTAATTCTGACACTGATTTATTCGTTGAATTTTCTGCAAGTCGTATATAATGTTTTTTATGAGTTGAAAAATGGTTTAACAATTTCGATTTCTGATAATGAAAATCTAATAAATATACAGGAACAGGAAAGAGCGACCGGGAGCGGTAGCCCAGTGCATCAACTGATGTCACTGCAGCGCCTCTGGCGGCAGGATTTTCGACTCTAGCTTTTCAGCTAGGTCGAATTCAGTCCCTGTCTGGAGGAGAATTTCAAGCGGCCGGCTGCTCTGATCGGTAGTTTTCCGTGGCTTCTCCGATCAACACCAGGCGAATGCCGGAGCAGTACCCTATCAAACGGGCCACGCGATCTGTCCTTCCCATTTCTTGTCCTATCCTCTCCTCTTACACAGACACTTACACTAACATGCACTACACTACGACATATCCCAGGAGCTTAGAGATTGTCCCGGCTGGGGCGGTGCCCCGCTGGTGGGAGAGTCCTGGTTAGGGGGAAACCCCACTAGCCGACGGTAGGTTGGCGCCGGATCTCGCCATCCAGCAGGGGAAGATCACCGCCATGTACCGAGAAAAAAAAACATGCATTACACTAACGGAACTAATGACCAGAGCAGTTGACGCGCCCGGAAACATGAATCAATTAATCAAGGAAAGAGCAAGAAGGGACGACTTAGGAGTGGACAGGGTATATCGAACAATTGCTGGGTGGGGTAGGACAGGGCAGACCGGAGGAAAACTGTAGCAGACGGGGCATGTCG
Source organism: Teleogryllus occipitalis (assembly GCA_011170035.1). Lineage (NCBI taxonomy): Eukaryota > Metazoa > Arthropoda > Insecta > Orthoptera > Gryllidae > Teleogryllus > Teleogryllus occipitalis. The sequence goes on from BLKR01000060.1 coordinate 396,749, forward strand.
GATAGGGGCACTGGACAGGGCTGGCTGATGCACAGCTGTTGAGGACAAGAGACATAACAGGACGGAAAAGGCCCGAGCGGATCTTGACAGATAGGGGCAGGGCAGTGCAAATCAGGAAAGATTAGAAAAAAGCACGGAGAAGAACTGACGACGACAGCGTGGAGTTGGGTACGTCCTGGTGAGACGAGACTCGGACGGGACGGATCTTGTCGGCGAGGGTCAGGACAGGGCAGTGCCGATGGGGAAAGACTAGAAAAGCGACACGGAGAAATTGTTTTTATTAAACAATTTTCTTATATTACAGATTAACGCTTTACAAGAGAGTTTTGATATTAATAATATATAGCTATCTTAGTATTGGCCTTAATACCAGCGGGGCCACTCCCACTGGAGTCCTCAATTTTAATTTATGTATTATATGGTGGGGATGATTTGGAGGAATGGTGTAAGGTTTAGAATTAATACAATTAGATTAGAAACGGGAATAGTTTTCAGGTGGTCTGAATTATCCATGGGGTATGATTCTCATTTGGATGTAGAATTTTCCAAGTAAGAAATTACTTGCGACTGGAGAAGATGGTAAGGTTTGTAAAATGTTTTGGAAAGTTTGGAAACGCATTGGGCTAAATACAATATTATGGTTAGATCAAATTCTTTATGCAATTGATTATTAGAAACAAATCTACAAAAGCAGCACGGAGAACTGAAAGGGACGGCACGGGGCTGGGGAGATCGGGGTGAGACGGTCAGGGCAATGTAGGAAGCAGAGGAGATAATCACAGAACCTTGCACCGAGACGCCTCCACTTGGGAGATCCCGCGCAGCCGTCTGCCGCCGCTTCGCGACGGAAAGCCAGACGCCTTGCCAGACGCGAGAGCGGCCATCGGCATTGTGTGCGTTTGTAAGCAAATAGATTGAACGGACGCTCGGCACCAGGAACCTCCATACTCGTTACCTCGAATCGAATGCATTGTCAAGGAAATGGAATTCCTCTGAGCATTTCAGAACACCTCTTTTTTTTCACCTATTTTGGTTTCCTGCGCGAATGTGTACATCACATTACCGATGTAGATTGCAGCAGCCCACCAGCGCAAAGGAACACCGTATACTGTACCGTTATCATTAACTGATTGTCATCTCATGTGATGCAGTTTCAAATAATTTATTTTATTGAAAGAGATTCAATCATCTAATATCATTACCCACAAACCCGTCAAATGTCTGTGGCCAGAAAATATTAAGTTTTCGTTTCGGACATGATTTTCGAGCCATTCGAATTTGTGGAGATATTTCTAGGTTTCATGTGGAATGAACGTATTCGTGAAGGCTAATATGTAGTTGTTTCAAAACTCCGATACTACTATTTCCACTCGAGCTCCTCATTTTAAAACTAATCTCATTATTATTTACCGGTTTCCCCCGATATGGGACACATTTAGTACGTCGGGGTTCTCGCTGCTTGTCGCGTCTCTTGATATCGACGTTACGAACTCAACGATGTTAAACATCCAGTACATATCTGACATCTTGCTGCCGCAGTAAAATCTGCGATCCTCAAAATTCTATTACGCTCGAGCCCAAAGAAAATGCCTTTACACTAGCCGTTTTCGGTCTTGGTGACTCTTTCTCGGGTATTTTTCCAGCAGAAGCCGATTACCTTGTTCCTAGCTGCCCTGTAGGTGCATTTTGAACCGTGCACTAGGCACAAATAGATTTGCGAGCTCCTGAGTTCTGAGGTAAGAACTCGTGGGAACCACTCACGGAGCTTTTTTGAAGGCTTACACTGTACACTTCGATTATGAGCTCTCCCAAGAGCAGCTTTTCCGCTACTGAGCTGTACCGTGTAAAACGGACCCCACCACGCCGCGTCCCCGCCACGCCCCGTCCCCGCCACGCCCCGTCCCCGCCACGCCCCGTCCCCGCCACGCCCCGTCCCCGCCACGCCCCGTCCCCACCACGCCGCGTCCCCGCCACGCCCCGTCCCCGTCCCCGCCACGCCCCGTCCCCGCCACGCCCCGCCCCCGCCACGCCCCGCCCCCGCCACACTCCTGCCCCGCCACGCCCCGTCCCCGCCACACTCCTCCCCGCCACGCTCCCTCCCCGCCACGCCCGTCCCCGCCACGCTCCTTCCCTCCCCGCCACGCTCCCTCCCCGCCACGCCCCCTCCCCGCCACGCACGCCCCTCCCCGCCACGACCCCGTTCCGAAACGTCACCGCCAGGCCTCCATCTCGCCTCCGGCCCCGCCCCACCCACACACCGGTCACTCACAGCCACCGCAACCCCCGCTCCCGCAACCCTCGCCCCGCCCCGCACCGCCCCCGCACCGCCCCCGGAATCCCCCGCATCGTCCCAACTCCTCCTTGCCCCTGCCACCGCTTCCGCCCACGCCTCCGCCCCCGACCCCGCCAACACCGTCCTTGATAGATGGCCGCTCGCGCCTATTTTGTTCGCGTAACGGGCCCCGCCCCCCGAAGAACGGCGCGACCTCTGCGGGCACTTGAAAGGAGGCCGTCGCGCTCTCTGCAGCGTTTTGAGGGTTTGGGGCATTTTGAGGAAGCTATTTGTCAGCGTCGTCCGTGAGAGAAAGGTCGGTTGTTGTTCAGGTGCAGGATGCCACTACTCTTGTCGTTCGTTCGTTCGTTCATTGCACGCGTGTTAGAGGCATTGTCATTTTAGTATTGGAATTTTAAAGACATTTTCCACTTATAATTATTTAAATTGTAAAAACTGGTGCGAGCTGATTTTTAGAGCTACTAAACAATATTCACCCGGACAACGATATATCAGCTCAGTAGAACAGCAATTTTTAATAAACCTTTTTGTTTAAAAAGATATCTTTATGAGTGGCATAATTTTCAATTATAGTACAAAATTTCCTTTCACAGACATGACATTATATGAGTTCCTGTACAAACTTTGTTTTCTGTGAAAAAAGAAAATGGAAAGTACTCGAAATAAACTTCGTTGGGTAGTTCGTCTGGTTGAAATTGCTAAATCACCGTGAATCGAAGTGAGATCGAGGAAACATTTATCTTAACAAAATAAAAATATTACTGTGGAGGCCAAACGGATTCGAAGGGAAGAGAACTTTCGAAAACGTCAAATTGGTTGTGAATAAATGCGAGGTAGCTTCAATTTACGTAATATCCTGCACGATATTTAATTAGCGAACCTTGTTAGTGATCCATGAAAGGGTGCACTGACTGAACGCTTCCTTGCTTAGAAAAACGCGCACAGCATGATTGTTTGTGTTTGGACTTTCAAAGAAGTGCTATGGCGAAGGACAAAGCGTTCTGCTGAATCCTAGGTACCAGAAGGCTCTAATTAATCTTTGAGATTTTTAAATGTTAGTTTTGGAAAGTTTCGTATTTTTTGGAAGACGAGGAAGAGGTGACTTTTTCAATTTCTCTGATGTTTATCTCTCCCTGTAACGAAGCATTTAGAATTGAGAAATAATTAGAGTTTGCGTGTTCCACGTTCCGCAATTTACGTAACAACCGTCTGAAGTAATCTCTACAGAGCGAAATATAAATTGACGATGACAGAAACACGTGGATATTTTCCGGGTGGCATGCATGGTATTTTATTATCGGCCTAATTATGCAGATAACCGATAGGTTACCCGGAGAACGAGGCAAATATGCGGTGTGAAGTAATGGGGCCTCGCGGGTCCCAGGCCAGGAATTTCAGACGCGCGTCCCGGGGCTGATTGTGTACGTGAGGAGCGGCTTCGAGGCTGGCATATTTTGCATTTCCCTGCCGCTCTGCGTGGAAACGGCGCTCATTTTGGGCAGGCGGGACCGGAATAGTTTGGAGGGAATGTTTTGATGGAAGATTTTCTCGCTGCAACTGAGATCTTGTTTCATGTGTGGTATATCATCTTCCTGATTAAAACAGTGCGTCTCGTGAATGAAGTTTTTGAGTGACGTGTTTGAGGGCACGATGCTTTTTGTGACAAAGTAAAGATTCCTTCGATCAGTACTAATTAGGAAGGATCAGCTCCGGCACGATGAAATATTAACAGTGAAAAGTTGACAGAAACTGTTTTCGTATTTGTCAGTATAAAATAGAAAGAAATGATAGCAACATGTACAATTCCAAATAGGCAAATCAAATTTTTCATTATTTTTTTAGTTGCTGTATTGAAAAAGGAAAACATCGACTTCGCTGGTTTGAAAGATATATGTAAAAGTCGGAGTAAAATATTTGTTTATAGAAGTTCGATTTTCTGAAGAGTAAACAAACGACAAATAACCTGATATCGAAGGTTCGAGGTATCGAAGGTTCGAGGTATCGAAGGTTCGAGGTATCGAAGGTTCGAGGTATCGAAGGTTCGAGGTATCGAAGGTTCGAGGTATCGAAGGTTCGAGGTATCGAAGGTTCGAGGTATCGAAGGTTCGAGGTATCGAAGGTTCGAGGTATCGAAGGTTCGAGGTATCGAAGGTTCGAGGTATCGAAGGTTCGAGGTATCGAAGGTTCGAGGTATCGAAGGTTCGAGGTATCGAAGGTTCGAGGTATCGAAGGTTCGAGGTATCGAAGGTTCGAGGTATCGAAGGTTCGAGGTATCGAAGGTTCGAGGTATCGAAGGTTCGAGGTATCGAAGGTTCGAGGTATCGAAGGTTCGAGGTATCGAAGGTTCGAGGTATCGAAGGTTCGAGGTATCGCGAATCGAAGGTTCGAGGTATCGAAGGTTCGAGGTATCGAAGGTTCGAGGTATCGAAGGTTCGAGGTATCGAAGGTTCGAGGTATCGAAGGTTCGAGGTATCGAAGGTTCGAGGTATCGAAGGTTCGAGGTATCGAAGGTTCGAGGTATCGAAGGTTCGAGGTATCGAAGGTTCGAGGTATCGAAGGTTCGAGGTATCGAAGGTTCGAGGTATCGAAGGTTCGAGGTATCGAAGGTTCGAGGTATCGAAGGTTCGAGGTATCGAAGGTTCGAGGTATCGAAGGTTCGAGGTATCGAAGGTTCGAGGTATCGAAGGTTCGAGGTAGCGAAGGTTCGAGGTAGCGAAGGTTCGAGGTAGCGAAGGTTCGAGGTAGCGAAGGTTCGAGATAGCGAAGGTTCGAGATAGCGAAGGTTCGAGATAGCGAAGGTTCGAGATAGCGAAGGTTCGAGATAGCGAAGGTTCGAGTTTTCCTTTTTTCATCTCACACGTCCCCAATGTTTCGCTGGCCGTTGGCTTTTTCCGGGGGGCGTGGCCTTGAGTGGCGTCTAGCGGCGGCGCCGCCAGGTCAGTCCACCGGCGCGGCGCCCGCTTCTTGCGCCGGCCGTGACTCAGCGCGCGCCTCCGATGCCGTTGGGAACGGTCGGGCGCGAGGCCGGTTGCGAGGCGGGCGCGAGGTGATCGCGTACGTGCTACGCGATGGGGGCGCGCAGTGTGGGATGATGCGAATAGAGCCTGTTCATGTCGGGCGGAGCCGAGTCTGTTTATGTCGGGCGGAGCCGAGTCTGTTCATGTCGGCCCGGGTCGGGCCGAGTCGTCGGGTAGAATCGACCAGAGTCGGGTTGCTTAAGATAGGAGTATGTTTGTTGGGACAGTAAAAAAAGGCAACACTATGCGCGCCAAAAGCGAGGAAGTTTATAACAATAGCTCACAAATTATCCTTCTACAGCTGAGACTGTTTTTGATGGAATTACTGGTGAACAAAGCAAGGGTTCTGAGAGTCCTTCCGTTTCACCAGCCTTGTCCAGCGTTTCTCCTTCACTCATCTCATCATTATCACCATCATATACTTAATATATCATCACTTATAGGCGTGAATGCTCTCAGTGAGTGAAATGACAGTAAATGCAAATAAATAGAAAAATAATATAAATAACCCGACGCTAGACGAAAGGGGCACATAACGAACCGGGGGCGGGTCTGTGAATAATGGTGGTCTAATATTGGGCAGCTAGCAAAGCTGTACGTTCAGCGCGGTTCGTGAATGGGACGAATACTGTAGGTACATGAATGTCTGTTCATTTATTTTATTCTGACCAGCGAACGTTATTCCGATAAATATGAGACGAGTGCGATGTCGTCCTGATCGGACTTACGCGTTACACAGCCATGTCACTATATTTTTGGATTTGGTTAAAAATTAATATTTCTAATCGGTTTGTGCATTTATTGCTTCAGCTTTGTATGGTGAGTGAGATTTTGTAACTAGGCAACGCTGTGCCTCGGTTGATAAACACCTCGTCCGAAAAATATTTACATTTCGGCCTTGGAATTAGTTTTCTTGAAGGACCTGAAAAGTAATTTTGTTTCCTTAAAAGCACTTGACTCCATATTCAAAATGTAATGAAAATGTTTGCGAGTGTAGAATAATTGAACTTTGCTTGCACTCAACGATATAGAATTTCATCACGAGCAGATCAATATCTCCAGCCAGCAGTTTTCCTATCCACCGCCTAATGAAATTAACGAGTGCAAATGTCATGTAGTGATCATAATACGCAATTTGCGGTTGAGCCGGTACCCCCTAATTGGACGCGGGTGCGAACTTCGTGGTCACCTGAATGAAATTGTGTGTTCCCTTATGGAGTAACAGGTGCAATTCTACATTCGTATATGGCGAAGGAGTATTCAGTCGCCTAACAGCGAGAGACTAATCAATAGAGATCCGGGATCCTTCAGAAAGGAAAGTCTCAATAATCACGAGCCTCGCAGCTTCGTGGACCACAATCGTTGGTTGCGCGAGCCTGCGGTGCCGCAGCCGCGTGGTAGTTTAATTAAGCAAAGTTAGCGCGGGAGTGGAGCATTCGCCTCTTCATTAGCAGAGAAGGTCCTTGGGCTATTTCTTCCTCTTAGTTCTTGTATCGAACAGCGCTCTACCATCATACGGGTCCAGGTGGGACGTTGTGTACTTGCAATACAGCCGAAGCGTTTCGAGACTAAGGGCTCCTGCACACGAGCGTTGCTTTGACGCGCGTTAAGTAACGCGCGTCGTAGAATAAAGGCCCATTCACAATGCAATCACGAACATAAGCATAACACATAGACATAGACATTAACACAAGCGAAGAGTTGGCGTATTCACAATGTCGAACATAAACACAGGCCAAATAAGAGTTTCTATTGGCTATGAGACGCAGCACACGAATCGACACGATCGACTTCGATACTCGATTTTGAGTTAACGAACTGTGATTGGCTCATTCCTTATGTCTGACATAAGCATAGCACAGAAGCTTGAAGCTTGCAAGCTCTTAAGTTAACGTCTTACGTGTTATGCTTATGCGAACGCATTGTGAATGAGTCCACTTGTAGACGTAGTCCTAACTTTTATGTTAACGCCATGCTTATGCTTATGTTTGCATTGTGAATGGGCCTTAACATTGCATTATATGCGAAACGGCACACGAGCGCTTTGGCCGTTCCGCACAAGATTCATTGCTAATCTACGACGTGCGTTACTTAACGCGCGTCAAAGCAACGTTCGTGTGACACAGGCACAAGGAATTACCCATCATTCTATTTCTGGGATAGGGACGTGGACAGAATTGAGAAGGCCCTATTGTGTTCGGTCCATTTTTTGGGATGCTACTCCGGCTACTACCTGGAAATGATCGGAAGATTCCATTGAAATGACGGATCAGAATAGCCACCGTCTTAAGTTATCTTCCAGGCTGTGATGTCGCTGATGCAGCAACTGTAGTGTCTTGATCCAGCTATTCTGGTGTGTACAGTATGCAACTGTCGTGATTCGAAACTTCAATTGCGCACTTTTAACTACATACGACACGTCTGTTTATACGGGTAAACCTATGGTGCGGAAACAGCATGAGTAAGCAAAACAATCTCAGAAGATATGCTCTTCACTAGCCTCTTCGTTGCTTAATTGGACGTAGTATAATATTTGAACTAAAAATGACATTCCGTGTGGCTCTATCAATCTTGTTTTTAATAACTTGTTGTTAATAATATGTTGTGTTTGTTTGTTGCAGGTAAGACGTTTGCTAAAATTTCCTGCCGGATTCAAGGTCGAACTATCGAAAAGTTACGAGACGTGAGTATATTCTAACGTGTCTTTATCTACAACCAGATGTAATTTAAATTTTAATTTGGTATTTAATATATTGTTTTGATAATTGGATTCGATTATTTTGTTTATCTGCGTGAAGAATAGAATGTAAAAGTGTGTAAAAGAAAAGAAGGCCATGATTTATCGTGTCCCATTCATTGAAATATGCGACAGAAGTATCACTGGCGAAAGTATCACATCTAAGGACCCCAGGACTAACCAGTTATCAAACTCGTTTGGATGCAAATGGAAATTGCACGCTTTCCCTCAGGCGCCTACCATCCACCTCAACTGCTTATCGACAACTGTTGCATGTTCTCTCCAACGAATCTCTCTTCAACTCCGCTATATCCTCGAGGTACTCTATCTACCTTTTACTACTGCCATGTACTCTATCGACTTTTACCATGTCGATGTACTTAGACTGCCACCTATTTTCTCAATATATCTCAATGATCCATGCTAGCCAATCTGGTTGCATTTCACTTCACTCGTCCCTCCCCGTCCATTCCCGGCCCGTCCCGTTCCGTCCCGCCGCGTCCCGCCCCGTCTTCCCCGTCCCGTCCCGTTCCGCTCCGTCCCGCTCCATCCCATTCCGCCCCGTCTCCCCCAATCCCACCAAATGACGCTCCGTCTCGCCACACCCAATCCCGTTCCTTCCTGTCCCGCCCCGCGGCTCGTCCCGCCCCGCGGCTCGTCCCGCCCCGCGGCTCGTCCCGCCCCGCGGCTCGTCCCGCCCCGCGGCTCGTCCCGCCCCGCGGCTCGTCCCGCCCCGCCCCCACCCGCCCCGCCCCGTCTCGCCCCCCGCCCCGCCCCGTCTCGCCCCATTCTGTCCCACTCCGTCCCGCCCCATTTTGTCCCACCCCGTCTCTCCCCATCCCGTCCCACTCCGTCCCGCCCCATTTTGTCCCACCCCGTCTCTCCCCATCCCGTCCCGCCCCTTCTCGCCCCGTCCCCCTCCGTCCCATCCCGCCCAATCCCACCCCACCCCACCCCTTCCCGCCTCGCCCTGTCCAATCCTGTCACGCCCCGTCCCACACAATTCCGCCCCGTCTCACCCAATCCGCCCCGTCCGGTCACGTCCAATCCCGCCCCTTCCTATCCCGCCCCGTTCCTGCCCGCCCCGCCCGGCCCCGTCTTGTCTCTATCCTACCCGTCCTGTGCAGCTCCGCCTCGTCCATCGCATCCTGCCCGCATCGCCAAACGTTGCCCCACAATGTTTAAATCAGCTCCTTAGCGACCCCTCGTGGCCCCGCGCATCCTCTTGTTCCTCGCTGCGTTGCGAGCGCCTGCTAAAACTCTCATCCGTCGGCGAGTTCCGCCGCGCCGCGCCGCACCAAACCGCGTCGATTGGCCCGCGCTGAGTAGAAATCGCTGTCACGTGTGGCCTTGCGAATTTGCGCCGCTTATCGCGACAGTGCGGAACACGTGTTTGGGAATTTATTGCTGGGAATGGGCGAGATAAGACCCGCGCCAGAGCCCGCGCGCTGGGCGTATCGGCGCTGTGGCGGGTTATGTAGCTGTTTGCACACGTCGCGGGGCGGAGCTAGCGGCCCCGCCTGCCGAATTTGTCTTGGGGAGACCGGTTGGGACATTACGATCTAAGTAAGGTAGAAGGTACAAATAATGGATCTATGTTATACTTATAAATAGAAATGGAAGTTACGTTGTTTGACATATAATTGCTCCTAAATGACTCAGTTGAGGTAAATGATTGTGGAGACTTGTAGGTATCGGGATCAACTTAGGATCTTACCATCAAGGATTTAGGGATCAGAATTAGAAATTGAATTTAAGTTAATAGGTCGTTATGAAGAGAGTGAACAGAAGACGAATTCGAGCTACGTCTCTCCCTAGCAGCCGAATACATTTGAATATAATTTACAAAACCGATTCGTGAAAAAAGTTTAAATATTTTCTTGGTAAAACACTACTTGTTAGAGAAAAAACGTTATGAACATTTTACTCGGTAAAATGCTCAATATCGTACTACTTTTGAGCAGTTGGCTCGTTTTTATTTAATTGGGTATTTCAGAGAAGCATGCCGATAGTATGAATCATAGTCCTTCACGGAGGCGAGGAAAATTAATTTGCCTTATCGAAAATGTTTAATATCACTTTAATGTCCTGGAGCACTTGCGGGAAATCGGGAATTCGAGGGAAAAAATATACCCGGAGGGAAGGAAGCAAAGGAGCAAGCGAGTGGGAGACCCGATTGCAGGTGTCAGCTTGCAGGTGAGAGCCTGGGGCGTAGGCGGCGCCATCGGCCGGAAAGGAGCGGTGCGTGGGCGAGGTCAGGCTGGGGGAGCTTCCACGCCGCTGGTGCTGCGTATAGGCACGTTTGATTCCGTAAAGGAATCGATTCTGGAATCGATCTCAAAATCCAAATGTTGGAGTCGATTCTACAATCGAATCAAAAAAAGAATCGATTCCGGAATGGAATTGGTAGAATCGGAACGTCCCTAGCTGCAAATGTTCGTTGACCTGCAGAATGGAGGCAGACAGCCAGTTGATGAGCTGTTTTCCGAACTCTCGTCTATAAAAGAGAACGTTAAAGAATCAGATGCTAGTGATGACACCTGGATGAATGTCAACGGAGCAAAGGGGAATTAAAGAAAGGCTCGGAAACAGGTGAACTCGGAAGTAAATTGCTCTTTCACAATTGTTTTGATTATACTCAACAGAAATTTACATCTTAATCCAGTCATAAAAAATCAGTAAACACAATAATAAAGTTGTTTGCTTTGAAATAACTTACAACTATAGAAGAACGATAACTGAAGAGTCACCTTCGGTACATTCTGGGTCACTATTACCAATACTGTGTCAAAAGTAGGTAGGAATCATTAGAAAAACATAAAATGAACCAATTTGTTGGCTTTATGTTAAAAATGAAAGTGGGAAAATTAATTCAGGGCGGATAAGCCTTTGTTATAATCCATGTGGTTTAAAGCTAAGTAGAAATGCAATTCGATGATATTTCAATCTTATTTATTGACCCCTCTTTGATTGGAATCTGTAGCGCCGTTTCTCAGAGACGGCTGATTTTGAGCGCTGGCCTACATGCTAACGAAATACCGAACGTATGTGCTGAAGGAACTGCAGTATACCACCTATAGAAAAATAGCTATAAAAAATTAAAATCGCATTGAAACCGTCGATGACTTTAATGTATGTTGTGTTGCAAATATCGTCCCGGTAAACTGGAAACTGTGTCATTCATTCTAGTAGATAATATCTGATGCTCGGTTAGTTAGGTCGAGCTTATGAAAGTTTCATTGAGGCTCATTCACTTTTTTCTACCCAACAAGAGAAACATCCATCTTCGGATTCAGTGCAGATACATTTCTCACATTTCGTCCTAAACAGATTGGCATAACGGTGAGTACTTGAAAGAAAAAAACGTTCCTTGGGATAACAATGCCGAACGACAGATACGGTAAAGCTAACGAACGAGAAAGGTATTTCGTTGTTCAGAAAAGCAGTACATGTTGTACGAATGGAATATATTATTGAAAATATAGCAACTTTGAACGATATGTTATTATTAGATTGAAAATAATATTCATTTTTCCTTGAAATGAAATTGTACTTTCCGGGAGGAAGTTAACTTAATCGTTTAATACTGCGTTCACTCCTTCTGAATCCTGTTTCTGACCTCAAGTTCCGCTTTCTAATAGACGTGACATTGACATTAGCGTATCTATCGCTATCCCCATCGGGGGGCGTTTCGTTCCACTCATTACTTCGTCAAACGACGTCCGGTGTCATTCGGTCATCGGTCCGTTGGCCCGGACTCTGATTTGCATGAAATGCCTTGACCTCCGCCGGTAGAAAAACCCGCGAGATTACTACACCTGTGTAGGTGTAGCTGAACTTTCCTCTCCGAAACGAAACCCAGAAAGCGTGAATAGCTAACAACCACGCCCAACTCAACAATACCTCATGCATTCATTTAATCTAGACTCGAGGCGGACAAATGTTCGTGATTTGGAATAGCGGCGCCCCTAAAGCAGAGAGTTTCAAATTGCTTGATAACAGTACGTGACGTGTAGAAGCATCGATTCTCCCTGACCTTCGTGCACTTTTGATCACGCTTCTATCGAAAGGTCGAATGCAGTCTCTTGACAGGTGCTTCAGGCGAGGTAATCCGATTTTCTCCCTGTGTGCGTTTGACATTTCCAATCTTGTTCGGCAAACGCGTTACATCACACATTAGGGCGTCGGGAGCGGGACAGGCACTTGCGAGTACTTAGCGCAGGCGGCACACCTTTAATTCGGCCCGACGGCGACCTCGTCGCTTTTACGAGTCGCAGGTGCGCGTGACACCTCTTTCGCTTGTAAGTTATCCCCTCGCCCGAAAGTAACGGCCGAAAAATTTCACTCGGCGGCGTTTCCAAGCGGAGTTGAGCGGCTACGCGTGTCCGTACGTCGCTTGTTTATTTTACGATCGCCCCCTCGCTCCTGGGGCTTTTAATAATCGTAATTTACGGCGCCAGACCCGGGGGAGACAAAGCGGGCAGGCAAGTGCATGGGAGCAGGAAGCACAGACGCGGCGCCCACGGTCTTCTTCAGGCTATAGTGTTGGACGGAGCGTCCCGCGGCGGCTACTACGGCTGGTGGGAAGCTGGTTTTCATTAGAGAATTCTCCTTTTATAAGCTCTTTTGATAGAGTTGGGCGAAGGAGGGCAGAGGTGTCAGGCAGGGTGAGAGAAGCGATCCATAAAAGTGTGAAGAAATAGAGAAGTGGTAGGAAAAGGAAGGGGAGAGGGCCGGGGGCGTGAGAGGAAAGGAGAACTGGAGGGGAAGGGAGAGGGAAAAGGGAGACCGAGAAAGGGAGGAGAGGGAGAGATAAAAACGGACAAATAAGGGAGAGTTTGGGGAGGGTAGAGAAATCACTGAAAGGGGGAGGATGTGCGGAGGGAGGGCAGAGAAAAAGAAGTGATGGGAGAAAAAGGAGAAGAAGGGAGTGTAAATAGTTTTTGCCCAATTTCAACCCACTGGGAATACCGTGGCGTTTCTGTTATTGGAATTTTATGACTCAGGCTGTCACGAAGAAGAAAGTAAACACGTAACATTATTGTAGGTCGCAAACCTTTTATAAGCTCTTTTGATAGAGTTGGGCGAAGGAGGGCAGAGGTGTCAGGCAGGGTGAGAGAAGCGATCCATAAAAGTGTGAAGAAATAGAGAAGTGGTAGAATCATAGCATGAAATAATTACGATGATTAAAGATTCGATTCCAGGAGTGTATTAAAAAAATGCTGTGTCTTCGCAACACGTCTCCTATCCCTTCTAAGGCATTGAACGTTTGTGAAGTAATCCTCCGTTAACTTATTTTGTCCTTTATCTCATCCCGCCGCAATCAGTGACTGACTTTTATCCCTTCGGCCAGAGGGTCGGTGCTGTTAGTAAGCGAGGTTCCCAGATGGTCACCTGTCCAAGTATCCGTGGTGTCTCCAATTGCTTAACTTCCGCAACTTCACGGCTCGCAGTTAAGCAATTCGACTAACGACCCCGGCAGTATTCGAACCCACACTTCTAGTACCAATACCGGAATCGATACTAGGACTAGACACCTCGCTCATCCAGTCCGTCAGGAAGTATAACTCAGTACGGGCCAAATACATACGAAGAGATTATTACATCTACACGTATCGTATGGCATCGCCATGCGGGAACGGGCGACGCTTCGAAAGTTGCGGGTAGCAAACTGGATCGGCGTCGGCGCATGCGGGCGTTGGCAGCCCTGCCCGCAGCGCTCGCCCCCGCTTCCTGCTTTGCGTCAGCGCGACGCGCCGGCCCGCCCACACGTCACCGCCGGCACCTCTCCCTCCCCCCTCCCCCTCCCCCACCCCTCACCCTCTCGCCCTCCGCCGCGCTGCGCCCGGTGCAGGTAGCCCGCGGTGAAGTAATCGACCCCGTGGCTGTGTGTTTACGCCAGGGGTCGGCGAACGTGTTCGAACGGAGGCATTGCGACGAAATTTAGGAAACGCCTTAGACTGGACCGTGGTGTGCATTTCATTTGAAGTGATGGAAAGGTTTTTAACGACATTCGATCAAATTGGTTACTAAAAACCGACTGCTGGAAAAATAAGTTCAATAGTTTATGTGTGTGGACTTTGTGCCTACAAAATACGAATATTCATCACTAAAAATTGGTCTAGTTTTTTTGAATTGTGTGAAGGGGTACAATGCCATGTCCATTTGGTCTGGAAACGAATTATTTTATTAATTATATTGAATATTGTCGTTGGAGCTTGTAGTATTTTACCTTTTCAAACGTATTAACTATCATTAAACTGCATTTGGCATTCCAACGCTAAACAGATCGTTTTTCCCCTTCAGAATAATCGCTTTCAGTCTGTTCTCTACGACAAGCAGCGAAATATCCTGCAATCATAACAGTAATCGCCATTTCAGGTGCCTGACTTAGCGTCTGCAGAGGAGAAAAAGAGAGGACAGAAGGATATCCGGGCCACCAAGTTCCGAATTCAGTCTTTTGGGCAGACCTGGATTGATAATTGATTGATTACTAGCAATTCCGAGCGCGTCAATTGCTAAGGTCATTTGTCCCGTACGTGCAGTGTGTCTTTCTTGCTCGGGAGATGGTGGCGATCTTGCCCCGCTGGATGGCGAGATCCGGCGCCGACCTACCGACGGCTAGTGGGATTTTCCCAAACCAGGTATCTCCCACCAGCGGGGCACCGCTCCAGCCGCGACAAGCTCTAAGTTCCCTACTAGCTGCCGGTATGTATGGTAGCATAGTGCATGTAAGTGTAAGTAAGGGATGGTATAGGTCAAGGGATGGGAAGGAAAGAACGTGTGCGATCCGTAGCTCGTTTGTTAGGGTATTGCTGTGGCATTCCCCTGGTATTGATCGGCGAAACTACGGAAAACTACCGATCAGAGCGGCCGATCGCTAGAATTCTCCTGCAGACAGCGATAGAACTCGATCTATCTAGCCAGTGTCGAAAATCCTACCACACCATCGGGAATCTGAACCCCAGGACCTGTCGGTCAGAGGCACTGCAACAGACCTGGACTCGACAGTGGCAGTTAAACTTTGTAGTCGTAACGAATTGTTCCAAAGAAGGGTGTGCCGCTTTTTGCCCAGCAAAGAGCCACTCGTGGCGCCGGGCAGCTGTTTTCCGCCCCCTGGTTTTGGTGGCGGCCAGCGCGGCGCCCGCATAAATCACTCCATTGCGCGCCGCCGCCACCGCCACCGCCGCCACCGCCACCGCCGCCGCCGCCACCGCCGCCGCCGCCGCCGCCACCGCCGCCGCCGCCGGCCGCCGGCTCTTTACGTAACGATGCATGCCGCCGCGTCGGGCCACGCCGCCCGGGTACTAAGCTCGCCAAGTTACGACCCTGGTCCTGAATTCGACCCGCCTGTCGATTGAAACACGTCCGTCTCGCCGCCGGGAAACGTTCTTCGAAGCTGTAAATTACTTGGATCCAGTACATATGGTTTCTCGGACGTTTCATTGCTAATATTTTTTTCCTCCTGGTGGAAAGATTGAAATGGAAATTCGTAGTTTGCAGAAGCAACTTTTTATGTAGCTTGGGCAATTGCTACTCGAATATATTTTGTAATATTTCTTTTAATTATCTATTTTAATAATGAAATAAATAATATAGGATTAACTTTTGTGAATAAGTACTTCATAAAACGCGACGCATCGAAATATATTAAATATGATGGATGTTCAAATGTATGTTTATCAGATCCTTGTGGGTTATTTCCGACTTGTGAACTGACTTATGAACGGAATTAGTGATAGACTATGGGTAATTTAAAACGCCTTAAATTATAATTTCGTAGAATAACAGCATGGCAAGGAAAAAGATTATCGCTTATGCAATGATTTTTTGTTCCGTTGTAAAAGTTCATCCTAGGTAAAATTCTCTTTCAGCTACCCCTTTCAATTCCTGCATTCTCTTGAAACTGTGCCATTAAAAAATACTCATCTCACTTACTTTATTCGAGTACATCTATTTCGAATATATAATAAATTAATGTTAATAGAAGTCACTTAAACGTGTGTACGTGTTCCTGTGATCAAGTAAGGTTGTCGGCGGCTGTGATGCCCAAACAAGAAAGGTTGCATTACTGTCGCATATTCAAATGAAATTAGTGTTTTCGCTGCAAATTTTCGGCTTGAAGCCAATTACATTAAAAAATCTTTAGCTCCATAGTAAGACACCCCAATCTACTCATTTGCTCCACCTCCAGTGCTTTATGGGAATTCAAACTATGAGTCTTGTAAGAGATCATTCTGCGACGCCATGTAGTGCATTTTAACCTTTCCACTCCATTATAATGATCATTTCCAACTCCATCATATTGAATGAGCGAATATTATTTCGGTAATTTCTTGAACGCCTTTAGAGCTTTGAATTTTTTAAGTTAAAGAAGCTTTGAATTCTTTTTTCGGGAAGAGCCCTGAGGTTTGGCGTAGAACTTGCATAGCGAGACTCGCGATGCCTGATGGGCACAGATACCCCAAAGAAGTGTATGTTTGCTGCGTTGCAATGCGCCACAGACAAATCGACTGCTCTTTGCGCAACGTCGTGATGAGGGAGGGGAGCGCCAGTGGTTTGCGACAGCGCCCGCCGCAGGAAGCACGCCCGGCCGTTTTTCTGTCTCGTGGAAAGTTGCGATGTGTGCGACCAGGGACCGAAACTAGAAAGCGAACTGGGTCTGCCCGCGCGTGTACAGTGGCGGTCGACCCAAGAACGTGAACGGAGACTGCGAAGTCGATTTCAGTAGCAAGTGGCTCAACTGCGGACTACTAAAATAGTCCAGTGATCGACGACTTTTTTTTGCTTTCTATTCGTTTAAACTGATTGGTAATTTGTAGACTCGTTAATGTTCTGTTCCCTAGACCTGATTCGTCGAGTGTATTTTATTCCTGGGTCATTACGTTAACTTGTCTACGTTTCTGATGTAGAATTCTTAAATAGGTACGTGATGAAATAATAATCTAATAGCGAGTTGAAACGCCATGTAATTGTATATATTTATCACATCGTGTCTGTTCTATTTGGGGATTTCATAATATATTAATTAGGTTTCTATAGCACCTGTGTTTTTGGCAAAAGATTCCCAAAATTTGGCTTTTTTACTTGACAGAGATACCAACCATTGGAACTCACGCAAATTAGGTTAGTACTAGATTCTCACAGTATCAGATTTTTATACCTTAAAAATAAAAATAAAAACGTTAACCTAGCAAGTAGTAAAAGTCGAATTAGTAAAAGTCATTAGTAAAATATAAACTTAGATTATGTCAGGTAAAGTGAGGGAATTTTAATCAGAGGGTTCGCTGGCGCCCCTCGGTTGCGACTTTTGCTGTGTGCTAGGTACTCAGATTTCAGCTATAGCGGGGTATCTTTGCTTACGTAAAAATGTATGCCAAGTTCCTCATTCTGCCAAGAATTAATTCAAATTTGATCCACAGGACAAACTTATTATCCCGTTTCACTGCTTTGTATGAAAATTTAATTGCAATAAACCATCTCTTGGTAGCACATACTTAGTAATCATGGCGCTTATTGCTGTGATAAACACTATCCCCCACACAAGAGAGGAAATTAAAACGGAACATGAGAACGTGCATTGTTTGTTCTATACATTTCGCACACCGGCCCAAATTCACCTTAACTGGTTTGCCTTTCGGTTGTATGAATTCACCTCTTTGTTCGCATGTTCACGGAGACGGGTTGTTTCAGGAGTAACTGTTGATTGCGGTAGCCCAGTACATCGCGGGAATTCTGCTCCCCATTTCCGTTGCTCGTCGCACCGTTTAGCGAACGCAATTGCGTTGCTTTCTCCCTTCTGCCGGGGCGCACCGGACGTTGCCAGCGAAAGCTCTGCGCCGGGGCTCCCTGGGCCCGCTCGACGTCTGTGTGCGGCGGGTTGCATCGGCGCAGATGCCGCACAGCCTCAAACCTTCGCCTTAACCGTGTCGATAGTGAAACCGAAACCGTTATGTTTCATTGATTATATAGCTGGAAGCAAATCCGAATGAAACTATTGCGTTTCCTCGTTTAAGATTTCTTCGTTTATTTATGTTTTTAACGTAAAATCACAGTTAAAAACTGTATGACGTATATGGGGAGAATAGTTTGTGCGCGGTGTGTAGAGCTACGCAATTTTTGCCCAAACTCTTGAACACATTAAATCGAATTATGAATAATATTAGCACAGATGGAAAAAATAATTTTAAATATTATCTTTTTTGGTAAAAGATAGTGTGAAAAGATTCTCTTTTTTTCCCCCTAGGGCTTGTATCCAGCCGACAGCCGGTTGCCCTTTACGTCCCGAAGGGACGCATATTCGACCATACACTAAACAAACACTTGCGGGCTCCTCTGATCTGGGGTCAGCAGAACGCGAGGCCCTCCGCGACAACACACACACAAAGTCAAGGGACAAACAGCCATGCCCAAGGCGGGACTCGAACCCGCGACCCTTCGGACCGAAGCGCTGAGTCGGTACTCGCTCTTAGCCACCTCGGCCATCCAGGTCGGCGAAAATATTCTCTCCCGTGTAATAAATAGGATTTACAAAGGCAAATCTGGTACAGGTTTCGAAATTGTGTACGCCCTTCGTAACGGAATCGATTTATTTTAAACGTTACTAATTCTCTTCATGTAATTAAAATTAGCTGTTTTTTAAATAAATGTGGCCGTCTTGGCTCAGACATAAAGTGTAAATATCTTACGTAAAATCCTATTCGGAAGGGTGAATGGCGGTCGTAATGTTACACTAGTAAAAGAGGATCCACTGGTGGGCGACATCAGTGACATTTTTCTAAATTTTATTTTAAGAGACAAAACCATTTGGAATTGTTTATGAACCAAACCGGAATCTTATTTTTTTATAAAAAAAAACAAATCGAAATTGAATCCGAAATATCAATATTTAATATTAGTTATATTAAGACCTTCAAGATGAAGATCCTTACCACAGGTGTTTCCGGTAATTCTAGTATGTTAAATAATCGTCTCACTGTATAAAACGAAGTATTAAGTGTAGAAAAAGTGCGAGTAGATTGTTAACACGTATGTGATTGTTAGTTCTGTGAATATAATGGAAAAAAAATGGGCTGATTTTATATTTCAGAAATATAAAAATGTACTACTCGTTGCTCGTGCTGACCCAATTTTAACGTTTCGATTCCATCGCGTGTCCAGTCTGAATGAATGTTGTCTGTAGAGTTTTATTTTCCATTTGTAATCCCTCTTTACAACGCCTCGCGAGCGGCGTACTTTATTCCCCGTTAACGACGACGTGGGCCGAGTACGTTCTCTTCCCCGTTGCATTCCGGTCGTAAAATGGTTCCCACGCGACGAGACGAGACGAGCGGTCCGAGGAGGTCGGACCGCCGCGCCGCCGCGAGACGCTCTGGGCTCGGGCACGTGCGATCCGTGCAGGATGAAGAGCGCGGGGCCTTGAAGCACCAGAGCGGCCCCGATCGTGGGGAACATCGTGAAGGCTGCCTGCCATTGGGGGGTCGTCAAATGGAGACCGCGTGCTTCGTTATGCGGCGCGTGTCTCGTTTATGACGGTAAGGTTGTTGTGATCGACCTGATTTCCTTATCGGACAGGAAGGCTCGCGTATGGGAAGAATGAGGCCTTCATTGTTGGTACGAATAACGGACTTGTTTGAAAGAATTGGATATTCCATGAGAGAATTCATGGAGGTAAATGCTTTTTCTGTGAATTAAGTGTAAAAACATATAGTTATAATAAAAAAAAAGCTTTTGGTCCAGAACTATAGAGAGAAACATGACAGGTGCTGAGAGGAAAGCTTGTCGAGTCAGTTTTTTTTCAATTAACACAAGATACGTTTGCCGAATTATCGAGCTATGTAGAATAAGTGTTATATTAGAATTAGCGTGCATTCCTAGATCCTTTAGTTTGTTTGATCAAGATGGTGGTAGTTGTATTTTGAGAGTTTATAGTTTTCACGTTCATTTCTGTCTTTCATTGATTGCTTCATTCATTCACTCATTATTTCGTTCGTTCATTCTTTCATTCATTACAGTCTTTACCGTTGGTATTTGGAGCTTAGCAGCCTTATTTGCTCTCTCCCATCAGAAGACCACCTCTCTCACTCAATTGTTTTATTAAAAACGTTGAAAAATAAAATGTGTGTCACAAGAAGCCAAACCAGAAACGAGAGCAATTAAGGAAATCTGATTGAAACTGATAGAAAACTTTCATATCGAAGGGGGTCGGCGCGGCGGTAGAGCTTCGTGTGCGAGAGCTGTCGTAATCCTCGCCCCCCCGCCCCCCCACCCCCACCCCGCGCCGCAACGCCCCGATCCTCCCCGCCCCGCCCGGGACGCAGCGCTCTCGTCCCACCCGCCCACCCACCCGCCCCGTCCCGCCCACCCCGCCGCGCCCCGCCCGCCCCGCCGCGCCACGCCCTCCCCGACCGTCCCGCCCGCCCCGCCCCGCCCGCCCCGCCCCGCCCGCCCCGCCCCGCCCGGCCCGCTCGCACCGACCGCCCCGCCCGCCCCGCCTCGCACGCAGCGTTCTCGGCCCACCTCGCCTCGCCTCGCCCCGCCCCGCCCCGCCCTGCACCGTCCTACCCCGCCCCGCACACAGCGCTCTTGGCCGCTTCGCCCCGCCCCGCACGCAGCGCTCTCGGCCCGCATTCTTCAGGCGCAGGTGCGTGAGGCAGCGCGCCAGCCCCGACCGGGCCCGACCCGGCCCGGCGCGTGAGGCCCTCGGGCCACGCCCCCTCCGCTCCCCGCACAGCGCATGCGCTGCCTGCACCCGCGATGGCGCCGCACGATTAGTAGGCTCGCCGCCGCCGCCACCCACTTTCACTCGCGCCGCGGGAGGTTCCCACGCGCAGGCCCCGGTGGGATTGCACGGCCGGTGGGATTGCGCCCATTAGCCGCGCGGTGACACCCGGCGACACTTGTTCGCGCGACGAGAGAACCGTGAAAGACGTGGCAGCCTGTTTGTGCGCTTTCCGCTTCGAAGCGGGGGTGGGAAGGGGCGAAAGTTCGGTCGGTTTTCTTTGTAAGCCATTAACAGCAAGCGACTGGGAATTCTGTTGTGTTCAACTACGGGTAATATGCTCTGAACAACGGTAGTAGTATGATGTGATAACATGGCTACCCTTGTTTTGATAACATATCTTAAAGCACAGTTGGAGTGGGAGTTTCATTGCAGTTGATTAGTTTAGTAACATAGCTGAACGCAAGCCACCGAGAACTACGTTACGTTCAGCTATGTGTAATATGCAGTGAACCATAGAAGTAAATTGCGATAACACAGCAAACTTTCATTGCTGTTCTTCAGTGAATTAGCTGGAACTGGAATATCGTTGTGGCAAGAAATTACCCCAACCCTGGGCAGAATGCTGAGTGAATTTTCGGTCCATCGTTCCAATTTAGTACTTCGATCTTTCGAACGTCTTGAACTAATGAAGCAAAACTTCACAGTACGTGGCGTATACTATTAAAAAATTACTTTTTTTTGTAAATCCCTAAACGAATACCTGTGACGTATTACATATAATTGATATATCGCTGAAAAAGAATGGTTAGTGAGAGCAGAAGAGCTTCATCCTAAAAACATCTCATTACAACTAGAGGAACACAATCATATATAATAGTTATTTACGAAATTAGTATGGGTATGTCATCTTATATTAGATAAGAGAATAATCAAACAAGGTCGTTTGGCTCTTTTTTTAAATTTTCTTTTTAATTTGCCTACTTATTCTATGAAATTGACAGATTTATTTTGATACAGTTATAGAGAGGTTTTGAATTATTAGAACACTTGTGTGAACACTTTTCCTTTTCCATACGAAACTGGTTTATGTTTTTAAAAGATGGCTATGAATTATTAAACTATTAGAATATTAAAAATTGAGATAACTAAAAATTAATTAGAACTAGGATATCAATCTCTAATTCTATTTGTAAATATTCGTAAGTTTTGTAATTGTAAATCTAGTTGTAATCATGTTTGCCACCGAGCATTAGCTCAAAGCGAACTTTAATATCTATCTATCTATCTGTCTATTCTACCTAGATTCTTATTATAATTGTTAGAAAATTCTATTAACTCTCCTTCCGATACTCTTCTCGGTTTCGTAAAGTTTTACTTTAGAGGTTCAAGGAGGATAAACTAAATGTAATTGAATAGTCGGTGGAGCAGCGGCAGTGCTAACGTTGCGGCAGTAGAGGGACACGAGTTCTTCCTCGTGCAAGTGCGCCGCGCCGTCGGCGTCGTTTGTCGGGCAGTGTGTCGCGTGCGCGCCCATTAGCCCAGGGCGGGCGGGCGGGCGGCGTGGGCGGGGCCGGCGCGCGGGGAAAGCAAGGGCGGCGGCGGCGGCGACGGCGCTTCCGGTCACGGACGCTCAACGCGCTTTCGTTCGCGCCGCCCCGCCCCCCGCATTCATTCAGTCTTCCGGCCACCACTTGGGTCGCCACCGCCGCCGCTAAGCTGCCGTTGTCGCCTTTGCTCCGTCGCAAATGCCTTCTCCGCTGTCACCCGCAGCCACCGCTACTGCTGCCGCTATCACAGCCTCCTTCGCCGCCAACGTCTCGGTCACCACCTGCTTCGCTGCCATGGCCTTCTCAGTTGCCTCTGTTAGTGCCACCGCCTCTGCACCCGCGGCTGTTCCGCCACCGGTACTGCAATCGCCACAGCCTCTTCCTCCACCTGCACCACCGCCACCGCTTCTGTCACTATCAACACGGCTCATCCCACCTCCACCAGCATCGCCGTAGTCTAGGCGCGTCTTCGTTGCCGCCACTGCATTCGCCGCCACCGCTTTTTGTCGATGTAACACCACGCCGGCCACCGCCACTGCCTCTTGTCAGCGTATCACCACGTCGGTCGCCGCCTCGCTCATCACCATCACTTCCTTTGCCACCGTGTTTGCAGCCGCCGCCGCTACTGCCACCGCTGCCGCGGCACCCACGCCCCGCGCAAACGAGGCACCGCGCGCCTGCACGTCTGCACGCCGCGCGCCGGACGAGGGAAAGTGCGGCGTGACGGCTGACGGTCGGCGGCGCGAGCGAGACGCACGACGATGCCCACGCTGAAGGAAATGGCACTGGCCGCGGCGAAGGCGGTGGTGACAACGATGGCGATGATAATCATGCTGATAACGATGACAATGATAACGATGACAGTGATAACGATGATGACGATAATGACGATGACGATAATGATGACGACGATGACGATAATGATGACGACGATGACGATAATGATGACGACGATGACGATAATGATGACGACGATGACGATAAGGACGACGACGATGACGATAAGGACGACGACGATGACGATAAGGACGACGACGACGATGTCGATAATGACGACGACGATGTCGATAATGACGACGACGATGTCGATAATGACGACGACGATGTCGATAATGACGACGACGATGTCGATAATGACGACGACGATGTCGATAATGACGACGACGATGTCGATAATGACGACGACGATGTCGATAATGACGACGACGATGTCGATAATGACGACGACGATGTCGATAATGACGACGACGATGTCGATAATGACGACGACGATGACGATAATGACGACGACGATGACGATAATGACGACGATGACGATAATGGCGATGACGATAATGATGACTATAATGGCGATGACGATGATGATGACTGTAATGGCGATGACGACGACGATGACTATAATGACGATGACGACGACGATGACTATAATGGCGATGACGATGATGATGACTATAATGGTGATGACGATGATGACGATAATGACGATGGCGTCGAAGCCTGTTCAAGGATCCAAATACACTCAGAATACATGACAGTGTCGCTGGTTCCGCTCTACCTGCCCTAGCAAACACGAGCGTCTGTGAGTGCCGCGTCGGCATAATCTCGGTGAAAAGGCCATCTGGAGATATTAAAGTAGCGTTTAGAGACGTGTCAGTCATGTCACGATGGCCTCTCGGCCTTGCTCACCCTCGTTGCATCTGGTGTGCACCCGCATTGTCGGAGAACGAGGGCGGTCCGAATTAGCTGCACATGTGTCGTCGCTCTACTCTACTGACGAGCTCTACTTCCACGCAAAACATTAGCCATCTCTGGTTCATTTAGTTGCATAGCATTCCCTTAAATGAACGCGTGGGTCAGGCCGTTAGGCGTATCACTTCCCAATGCGTAAACTGAGCGAATGACCTACTGCCCGAGACAGCGGCCGTGATAGAAACGAAATCCAACCATACATTCCTGTCATTTTTATGATTCATTGCACGTTACTTTAATTGAAGTACTTGCGTCGGAATTAGAGCACGGCAGTTTAATTATTTCCTGGCCACTTACGCACTCAACTCGGGCGATCGGCTCAAATTGGAATGTTTTTTTTTCATCTCCCAGAGCGCACAACCTGTAGCTGAACCGGCGCTCCTCGGCCGGTGTCCGGCGTCAGCCGCCGCTAAAGGGATTAATGCGAGGGAGAAACTGCCGCCGCTCATGCAGGTGAAAGCAGCCGGCGCCGCTGCAATTCCGCTCCGCGAACGACGAACGAAAGGGACACGTCGCGACGCCACGTGAGGCCATGCGACGCCGCGGACGCTGCGCGATGCGCCGCTGTCCCGCCCCGCCCCGCCCTCCACCCGCCTTGCCCCTTAACAGTGCGCTCCGCCACTCTCCACTCGGCATTGATTTTGCTGCGTCCCTCCACGCTTCGCACCGCCTTGCCTTACGCCATTTCGATTCGTCCCAACCAGTCCCTCGCCGCTGAGCCTTTCTCGTCCCCGTCCCATAATACGCCACCTCCATTCGCCGCGCTCCGTTCGAAGGGCCCCACCCCATCCTGCGTGGTCCCACCTGGCCTCACCTCGCCCCGCTTGGCCTGGCCTCGCCCTACCTATCACCGCCTCGCCCCGTCCCTCCCCGTCCAGCCCCGTCCCTCCCCGTCCAGCCCCGTCCCGTCCCGTCCCGCCCCGCCCCGTCCCGTCTCGCCCCGTCCCGCCCCGTCCCGCCCCATCCCTCTCCGTCCCGTCCCGCCGCGTCCCGTCCCTTCCCGCCTCGTCCCGCCCCTTCCCAATCCACCCCACCTCGCCCCACCCCGCCCTTCCCCACCCCGCCCTTCCCCACCCTGCCCCGCCGCACCCCGTCCTGTCTAGTGTCGTTTCGTTTCCAACCGCTTTGTTCCATCCCCATGCTCCATTCCAGTCCATACCGCCGCGCTCCGTTCTCTGCTCTTATCTCCCCTGTTCTGTTCTACCTATCTCGTACAGTTTTTTCCCGTTTGGATCATCTCGTCCCGCTCACCCCGTCCCAAACCGCTTATCGTGTTCTGTTCCTATCGTCCTGATATGTCTGGCTAACAGCATCCGTTTTCAATATGTCCCGCTTCTGCCGTCCCCTGTTGTCTTCTACCAAACATTTTTCTGCAGCGTGTGTCTCCGCCTCTCACGAACACTGTGCTGGGAAATAACAAAATATTAAAGTATTTGACGGTGCGTCCCATTTGATTTAACACTACGTTACATTCTGCAAAAATTAGTGACTACCGAGAGAATGGTATTAATTACAATTATAACTTTGCTTCAAAAACTTTTAATCAATAAAGCAAACGTGCATGAGAGAACTAACCAAATATCTATGTACCGGTGTAAATAAATATATTTTTCTGGAGAGCGATTCGTATACGCGCAAGTGAATTCGTGTTTACTGAACATCTCAAGACGCGACCCAACGGGGTGCACAGGATAACAGGCTTTGGCGGGAGAAATCCCTAAAACTCAATAGCCTTCTCTACTAACAACAGTTGAGCTTTTAATTTTTGAGGTGGAAAAAATTCTACACATTTATTCAGCGTCCCTTTCTGCCGGCTACGGAGCGGATCGGATCTACAGCGTCGCCGGTTGCTTTCTCCTGCAAGTGCGACGGCGCGGCGGTTTCTCTCTCGTTTTATTCCCTTTAGCGGCAGCCGCCGCCGCCGGGGGCAGCCTGGCCACCCGCCTGCTTTGATTGATTTTATGGCGGCGCTTTCGCGAGAGACGTGCGCCGTTTCGACGGGAATATGGCGGCAATTGAGTATTTATGTGCACTTACCTGTTGTATACACCCCGCGTCATGGCCGGCGCGCGCCTGCCCCCTGCGGGCCGCGTCTCGTTGCCCGTCGGAGGCGCTTTTGGAAAAGATCTCTTCGTTACTGATGCCACACCTGCGACGCCGGTTCGATCCCCGGACACACCGTGTGGAATTAGTGGTGGATCGAACGAGCTCTCCGCAGGTTTTCTCGTTTGATCTGCCTCGCATTGCACTGTTTATTCATCGTCATTCACTTCAGTAGTTTTGCTGTCATCACTGTTGAGTTTTTATCACTAACTAGTAAAAGGCTAAAGGCCACAGTTGTCAAGCCTCCAAATATAAAAAATAATAATAATAATAATAATAATAATAATAATAATAATAATAATAATAATAATAATAATAATAATAATAATAATAATAATAATTGGCATTATGAGTCGATTTTCCGACTTTGCCGACTGACGGTGAGCCTCATGCCTAGGTCTAGAACAATTCCCACGCTTGGGAGGGGCGGCAAGAGAGACGAGAGATATGTGGCGAACATGACGTATTCCTTTCACCGTAATAAACTATTTCTGGCTACCTGATCTCTTTTTTGTCACACAGCTGCAGAAACTGAGATTTTAGAGGAAAGCTACGACTCTATTTTTGCTTCAACCGGGAATCAAAATCGGCACCACATCAAAAGCTAGTAAACTGCTCATGAGTCACTCTAGAGGCAATAATAATAATAATAATAATAATAATAATAATAATAATAATAATAATAATAATAGTGACTACAACAAATTACTACCAGCTGTGAGTATGCAACTGAAGCTAGTCGGGAAGATCCTAGGTTCAAAATGCGACACAACTGTTAGAATTTTCGAACTACGTAGCTAAATACGTAGGTACAAACCTATCTCTGCCTGAACGAGAATTTTAGTGGCTGGCCGCTTCGTTTTTTCGTGTTTACTTGAATTTATTCCAGCAAGATGCTTGAAGATATACTCTAATCAACGGTGTGCCACAGACCACATGCAATCCTTCCTTCTCCCCCTCTCACCGACAAACGTCGGAGATTCGGAAGGTATCAACCACCAGCGACTCTCCTGAGACAATTGTGTGTCAGCCGGCCCGATGACCGAGGACACGCGTCCGAGCCCCGCGTAAGCTTGGTGTTTACGTACGTGCTGTGGTATGTTGGGCCGTCCCACCCACCGTACGTACTCTCCACATGACCCCTTTCATTTGTGGCGCGTTCGCGGGGCATGCGTTAGAGGCACGTGCGCGTTGCGCCTGAGCGATGCCATTCGTCGCTACGTGACCTCCCGCTGGTACGCGTGCCACTGGCGACATCAGGTGGCGTTCGTAGGAAACCGCTGTCTGGAGGAGAATTCTAGAGGCCGGCTGCGCTGATCGGTAGTTTTCCGTGGTTTCTCCGATCAACACCAGGCGAATGCCGGAGCAGTACCCTACCAAACGGGCCACGGACCGCGCGCGATCTCTCCTTCCTCTTCCTTGTCCTATCCTCTCCCCTTACACACACGCTTACACTAACATGCACTACACTACCACATATTCCGGAAGACCGGTCGGGAGCTTAGAGCTTGTCCCGACTGGGACGGTCCCCCGTTGGTGGGAGACTCCTGGTTAGGGCGAAACCCCACTAGCCGACGGTAGGTCAGCGCCGGATCTCGCCATCCAGTGGGGGAAGATCACAGCTATCTCCCGAGAAAAAACATGCACTACACAAACGGGACTAATGACCAGAGCAGTTGACGCGCCCGGAAAAACGAAAAAATCAATCATCAATCAATCGTAGGAATCCAGCGCAGGACCGGACTAACAAAGTAACGTGTTGCCGACCCGGTGGCCGAGATCGCCAAGGCAGTAGTGTCGTAATGATTTCGGACCGAAGGGTCGCGGGTTCGAGTTCCGCCTCAGGCATGGTTATATTTGTGTTCGTAATTGAAATGATTGAAGCGATTTCATTGTCAACAATACTAGTTATTTCAAAAATATGATGGCTAAGCCATCGAAAGCTGCTATTATTGAAATAAATAGTATTGTTGACAATGACAACGCCTTCAATCATTTCAATTATGTAAATGTCAACTATAACTCACCACTAAACCAATGTATTTGTGTTCGTCGTTTCACTCTTATCACTATATCGTTTCATCTTCATAGTTACCATAACGGTAAATCTAACAGTGGTCGATAATGATGTAGATGTTGATGCGACCTTAAATAACAAAAGTGAAGTCTTAACGGGTTCAAAGCGAATTGATGCAAAATTACTTGAATAAACTAGTGAGTGTTTCGGTGTTTTTGTAGGATACGTTGACGCACATTTTAAAGGTTCAGAACTGGTGGGAGGATGGAGTGGAGGAACAAAATCGGACGATGCCCAATAATTTTCATCAGCAGTTAATAACTGATAGAATGAAACTACTGATTGAAGGGTGAAGAAGATAAATCCGTATGGAACTTATTTGGCTATCCGGGAGACGCCGTATGTTTACCAGCGGAAATCTTACCGACAACAATTACTGTTAATCAGGGATGATGACCGTAAAGACTCGAAAAGTATTGAGACTCTGGAAATAAAAATAGTTCGATAGTATTCTTCTTACATTGAAATATTATTTTTATTTATTTTTGGCTTTTAAACACTGGAAAAGTGATTAAATTCATTACTGTCATTTCGTTGATTTATTTACGATGACTGTATAAACTGAACCATTGCAATAACCGAGAAGTTCACGAGGGAAACGTATTGTTTTCTGGCTTCCATCAGTTCATACGTATGTAAACTTTCTAATAACCGGTTCGTTTGGTTCGCTTCCATAATAAGGTAATTTTGTAACACACGTGTGTGCGCGTGAGTAAGCGAAGCACATTCGTGATCCTACATTGACTGGCGTGTTCTACATGCACCTTTCACCGGCCGGCTACCGCGCGCGTTCTCTCTACTTGGAACTCTTCGATTCCTGGCGCCGCGTGGCACGTGTTGCATTGCGTGTGCGAGTGTTCGTTTTCCAGCGATGAAGCCGAATCATTGGTACTCAGAATTTGCATTACGTCGCGCGAAGTCGTTGGTATCGGTGACGATGGCGGCGTGGGCGCAGGTAGGATGATGTCGCAATTCCATTCACTCTTCCCCGAATGCTAAGTCTCCCTTCCGTTGGGAGTTGGCCTCGGTCAACGGCAAACTCTGCTGCAGATGCTATCGGTGAAACCAGTTCTACTGCCGTAGCATCGCCACCCCATGCCTAGAATTCACCTTGTCGTCCTTACTTGCTACCCACAACTTTCGTACTTACGCGCAACCCACAACTTTCGCCTACTCACGCACCACTATCGTAATTTGCCATTCTCGTAATACTAGTGTAACCTGCCCACACGAAGGTTCCGTTTTCAGGCGTCGAATTAGGAATACTACTTACAGTTGAATGATGTCTTAAATCTTATAAATAATTTTAGTAATTGTACATATGCTGTAGTTCTAGACCTTTTCAAATGACTTTCTTACAAGCAAAGATAGAAAAGAACTTTTATATTCTTTAACTAAGTGAAACTCAAGCGTGTGATGCTTAGGTATTCTAAAATAACGTACCGGTGTGTATGACCAAATTTGTTAATTGTAAATGCATGATTCCAGTGATGTTATTCTCTATTCTCCAAAAGCATCTTTAATTTGCCATTTGCATAACCATTATCATGGTTTTATTCTTTTGATGTAATCAATTTATCGATGGCACAGATAATCTAGTATTCATTCTTTCATATTATGTATCTGAAAATAATGGTGAATGAAATCTCTATTCAGTAAATCTACGGTGTAGTTTGTAATATTATTAAATACTAGTACTTCAGGTCGTGTCACTTCGAAAATTGAAACAAACTCAGCATTATCCTTTTTATCTCAGAGTTATCCACCACATAAGAAAAATGTTCCGTGTTTCTTTTCTCTTTATTTGTATCTTTGACTCTCTCTTTATCTACACCTCAACATATCTGACCCCAAAGAAGAATGAATTATTTATCAATGCTCTTGTGGGCGCAATGTGGAATTAAAGACAGGCAAATGAGCGTCTCGCCGTTAAACTTGTGTCGGTTTGTCCTGCATGAAATATAAAAGGGGTAGCCAGGAATTTTACCTTCATAATGAAAACGATGGAAAGCAAGCGCGTTTGCTGCTACGGTGCCGGACGCCAGCACTCGCCACTCACTACTCTCTACGACTGACAATCGGCCCGTCCAACCTGTTCTCGTTTGCTTCGCACGTTCCATCGGGCGCTCTCGCCCCCATCTACCTCGCTCCTGCGCCGCTCCCATCCCGCTCCCGTCCCCGCTCCCGCCCCCGCCCCCGCTCCCGCCCCCGCTCGCACCCCCACTCGCGCCCCCGCCCCCGCCCCCGCCCCCGCTCCCGCCCCCGCTCCCGCCCCCGCTCCCGCCCCCGCTCCCGTCCCGCTCCCGTCCCGCTCCCGTCCCGCTCCCGTCCCGCTCCCGTCCCGCTCCCGTCCCGCTCCCGTCCCGCTCCGGTCACGCTCCGGTCACGCTCCGGTCACGCTCCGGTCACGCTCCCGTCCCGCTCCGGTCACGCTCCCGTCCCGCTCCGGTCACGCTCCCGTCACGCTCCCGTCACGCTCCCGTCACGCTCCCGTCACGCTCCCGTCCCGCTCCCGTCACGCTCCCGTCACGCTCCCGTCACGCTCCCGTCACGCTCCCGTCACGCTCCCGTCACGCTCCCGTCACGCTCCCGTCACGCTCCCGTCCTGTTCCGCGCGCTCCTGCGTTGCTTCCATCCCACTCGCACCTTGCTCACACCTCGCTCGCACTTCGCTGACAGCTCGCTCACACCACACTCTCCCACCACTCCCAGGCCCTCCCAATCCCGCAGCTGATAACGCTTTCGACTCCTCTCTCGACTCCTCTCTCGACTCCTCTCTCGACTCCTCTCTCGACTCCTCTCTCGACTCCTCTCTCGACTCCTCTCTCGACTCCTCTCTCGACTCCTCTCTCGACTCCTCTCTCGACTCCTCTCTCGACTCCTCTCTCGACTCCTCTCGACTCTCTCGACTCCTCTCTCGACTCCCCTCTCGGCCCTCCCAATCCCGCAGCTGATAACGCTTTCGACTCCTCTCTCGACTCCTCTCTCGACTCCTCTCTCGATCCCGCTCTATACCCCTCTTCAGACTCCCCACTCTTTGTCTCACTCTAGACCTTGCACTCGGCCCCCTCAACCCCTCTCTCGACCTCACTGTGGACCCCGTACTCGACCCCTCTCTCAACGCCTCTCTCAATCCCTCTCAACCCCTCTGCGCCCAGCACTCCACCTCTCTCTCTCTCTCTCTCGACTCCTCGATCGAACCCGTGTCTGTCGCGTCGCGACCACGCCTCCGTCCCCACCCCTCCCACCACCAAAGCAGCAGCAGCCGCCGCCACCCGCGTGGCCGCAGCGGCGAATACCAATCACTTGCAAATGCGGGGCCCGTACGCCATGCGGCATTCGTCTCCCGCGGGCTGACTCACCGGGTGTTTTGCAACTTGTAGCTCGCAAGCGGACTCTTAACCACCCGCTCCCGCCGGGGCGCGCATTTACATGAAGCACGGAGCCGCGGCGCTCGCTAAATGGATCGCCAACCTGCCCAAAAGGAGCGCCGCGCTCGACCGCCGGGGCGGCGGCGGCGGCACTATGGTCCCGTTTGGGGGACAACGGCCAAAAACACCTTACTCCTGTAAAACGAAATTCACAACGGCAGAATCGTTGGCAAGGCAACTGCACTTCGTGGTGTATTGATCAGACCGCCTACCTTTCGCCTTTACTTGCAGCCAGCAGGTCGGTGCAGCCAGCTGATTCGTTGCAGCTTTTCTCTATATTTTCCCGTTTCCCCTGCCTCTCTTTCCACTCTTGCCCCGTCGTACAAAAGTCGACAACATCATCGCCCGTCACTCAACCATCCAACTAATCATTTGAGTTATAGACGATTAACCTTAAGTTAAGATATTTACGAAACGAAACGAAAGTGATAAGTGTTTTCGAGAGATACATACTACTGAAGTAGGGATGATAAAAACTAATCAGTAAAAATCAGTTCTGTGAAAAAAAGCAAGTAAGAAATGCGTATAAACTGGGACAAATTTGGGACCTTGCTTAAAAACTACCCATATTTGCCTGTGCGTTCTACAGTATAATAAACCAAACGAAATTGAAAAGATAGTAAAGAAGAAAAAGTGCTGAACTCTTTTCGTGTTTAAATTGCAGAATTTTGAAAACTTTTTTTGCTCCAAAAAAAATTAATTAAAAAATATAAGAATTAAAATATGATTTCTCGAGTGATTCATCTGCTTCTTTGAAAAAGCAATGTAATAATAATGTTGTAAACAAAACGTAAGAATGTTAGAATATTAATTTATTATTGTTGATTGATTTATTTTTACCCCATGTAAATTAATACATTATATCATGTTTACCCAAAACTGACCATTTACTAATGTAAAAAATATCATGAAATATGTTAAATGTTATAGCATAATAAAAATAATAGTCATTTATCCACTAAGGGCGTTGTAAGGGTTCTAATAATCGACTGGCGCGAAAATATCAGATGGCCTTTGGCCCGAGGGCTTTCTGTCGCCCGAGGTCATGAGAACCAGTTAACGCCCGTTGTACATGATTTTAGTTTTTACAGAATTTTATTGATTCAGATTTACTAATTACGTAGATGTTATCTTGACTGCGGTTATCTTTTCATATTTCCCTCGCAGGATCCACTTTCGTAATTCCCTCCGTAACAGAAAATATAGCATCATTCAACTGTTTTCATATTTCCCTCGTAACCACAATCATCTGGATACAGGTAAGTTATATAGTGTATATCGAACTCTGTATCGAAGGCAATAACAAGCTATGAGTAACGTATCAGTAAGAAATAAATACATTTTTGTCCGTCTGTGGCGTCTTTGAAATCGCCCTGTTCTCGCGATGTCGCCAGACGTGGTCTGCGCAGATCTGTTTGTTTTGTGCGTCGGAGCGTAGAAATAAACCTCCCGTGCAAGAAGCCCGCTTTTTATATGCTCTTTTTCTCTTCGGAAATCGTGGCCCAAATACGTCACTTTATAAATAGGGCCCTCTCGGACCATTTGTCCGCAGTTGTTTTTTTCCCCAAGAAATAAAAGTAACTGGTCGACGGTAGCAGCTTCTCTTTACACACCAATAACTTTTATGGGCGAATGTATACCGCTGGTGTCACAGAAGTTAGATGGCGTCTGCTAATTTAAGAGAGAAGCATTCGAGAATGGAATGAAGATGGGCTTGTTCTTAATCAAGCCGTAATTTCTTCAGTGTGTGATGCTCTGTATTTTATATACTTGCCACATTTCTTTGGAACTCACATTTGAAACTACGTTTGATTTCCTATTCAAGAGGCGCCTTTAGTTATTTATGATCTGTACCACTCACTCCCCTGCCTGAGTGGCTCATTGGATTAGATGGCGCAGTGCAGTCCCATGTCAGAAATAACTAATTAATTTGGAAGTCATTACGTATTACTTTTGCGTCCTAACCCCTTTCCGCCTCCTTTTCGTCCGTGTTTATTCTATTCCTCTCTTTTTCTCCTCTTCTCACATGTTAATTTTTTGTGTATGTAGCACGAACTATATTTTCATTTTACTTTGTTCCACGCTAACTTCGTAAGACATCCAAAAATTGTATATGCACTGCTCACAGATACAAGAAGTCATAACATTAAATCATGTCACATGTTTGCTGCTTTCATGTAAACGAAATTAAATCTGCGAAATGAAATAATTTCTTTCATTCATTTCTGTAGGAAAAATCAAGAGCTATTTAACCTTTTCCTCAAGTTTAATTTTGATTTGTATCCATGTAGCGAGTATCTGCCCAACAATTGATTAGTGTTATCGTTTGAGCTGTGTGTATTTATGACGAAGAAATATTTTCGCTCCACATTCGTATTCTTTCCTCATGTATTCTGTATTCTCGTAATATTTTCTTACTCGCTATTACCTTTTGATTTCTTCCTAATATAGTCCGATAAGCGTGTTGGTTTGTTAGTGACATGTTTTTGGAATTCCCATTGAATAAAATATTTGAATAAAAAGTATTGACATTTCCAACATTTTTATTTATAGCATTTACACCAATGTAGAAAAACAATTAGCCCTTCCGACCCACATTGACTAGACTTCCAATGAGTAACGAGATCGTTGTCGGAGTTCTTGTGACCATCTCCCCGATTATCTCCCGCGATTTCTCCAACTTTCAAACCGCAATGGATTTCTCCGATCTCGGCGGGAGCTCAGTGCCATTTGAGGATCGCCCGGCGATCGAGAGGTCGACCTCTGCGATTGACGACTGCCAGCGGGGCAGGGGGAGGGGGAGAGGGATGTAACAGCGTCCGCTTCGTCTGCTCCCTCGAATGGTAAAAGCCGCCGTTGGAAAAGTAAGTGAAAAGTGCAAGTAGAAACGTCGATTTCATTGATAGTGTGGATGGGGTACGGTATAAGAGAAGATTTTATGTATTCATGCCTTGAATTTTTAAAATTATGTTCATACATGAAAAATTTTGATAGAAAGTTCTAAAACTGCTTGCAACTTTCCTTGTAAAGGTTGCATTACAAATGATGATAAATAGTTTTAGATTGTGTGTAGTGAAAGAGGGATGGTTATCTTAGAATAAGGTTTGTCACCCCTTAATAACCATTGTAACCCCTTAAATGTGGGCTCCACACTACTCAGCGGCCTCGTGTCTAAACGCTGCCACCAGCAAGGGTGGCTGAAGGAGAATTCTAGCGGCTGGCTGCTCTGATCGGTATTTTCCGTGGTTTATCCGATCAACACTATATAGAATTCTTTTGTAGACTTCACTCATGTGGCTCACTCAGACTTCACTCGTGTGGCTCACTCAGACTTCACTCGTGTGGCTCACTCAGACTTCACTCGTGTGGCTCACTCAGACTTCACTCGTGTGGCTCACTCAGACTTCACTCGTGTGGCTCACTCAGACTTCACTCGTGTGGCTCACTCAGACTTCACTCGTGTGGCTCACTCAGACTTCACTCGTGTGGCTCACTCAGACTTCACTCGTGTGGCTCACTCAGACTTCACTCGTGTGGCTCACTCAGACTTCACTCGTGTGGCTCACTCAGACTTCACTCGTGTGGCTCACTCAAACTTCACTTTTGGCAACGGATTGCCCAGATAAACCATAGGCCCCTTTAATAGAGGAGGCTATGGATAAACACATCATTTTGCGAGGCCTCTATCCGCACGCATGAATCGGTGCTTACAACACTCCTTCAGAGTCCTATCAGCTGCGGTCGGGTTTGTTTTCGTCCGAAGATCTCAATTGACCCGCCGCGTGGCAAAGATCGAGAAAGCGGGCGGTAGTATTTGTTCCGACGTGTGGCTGCTGCGGAGAACTCTCTCTTTCCCGACCCGCTGTTTGAAGTACTCGTGTTTTCCTTCTGCCGTAAAGGCGGTCGCAACGCCACATACAGGTGACGTGCTGTTTCTTTTCTCTGAGACAGCCTGCTCCACGAACAGCGTTATTCCAGACGGCCCTGGACAGGTTGTACTCTCCTCTGGAAGACTCGAGCTGCCTGAATTGTCCCGTAGCGGTGACAGAGGTCGTTTATTGATTTTGACCTAGCCTTGTTAAAGAAAGTGATGCTCTTACGTTTGTGAAGACCCCACGTATTACTGTTGGATATTTTTTATTTTAGTGTTCTTAATGTTCACGTTATTGATTCGTTTTTCAATTGAGAAAAAGTGAAAAACTTTCACCTGTTCATATTTTTATTAACCTAGCCTTATGTAATATTTCCTACTTCAAATTAATTTTTGTTATTTAGTTAACGACGGTTCCGACTGGGAGTCCTTTATCAGTGATTGACTTAAATGAAGGCTAGTTGGAACGACCGCAGGTAGCAGAGTTATAGTATAAAGGGGCATATTCAGGAATTAGCATCGACAAGTACATGCATTTACTATGTATACGCTCTCTACATAATAAATAAAAGTATATGTTAATATACCTTAGATATTTGATTATTTTCATAAAATATATTTCATGCAATCAGCTCTTTATAATAAATGAGAGGTTTATTTTTGCACGATGCTATGTGCAATTTATGTAAGCCACATTATACATTAATCCAAAAACTTGCAGTTTACGTAAGGTAAAAAAAATGAGGTTCTGTAAGGCTAAATATTTAGAGGGGAGTAGAACGAATCGTGGCAAGCAGCCCACCCACGCCCCCGCACTAAAAGCCCAGGAACTGTTCCCTGACAGGGGCAGGGGCGGGAGCGGCGGGGAGTGGGCGAACTTGATGGCTCTGTGTTGGACGCGGGAGGGAGAGAGGCGCCCCCGAGAGTAATGGCCGTGTCACCGAGGGTAGCCAAGCGCTCTTTACCCTTTGGCCGTTGGCACGCCCCTTGCTGCGTCGGCTCCGTGCTGCCATGCCGCCGTCCGCGCCTCGCCCCACTCCACTCCATTTCGCCCCGCCCCTCCCCGTCCTGCCCGTACACGCCCGTCCAGCACCGTCCCCGTCTCGTCCTCATCCTCGCCCCGTCCCGCCCGCCTCACCCCGTTCTGCCCCGCCCCATCCCGCCTCGCACCTTCCCGCCCCACCACACCCCACCCCACCCCACCCCACACCACCCCACCCCGTCCCGACCCACCCCACCCCACCCCACCCCTCCCCACCCCATCTCACCCCGCCCTACCTCGGCCCGCCCTACTCCGCCCCGCCCTACTCCGCTCCACCCTACTCCGCTCCACCCTACTCCGCTCCGCCCTACTCCGCTCCGCCCTACTCCGCCCCGCCCTACTCCGCCTCGCCCTACTCCGCCCTACTCCGTCCCGCCCTGCCCCTCCCACCTGCCCCGCCCTACTCCGCCCCGCCCCGCCCTGCTCCGCCCCGCCCTACTCCGCCCCGCCCCGCCCTACTCCGCCCCGCCCTACTCCGCCCCGCGCTACTCCGCCCCGCCCTACCCCGGCCCGCCTATCCCGCTCCGCTCCGCCCCGACTATACCACATCCCTGTTTGTTTCACCCAAGACCCTTCTCCGCGTCGCTCTATCCACCTCATACCATCCCCGCCTTACTCCACTCTGCCCCATATTCGCCTCGAACCACTCCCCGTCCCGCCCGTTTTCACCCTCACGACCCCGCTGAACTGCGTTTCGTCCTAACACCGCTTCCTTCCTTCTCCGTCCACGTGTCGCCAACTCCCCAACCATCTCCCTACGTCCTCGCTCACCCCCGCTCACTCACGTCGTTGACTGCGGGGGCGGGTGAGTTAAGTGTGCGGCGCGGCGCCAGGCGGTGCGGCGCGACGCCGACGACCGGCTCCGCCCCCTCCCCCGCTACCTCCCCTCCCCTCCTCCCGCCCACGCGCTCTTTTCCCTCGCCTAAGTCTCTGCGCGGGTGGCGATCAGTGGCACACGGTCTGTGTATAACCCCCGAGAATAAGCCCAGAAATCTTCTAAGTGCTAAAAGTGAAATAAGATTATTCTGTATTCTCCTGAACACTGTAAATTTGTTTATAAAAAGGCGAAGTACATTTTTTCTAGTAGTTGAGTGATGACCGCATGTGCATTTAGGGACAGAATGTAAATTTTGTAAAATCGTGAGCTCGTAAAAATCGTAAAACAAGGTAAACAGAGACTAATTGTACAAGCTATAAGAATGATTCCAGATCATGTGTTAGCAGCTGTTGTTTGCCCTATGTTAAAGTGTAAGATTATTGAAAATTATGTTGTTTACAACAAAAGATAAACCACATTGTAATTTATAAAATGCTTCATTTTTAGATCTCTAAACTTATATCACTCCTATGAGAAATCGAATTTATGTGTACCTACCAAAAATCGTCTAAATGGACTGCTAAGACTCTTTTGGTTAAGACAAGCATAACCAGTTGCAGTCTGTTTATATTCCCAGTTGTGGACGCTCCAAATCTGAACGCCAAAAATATTTCTTTTCTCTTTTATAAAATGATGCATGGGAACTTGACAAAATTATTAAAGTTTTTAAAGATCTTCAAGACACCATACAGCGTGTGTTATCTCCTACATTCTTTAAACGTACGCTTATCGTGAGTGCGTTTTTTCACAATACAGTTTTATCGAACTTTTTTTACGAATTATAGTTCGATTGGACTCTTCACGACTTCCTCGCACCAAATCACACGACCAAGGCAGTGGAGAGTGTTTGAATCCGGGAAATGTGTTACGAAGCCTGGAATCAGGCCATTGGGGGGCCCTTCGTTCTCAGGGCGAAGCACAGACTCTTCGAGATGCTGTAAGCGCCGACCCCAACCGCTAACTCGTCATTAAACGAGACCACCCAATTGGACTGTGGCTGAGGAGCAACGCACAAGACAAGAAGCAGTAAGGCGGACAGTGAATAGGAAAAAACAAAGAACCAATTCCCATAGTATTCAGGAAATGAAAGTTGGAACGACAAAGAAAAAAATGCAGGGGAAACGAGAACGAAAAATACAGCCAGGGAAAGATGAATAAAGAGCAAGGTTTATAATGATGGGAAAGGCAGGAAGTACTGTAGGAAAACAAAGAAGAGAAACTTCAGGAAAGGCGAATACATTGGAAATAAAACGATAAACAGTCCAGTTGCCATGTTGCTGTTTGTAATGAACGATAACGAGAAGAAAACTCTCGCCAACGCGATAGTCCTTTGATTGTAAGTACGAGTAACGCTGTCGCTTGTACTGCATTAACAAGGTGAATTTACTCAGTGTATTTCACCAAATGAAACGCGTTTTCGAGTGATGAAATACCATGACCCACTATTTGACAAAATTTAGTGTTTATGCCGCCACTAACCTCCTAGGTTGTAATGTAATATAAATTAAGGATATTAAAAAAACTAAGCGGTAAGTCAACGTGACGAGAGAGAAGTAATAACAAAACTTGTACAGTTAAAGAGATTTGGATAGAAATGATTGAGGAAACATTATGTTTGATCACGAGAAAAAGTTGTCTTCATTGAAAGATAACGAAAAGTAGGTTCCCATTAAGTCGTTACTACATTCGGCGTCATTAGTTGCAGGTAGTACGCCTGGGCGGGGTAACGACCCACATGCCTCCTCCCCGCCCTTCCTTCCCCCTTACCCCGCCCTTACTTTCGCCTTGCCACCGCCCTGCCTCTCTCCCTACTTCAAACCCTCTACTCCTCCTCACCCTACTCCGTTCCCGCCCCGTCCCGGGCGACTCTGCGGTGATATCTTCTTGCGACCCCTCCCCCTTCTCACCATTTTTCTTTCCCGCCCCCTGCTCTGCTCCACCTCTTGTTCCCCCCAACCCCCCCGCCGTCCCACGTTTGTTCTTCCCCGCCCCCACCCTGCTTTGACGTACCCGCTTCTCCGCGTCGCACCTGCCCCCGTCTCTCATTAGGGAGTTTATGCACTCTCGCACGTTAAAGCACTATCCATCTTCCACGCATGCGCAATTCAAGTGTCGCGTCCCTTTAATCCATCTGCGAATGCGCGGAAGATCGCAACGGTATGCACTATTCACTTTGTCGACCCCTGCCTCCCGGTA
Organism: Teleogryllus occipitalis; assembly: GCA_011170035.1. Classification (NCBI taxonomy): domain Eukaryota; kingdom Metazoa; phylum Arthropoda; class Insecta; order Orthoptera; family Gryllidae; genus Teleogryllus; species Teleogryllus occipitalis. The sequence continues at coordinate 436,413 of BLKR01000060.1, forward strand.
GCCACCTCCCTCACCCCCAACGTGCGGCCCCTGTCGCCCCCCTCCCCGCCCTTGCCGGCGGGCGTCGTGGGTGCGGGGTGATAGGGCTGCCGCGCCGCCAGCGTAATGGAGGGAAGTGCGGGCGCGGCGATAAAGGCAAGCGCCACTTTCTCGTCCGCCCGCCACGACGCCCGATAAATTTTCACCGCCCGCGCCTCGCCGCGCCGCGCCGCGGCGGCAGCCAGCCGACAACTAACAGCCGCGTTCAAGGGCTGGGCACTTGGGCCGGCCCACAAAAGCGTCAGATCAAAATGCCTCAGGGACCAATTGCCGGGGTCGCAGGGAGAGAACAGCGCGGAGTTGAGCGGGACAGGGCGGGGACTTGGTAGGGGAGGAGGTGTAAAGGGTTTGAAGCGGGGAGAAAGGCAAGATGGTGGCAAGCGGAGCGGGGGCGGGGTTGGGGAGGAAGGAAAGGCGGGGAGGAGGCGGAGGCGTATGGGTCGTTACACCGCCCAGGCGCACTACCTGTAACTAATGACGCCGAATGTAGTAACAACTTGATGGGAACCTACTTTTCGTTATCTTTCAATGAAGGCAACTTTTTTCTCGTGATCCAACGTTGTGTTTCCTCAATAATTTCTATCCAAATCTCTCTAACTGTTGAAGTTCTGTTACTACTTCTTCTCACTCGTTGCCTCGTTGACTTACCGCTTAGTTTCTTTACGTTCTCCGAAGGTTGTGATGAATCCGTGCCCTCTGCCGACGCCCACAAGAAAGGAAGCCTTTCAGATGTAGACGAATGGCTTAGCTCATACCAATGGTAGCGTAATCATCCTTCTCAATTCATGTGGTAATAAATTATTTCACGTATTCACAACAATAGCCATTTCGTATCTTGGATTACAGTTTGTTAACAAAATCAAAATTCCGACTACAGAACGCAGATACTGGTCAAATTAGCATTCGAAGTGTATTAAGAACCACTTCTATTAACTTTTCTCAAATTAATTTCAAACATTTCACATTAACTTAAATATGTTGCTTTTTTGACTCGCAACTTTGAAATTAAAGTCTCTCAACTAATAATATTCACTTACTCTTTTTTCCCCTTGCAACCATGCAAATGATACACAACATTTCTAAATGACGAAGTATTTACAATTTTAATAATTTTCGTCTTGAGGGTATAAGACTTTGATGCCGTCATTACGCCTCTGAGGAAAGATGTAAACAACATATTTTACCAAAACAGTAAAGTAACATTATTGCTATGGATTGCTGTGGAATGAATGTAATCATAGATCAGAATATTTTTACGTTGGATTACATGATCACCATTAATGCATTTGATACATAATTCACTCTTCACTGATTGTTGATAAAATTGGAAGTAGTAGTTGCTCTGTTCACTTTCACATCGCGGCGACCGGCCAAGCGATGAATGAAACCTCAGTGCACGAGCCGGGAGCACGCCGTACGGCAGTCAACGGCTTGCCGCCTCCGCGCCGCGCCGCCCGTTACACGTAGCTGGTCAACCCGCCCGGGAACCGGCGAGGAGAAGCAAGGAAAGGCCGGGCAGCAGCAAGGCAATGCAAGGCGGGGCGGGGCGGCGTGGAACCGTAAGACGCAAGTCAAGCTAAAGGCGGCTCCACACATTCGGTATTACCCGAGTAGCAAGCGACCGCTCGACGAAACTGGAGGGGTATGGGTACCCGCCCGGGAACCGGCGAAGAGAAGCAAGGAAAGACCGGGAAGCAGGCAAGGCACTGCAAGACGGGGCGTGGCGGGGCGGAAACGTAAGACGTCAAGATAAAGGCAGCTCCACACATTCGGTATTACGCGAGTAGCGAGCGACCGCTCGACGAAACTGGAGGGGAATGGGTGGGTCGTTTGATATTTATTGAGCGACGAACATTCGGTGCTCGCCCTACTGTGCACGTCTCTATTGTTTTTGACACATCAAAGGGAGAGAACATTCTGCGAATGCATCAGCTGCGCGGGATTGACCGAGCAGTACCTTGCTTCTCAAAAGTGTGGGGCCGCCTTACGGCAAAGCAAGGCAAAGCATAACGGGACGAGTAAATCCACGAGAAAAAAAATTGAAGAGGTGAATGGAGAAGCGAGATAGCGAAAGTCGAGTGCATTACATAGAGGGATGGGGAAAGGGAAGCGAGAAACAAGGGAAGGGAAGCAAGAAAACACCAAGAAAAACCGAAGGTAAGGCCCGTGGCGGAGCGATGCCTTTACGCCGGGGGGAGGGGGGAAGCGGGGATGTGCATGGCGAGTGGTAAAACGTAGACTTCTTTGCCAGTTTGTCATGTGTCATGCACGCGACGCCTGACAAAACAACTTAGTGAATGTGAAATAAACAATTAGCATTAAGACCTAGTACGAAACAGCACCGAGATAAGCTCTCGACCAACATGAAACGGACCCTATTACGAAACGGACGTGATCGTTGATTGATTGATTGATTTTTTCGTGTTTCCGGGCGCGTCAACTGCTTAGGTCATTAGTCCCGTGAGTGTAGTGCATGTCTTTTTCTCGAGAGATGGCGGTGATCTTCCCCCGCTGGATGGCGAGATCCGGCGCCGACCTACCGTCGGCTAGTGGGGTTTCCCCCTAACCAGGACTCTCCCACCAACGGGGCACCGCCCCAGTCGGGACAAGCTCTAAACTCCCGACCGGTCTCCCGGAATATGTGGTAGTGTAGTGCATGTTAGTGTAAGTGTGTGTGTAAGGGGAAAGGATAGGACAAGGAAGAGGAAGGAAAGATCGCGCGCGGTCCGTTTATTAGGGTACTGCTCCGGCATTCGCCTGGTGTTGATCGGAGAAACCACGGAAAACTACCGATCAGAGCAGCCGGCCTCTAGAATTCTCCTCCAGACAGCGACTGAATTCGACCTAGCTGAAAAGCTAGTGTCGAAAATCCTGCCGCCGTCAGGACTCGAACCTAGGACCTCCCGGTTAGAGGCGCTGCAGTGACATCAGTTGATGCACTGAGCTACCGCTACCGGTTCGGACGTGATCCTCACAAGAGTTTGAGTTAGGAACATTGAGCTCTAACAATGAGCTGTATTCAGTGACGAAGGCAAACGATAAAATAATTCCGATTGACGTGAAATGAACCGTTTCCCTCGCGGTGCGAGGCGGCTGAGCGTCGGCAGCCGTGGCCGCTGCGGGGTCGCCGCGCTCGCGGCTTGTCGCGCGCGGGGGCCGGTCGCGGCGGCGGCAGCTCGATTTATGGGCAGGAGCAGTTTCTATATAGAGAGCAGCGCGACGCAACAAGCCGCGGCAGGTGCCCGCGCGTCCGCCGCGCCGCTAACCGCCCGACGGGGACCACCGGCCGGGGCCGACCGCCCGCCCACCCACCACCCCCACCACCCCTACCCGCCCGCCCGCCCGCCCGCCCGCCCGCCCGCCCGCCCGCCCGCCCGCCCGCCCGCCCGCCCGCCCGCCCGCCCGCCCGCCCGCCCACCCACCCACCCACTAACCCGCCCGCCCGACCACCCACCCATCTGCCCGCCCGCGCGCGTCGCTCGCTCCTTTCCGTAACCGCTAGGTCGTTTCCGGTTTACGCTCAGGTCCCTTCCGCTCTGACCCCCGCGTTGCCTGAACTTTTTGCTCTCTCGTACCCCGGAAAACGTACGTGAACGAGGCATTCCAGCTTCTCCAGCCAAACCGGCATCAATTGTCACCGTAGTGCTTCTGGCCGGGATGGTCTACGGTTCGAGTTCCGATTGATTGATAAGTGGTTCAGGGGGCGTCAACTGCTAAGGTCGTTATTCCCGTAAGTGTAGTGCGTTTTTTTCCTGGAGAGGTGGCGGCGAACGTCTCCCACTCAATAGTCAGGTCAGGCGCCAACCTACCGTCTGCTAATGGGGTTTCTCCAAACCCGACCGAACAGCGGGGAACCGCCCCAGCCGGGACAACCTTTAAGCTCCCGACCGGTCTCCCGGCATGTGTTGTAGTGTAGTGTATGATAGTGTAAGGGTATGTAAGTAAGGGGATTGGATAGAGAAAGGAAGATGAAGGAAGGATCGCGTACGGTCCGTGGCCTGTTTGGTACGGTACTGCTCCGGCATTCGCCTGGTATCGAACAGAGACACCACGGATAACTTTCGATCAGAGCCGCTAGAATTCTCCTCCACAGACAGCGACTGAATTCGACTTACCTGACAAGCTAGTGCCGTAAGTCCTGCCACCATCGGAACTCGAACCTAGGACCACCCGGTCAGAACCACTACAGTGACATCGGTTGATGGCCTGAGCCACCTCTCCTGGTCGAGTTCCGATAGTGACAGGATTTGCATCACTAGCTACGTAGCTAGATCCAATTCATCCGTTGTCTGGAGAACAATCCTTGTGGTGGGCTGCTCTGATCGGCAATTTTTCGTGGATTCTCTCATCAATATCAAGCGAATACCTGTGCATACAAACGGGCCACGGCCGGCGCGCGAACTTTCCAATCACCATACTACTACAGATGTCGGGGGACCAGTTGGAAGCTTGCCGCTTGTCCCAGCTGGTGCAGTACCTCGCGGGTAGGAAATCGCTAGATGGGGAAACATATCCCAGCGGACGTGTAGGTCTCATCATCCATCCTTGGGAAGAACTCAGTCACCTCCCGTGATAAAAAAAATTGTACTACACATCCGGGACTAATGACTACAGCAGTTGAAGCGTTCGGAAACACGAAATAATCGAACAATCCATCGTTCTTAGATTAGGTAGAGTATGAAAGTTGTATCAATCCATTTGAATATATTGAGAGAGCATGATAAGATTCATGCTCTCAAACCGGATTTGCATTCAACCGTTCGATTTCAATACCAATATCGTAAAAGTGGCTACCTTTCCATTATTGTTCAAATTATCTGAAAGATTGTACTTATACGTTATTGTTTGTTATTGCCTTCGTCACGGTGCTCGATGTACACTGCATAACTTACCGAATCGAGAGGATCGTGGTCACGAGAGAAGTATGAAAACAATTGAATGGTGCTACACGTTCTCTTATGGAGGGAATTATTGGAGGGAAATATGAAAAGACAACCGTGTCCAGTTAACAACCAGTTAATTAATAAGTCCGAATCATTAAAATTACATAAAAAAATAAAATCACGTACCACGAGCGTTTACTCGTTCTAACCATGTCGGACGATCATTAGAAGAATACAACGCCCTACATAATTACTAACCCCTAACTAACCCCTAACGCTCCTAACTATTTGGCTATTTTGGCACCCCTGCCTCCCAGGCCGTGCGTAACTCTTTGCCTGCGAAGGCGGTTGCGTCGCGGCGGTCGCTTCTTCATTAGGTATTCATTGATTTAGGGAGATTATCGCGCCGCGCGCCGGCCCCGCCGCTCGCTAATTGCAGGCGTCCGCGCGCTGTGACGAAGTGCCGCCGCCGCCGCCCTTTTGCATCTCGACGGGAATTTTTGCGCAATTCCAACGCGGAAGCGCCGGCGCGGATTGCGGCCCGCAGCGCTTGGTGGGAGACGAGCGACGCACGTGTTGGTTGGTTTGTTGGTTGGTTTGTTGGTTGGTTTGTTGGTTGGTTGGTTGTTAGTGATTCCGGGCGCGTCAACAGCTTAGGTCATTAGTCTCGTAAGTGTAGAGCATGTTTTTCATCGAGAGGTGGCGAGGATCTTCCCGAGCTGGATGGCGAGATCCGGCGCCGACCTACCGTCGACTAGTGGGGTTTTCCCTTCAAACAGGTATCTCCCACCAGCGGGGCACCGCCCTAGTCGGGACAAGCTTTAAGTTGCCGATCGGTCTCCCGGCAGGTGTGGTAGTGTAGTGCATGTTAGTGTACGTGTGTGTAAGGGGAGATGATAAGATCTCTAATTTCTATATAGTGTTGTAATTTATATATGGGAGGTAATAGGCTCATCTCTAATTTCTTTATGGTTTATTTCCCATAATTTTCAACATTGTATGAATGGGGTGGTTGGCATAATATAACGGAATCCGTGGTGTAGTGCACTCGGAGAGAGACAGACAGATCTGCAGACAGGGAAAGAGAGACAAGCAGGTAGAGAGGCAGACAGGCGGGCAGAGAGTCAGATAAACAAGGAGAGAAAGAAAGAAAGAAAGAGGTAGAATGTGTTATTAGGTACTGTGTAGGACGTCGTGCTCTTCAGAGCTCGGCACGTAATTGCCTTCGCCCTTGCCGCCGCTTCCTACGCATCGGGTGCTTCTCTCCTCCAAGCAAAGAGAGGCGCCCCAAGGTTCTGACTCGGGGCATTTGTTGCGTCGCCTCGCGTAAGCGCGGGAGCCGCGCCATTAGGCGTCGCCGCGCCTCGCGCTTCCCCAGGGCGCCACCGCCGCCGCCGCCGCCGCCGCCGCCCCCGACGCGTCGGCCGCCCGTTGCGCGCGTTATTTACGGCCCCGGCCGCGGGCGGCGCTTCGCCGGCGCACTTGGGCGTCACTCGCCCCATGTTACGTGCCCGGCCCGCGCACGCCCTCGGCTCTCACGCCGGTGCTTCATTCTTCTCTTCGTCCTTCCTCCTCCCGTCTCTCTGGATTACCGTTTCTCCCTTTTCCCTCTCTCCTCGTCCTCTTCGTCATCGTCGATTTTTCTCTCCTCGACGCCGTATTCCGTTTTTGTCGTCTTACTTCTCGCTGTTTGCTTTCTCCTTCCCGTTTCGTCTTCTTTCTGCTGGTCTCCTACCCTTCTTCTTCTCCTTGCTTCGTGTTCATTTTTGTCGCCTTCCTTCGGTTCCCTTTGTTGCTCTCCTCGTTTTCTACTTTCCTGTGATCACGTACTGTGACTGGCAGGCGATTCCCAGAGAGTGCAGTCCCTCTTACGAGACGTTGTTATGTATGTGTGTGTGTGTGTGTGTGTGTGTGTGTGTGTGTGTGTGTGTGTGTGTGTGTGTGCATGTATGTTTCGTTTTGAAATGTGAATATTGATTTACGCCGAAAGTAGAGAGGATATTGAATGCTTAACCGCCATCTGTGCGCAGGGCGTGGAGCAAGCCGGGTGGAAACACGAGCGCCAGGGAAATAACTTTCGCCAATTAACGAGCCTGCTGTCACTCGAAGCAGGCAACTCACGTCTCCGACCGTCCTCCTGTTATTAAAGCGGACGTGGCCCAGGAACGCTCTAGACGAGCGAAAACGTCGCGTCCAACGGTTGGCTGCTCCTTGGCAGCAACTCTTTCTTTCGGAATAGGAAGAGTTCTCGTCTAGGCGGGAGAAAACGGCGGTGACTGCTTTACCTTTCGCTTAGCGATGTATTCATATGTGTACTCGGAGAAACTATAACTGTCTAGTTCACCTTTTTATTTTTTAAGGGTATCTGGGTTGTAACCCGCTCCCTGGCCAGAATTGACGTCTCTGTAACAGCAAACACTTGAAATGAAGTAAACAGAACATCTTGCTTTTATCGAAATAAATAATGGCAATGTATAAATTCACAAGAAGTAGGATAATTTTATCTTCTTACGTATTTATAAGTGTCAGTGGCATAAATGCTCTACCATATTACTAAGAATGTTTTCTTACTGTCGTGATTCATTATTTGAATTGGGACTAAAAGAGTTTTCTTTTTTGTTTCAGGTAAGCGAATATGCCCATTCTCGCAACGTGCAAAATCAGTTACATAGAAGTACGGTAAGATACATGAACCTAAACTGTTAATTATTTTAAATTCAATAAATGATACAGCTATGGGTATCAATAATTCAAGTTGATGCCACGGTAACGATTTTATTTAATCGATGCGTTCTATATACAAAGTAGATTCCTCATTGTATAATCGCAGCATCAATGCAATCAAGCAATCAATCTCATAAGCATTGTATATCGAAGCATATTATCCTAGCATCAATGGTGTACGCAAAAACTTTAAAATATTAATTTTTACTCTTATACATCATTCACAGGCTTAAAATACGTCGCTTACTTCGTCGCTCATTAAAATCCATTGATTGTTCAAAATTTATGAGGATAGGAGGAATCTCACCACGTTCACAGTGAAAAACACAGGGACTGCTCGTCTATCTCACAAAGTAGTTCGCTCCTGAGGTCTAGCAGATCGAAAAATGTGATTCTACAATTGTAAGCTACTTTGTAAGCTGTTATACTAAGGGCAAATCATTGTCGGGCTTATTAAATTGGTTTTCGATAGATTAGTGCTACCCAAGACTGAAAAACAAAACAAAAAAAGTTATGCAGAACTTTCTTGACATCTGTATATGGCAGAATCGGCGGCCCAAAGGAATCCTCTGTATTCAGGGATTCTCTCTGAATCTAGGAACGCCTTATCTTAGATCGGACGTTGCCAGGGGAAGACATCGCATCTGGTGTCTGGCTCTGAGAACTCGGGCTACCACAGAAGGCAAGAACGCGTACACTTTTCTGTCGAAACCAAAAAGTAATTTGGGTAAGGGAAGGGTTATTTCATTTTGGACGTCCCATCCATAAAGATTTGCGACCGACATGTTACTTCGGATAAAAAATAGTATTTTCATAATGGAATCCTTGAGATATGATGCGATCAATTTGTGTATTATTATTATTATTATTATTATTATTATTATTATTATTATTATTATTATTTATCATTATCAGCAGGACAGTTGGTACTTGCGGTTTTTGTATTGAGTAAAATACGTAAAATTACAAAATAAATATTGGGCATTGAGGGGCATGGCCCCCGCTTTGATCCGCCATTACATTCTGCCGTCCTTTTTCCCGAGCAGTGATAGCTTGCCGTTGCCTTCCCCTAATGATGGATGGTAAGGGTCATCACGATGGCAGAATGATTACAAATGAATGAATTTGTCAAATTCAAGTGATGGTTAGAATACGGTAGATGAAGTAGGGGGAAAGCCAACCATGCCACAGCTACGTTGTGAATAGGCTCGTGACTTAGCGGGACTGGAACCCGCAGCCTCCAGCTCCGCGTGTTCGGGCTGCTCCAGGCCCCTGCGCTACCGGCCTCGGGAAGGTCACCACCTCGCGAAGGAGCGCCTGCGTGGGCCTCGAAAGGGCAACTCGACACCGGCCGGAGACAGGAGTGACAACCTTGCGAAGAGTCGCTGTGTGTGGCTGGAGGTCCAAGCCCCCCGCCGTTCGCATTGCTGCCTGGCACATGCTAAATCGCCACTCGTCCGCCCGTCTGTGGGCGTTGTCTGAGGAAAGAACCGAAATATCCGAAAGGAAGAGAGTTAAAAATATGGATGGCCAGTGCAGATAGTCCCCAAAAAACACATCGAAAGTAATAAAGGGGAAGAAATTGTAGTACAAATATTTTTGTGGCTAGTCCAGATTGTCCGAAATTAAAATTAGAAAAAAGAGTTAAAAAATCAAATGATATAATTGTATTTATTTGCAAAGTGTAGTTAATTACCTTTTTGATAATTAATAATCTTAGTCTTCTAGAATGATGCTGCATTTAGAAGAAATTAATTTGCTCGTAAGCTTTTATTTTGTTTTCTTGCCTACTATATTGCTGTATTGCCCCAAAATCTGTTCAATTTTCCGTTTATTACCGAACTACTTATTTTTACAGAAAGGAGTAATACTTCTACGGTGAAAAGATTTTACGTCTTCATATATTTGTTCTGATGTTTCTCAGCTTGTACATTTCCTACGATACCTGATCTAATTCCCATAGAATTATTACAATAACATATTACGACTCGTACCTATTAAGAATTTACCGAATTCACAATTGTCAGTCATTAATTATAAAAGTTAATAAATCCATAAAATCAATGGATCAATTCATACTACAGTGAGTCAGGCATTGTTCAAACAAATTACGATTGCTCTTGTACATTAATTTTAGTATTTTTTATCCTGGAACTATATGGCATTTATCTTTTAACTTAGGAATTGGACATTTTTATTCGGATGTTTTGCCTCTGGGTAATTTTTTCTTCAGCATCTCCTCTCCGACGTATGGCCTTGCAACCGTGGGTGGACGGCCCGACTGCTGTGTGGGTGGAAAGGATAAGTTGCAGTAACTGAGTGTTCACGAAACACATTACGACCGCGGTGCGGTCACAATTCATCCTGTTGTGTCTGGTCAGCTAGGCGGATGTATTACAAACGTGATGTGCAATGCTTGCTAATTGTCTCAGCTATCCACCAGACGAACGTCATTCTGAGATGTATTGATCTCTCGGTGAGGTGTTGCTGAAACTGTATAAATAATTAATGTTTGATGTCTTTACCAACGCTATATTTTAATCGATTAACACTTTATTTGTAACTTTAAGACGCTCTTCTGAAAATTTTCACATTAACATGTGGAGCAGTAGAGCAAAGGACTGGTATTAAGCCCTTGTGCAACCCCACCCGCACTAGTACGCACACACTTACACACACACACACACACACACACACACACACACACAAAGAGAAAGAGGGAAGGAAAGAAAGAAAGAAAGAGAGAGGGAGAGAGAAAGAGAGAGAGAGAAGGAAAAAATAGATATGTGGGGATAGCTCACGATAGTGAGCAAGGTCATAGAGAAAATAATTGTAGAATTAAAGAGTAAAGAATTATACATCTTTAGTCTATGACAAGGTACATCAAATTGAAAGTATAAGATAGGAACAGGAAAAGTAAAGTAACAAAGGAGGAAATAATGAAAATGATAAATGGGAGGAAGAGCCTCTAAAGCAAACTTGAAGAGAGAACTTTCGTTCGTATTCTGGACTTTCAAGGGGCAGATCTCATTACGACGGCGTCGGGATCTAGCATTTAAAAATATCCTTAGTGTGTTAATCAGATTTTAGTGCACTCAAATACGAGAATAAAAACGAAGCTGACTATACACAATGAAACGACGATTTTTTTCTTGTACTTCTAGTACTGCGGTTTTAACCTGTTCAGGGTTAGATGATGTTAGGAGTCCTCCCTTTCAGTCTCGTTACGATTACTACCCATTTTCATGGTCCTCTGTACAATTGAATCGTTTATTTCAGAAACACGTCAAACGCCAAATTTTTCATGTCGAGAAAATTAAGAAAAAGTGTCCCAGTTGTTCCGATTTCAAAATATTTTTTTAATATTAAAGCAGTTAATAAATGAATATTTTTCAGGTAAATATGGAATAAACGATATGTCTATCCTCATGGACCAATATTCCACCGCTAAAGCGCATTTTAAATGTTGGCGTTTGACGGGTTTCTGCAATAAACGATTCAATGTTACGGGACTTTAAATGTTAACATCATTTTTACCTGAGATTTTTTTCCGTACGAGTTAATTCCCCGTTTCCTCCTATTTGGCACCAGTGTTAATTTTTGCTCATGGTTTTCGGTTTATCCGCGTGCCCGTTACTGAGTCGCTGCGGTGCGGCCGTTGGTGGCCGGCTCCGTCGCTCTCAGCCTCGAGGCGCAAGTGAAACGCGAGGCGAGGCGCGGCGGGCGCGGCGCCGCCTCGGGCGACAGGCGCTCTCTCGCGGCGCCGGCGGCGGTGGCTGCCTCTCCAAAAGGCCATCTGGCCGTTGGCGCATGTGTCCGAGAAGCCCGCGGTGTCCCTCATCAGTGTGCGTTTGCGAAATAATTGAGAAGTTGGGAAACGTATTGTTTTGCTTTGAAATTTTGTCTTGTTGCGAATATTTGCTGCGTCTTCATTTATCTTACGCGCGCGCACACACACACACACACACACACACACACACACACACACACACACACACACACACACACGTCTCTGGAAAAGAAAACGGAATGCGGTTTTAATATTTTGAACAATTTCAATAAAGTGTACGTAACTGAAATCACACCGAATGCATAATTGGGGTCGGCAAATATTTTTAACACAGGTTTCAGTGTCTTCGCATCTTTGTCGCATGTCGATAAACGTTATAAATTAATAGACGTGCTCATACTACAACTGGAGTTTTTAACCGAAAAGAACTCTCTTGTACTGTGCTTCGTGTATAAACAAACGTATGTAAAAACAAACTTATCTCAATATATTTTCTTCGAATGATTCCAATTTTCCGGGCACTTGACAAATTAATATACCTTTTCACCTGACACTGTGAAACCTCTCGTCAGTGTAAATGCTGAAAAAACGGACGAAAATTAAGATTATTTTGAAAATTATAAAAGCGACTTGCTAACTTCCGAGCTAGCGAATGTGATGGAGAAGATCTTGGCTGTCCGGGTGACGACGCGTCGAAGGCTGTATTGGCAACACAGCCTTCTACGCGGCGTCACCCGGACAGCCATGATCATTTTCATGACTCTGGCCGCGGAAGCCTACGACTTCACTTAGCGAATGTGATGTTCATTGGGACGTTACGTAGTTACCTTGTTAGTAAACGTTCACTCTAGGAGAAAAGTGACAATTTCTTGCACGGTTTGATGCAGGAAAGTGACCTGTTTTCCAAAGGAGCGGAGCTGCCAAGCGAATTACTTTCCGTGCGCAAACGTTTCAGAGCAGGAAAATTAAGACCGACACTTTCATGACGTGAAAGCCATTCTTGGCCAGTTCACTTTCCTGATATAATATAGTACTTATTGCATTTCAGGTGTCAAAATCATCATTACAATGATATTACATGTGTTCTTATGGTTTGATAATGGTTGTTTTAGGTGTGTTTGAAGGTTTTTTCATTATTCCTCTTTTTGCAGATAATTCATAGCGTCATTTAATATAAATTCATTTAAAAACATGGAAGGGCATTTCGAGAATAATATGTGATGCCTGACTTACTGTAGACGAGTTTAAGAAGGAACCACAGGTCTGGAAACTAATGAATGTCATACCATCATATCACGGTCATAAGTGAAGTATCGTAATACTCATAGACATTCAACACAAACCATCAACTCCTCATGGTTACCCCAACCATTATCCATTCAGTGGTCCGGCATTGGGAATCAATAGTGATCTCAGGAGACAGGGGGAGAGCGGAATAAGGCGAAAACATTTTTACTAACCTACACTCATGGATATAGAGTATGGTAGTCAGCAGCATCATGAATTTCCTCACACAATTATAAACATGACCGTGGAGACATTCTGCGACCACGGAAGTCTCGCGACGACACCTATTCCATGAACCACCCTCCGGGTCAGATCGCTCAAGGCATCAACTGATGTCACCACAGTTCCTCTGACCTCCGCAGTTCCTCGAGTCCCGCCGGTGGCAGGATTTTCGACAACAGCTTGTCAGCTAAGTCGAATTCAGTGGCTGTGTGGAGGAGAATTCTAGCGGCCGGCTGCTGGAATGCCAGCTGTTTTCCGTGGTTTCACCGATCAGCGCCAGGCGAATGCCGACGCAGTACCATAACAAACGGGCCACGGACCGCGCGCGGTCTTTCCTTCTTCTTCCTTGACCTATCCTCACCCCTTACTCGCACGCACTTACACTAACATGCACTACACTACCACACAAGCCGGGAGACTGGTCAGACTTGTCCCGGCTGGGGCGGTGCCCTGCCGGTGAGAGATGGGTGGTTGGGGGAAGCCCGCTTGTCGTCGGTAGGTCGGCGCCGGATCTCGCCATTTAGTGGGGGGAAGACCACTGCCACCTCCCGAGGAAAAATATGCACTCCACTTACGGGAATAACGACCTCGTTGGTTGACGCGCCCGGAATCACTAACAACGAACCAACCAAACATGAATTTATTTATTTATTTATTTTACGTCAAAAAAAAACAGTTAAAAACTGCGTATGACGTGCTATGGGGAAAAGTGAATTGTGTGCACATTTTCAAAATTCTGTGATCCCTACACTCTCATATACTACTTAAATTTTGAATTTTGAAATGGAGAAAAAAAACTCCCATGTAATAAAATCTATTTTCAAGGATAAATAAGCAATAAATTTTGGCTCTTATTACTTCCTGCCGCGACAACATGGAAACGATAATATATATATATAAACGATATATACGAAGAACTAAGAGGTCATCTTCGTCAACATAGTACTATGTTGACGAAGATGACCTCTTTTATTTCTTCGCATAAGAACGTCAACAACACCGAATCATAATTCCCACAACCATCCTCACACAGTTATAAACTCGACCGCGAAGACATTCTGCGACCACGGAAGTCTCCGGACTACACGTATTCCATGAACCACGCTCGATTTCCTACGAGCGCCTTCCTATGTAGGGGCCGTTCGGAGCGTACACGCGCGGCGACACGAGTAAGCTCTCCGAGGCTAATGCGGTGGTTTCGGGAGAAGCCGGTTCGGGCGCGCCGATCGCCGTACAGTAGCTGTCGCCGAAGTCCGCCGCATTAGCCAGCCCATTTATTCGCGGGCGCCCCGCCGCCCGTTTCCTCATTCCACGGGAGCGTCCCTTCGCCGGCCACGCCCCCCTCCCCGCCCCCTCCCTGTGCCCGTATTAGGACGTAGCATCGCGCGACGGACCGCGCCGCCGCACGCACAGTTGGCGGAGTCCGTGGGGTACTAGGTGGAAGGAAAAGACAACCGCTGGAAAGGAACAATGTTGTACTATCTGAACTCGTGCGATTACATCGCTCAGAAGAAAGAATAGTAGAAAAGTTAGGGCAATAAATATTCTCCATTTCCATACATATCCATGAATATACATTATGTTTTATATTTACCAAGATCTTTACACATATATGTGCTTGGATATTGTTTTGGCCTACAACAGCAAAACCGGCTATCAACCTTAACTTAATGTATGAAATATAATTTGTAAATTAAAATCAGAACTCCCTCGCCTCATTCATGTGTTCCGTTCATATCATATGTATGATACGTAAGAAAGTTCATTGAATACTTGCAATTGATAATCACAAGTAATCGTTTTAACAATCATACAATACGATGTTCTTTAAGCAAATTTCTCTTCCATTTCCGGTGAACTTGACAAGTTGCGAATGACGCCATCTCCTCACACAAATTTCCTAGCTTTTTATTAAGAAAGCAAAGCTGTGATCTATTGAATATTCCTCACCGGGAGAAGTGCCTGAGGACATCAACTGATGTTACTGTAATGCCTCTGACTGGGAGGTTCCTGGGTTCGAATCTCGACGGTGGTACGATTTTACTACAGACACTAGCTAGATAGCTAGGTTGAAATCAGTCGCTGCAGGAGAATTCTCGCGGCCGGCTACTCTGATCAGTAGTTTTCCGTTTTTTCTCCGATCAACACCAGGCATATGCTGAAGCAGTACCCCAACAAACGCCCTACGCAATCTTTCTTTCATCTTCCTTGTCCAAGCCTCACCCCTTACTTTCTTACTCGTACATACACTACACTACCACATATGTCGGGAGACCAGTCGGTAGCTCTAGCTTGTCCCGGGTGGGGCCGTGCGTCGCTGGGGAATTCCTAGATGGGGAAGCCCCTTGCGTACGTGTCTTACCATCCATCCGGGAGAAGAACGTCGCCACCTTTCGCCATAAAAACATGTATTACTCTTACGGGAGTAATGACCGTAATAGTTGACGCGTCCGGAAACACGAAATAATGTATCAATTTTAGAGCTAGTTTCATTGATGTAGCCTAGAAGCTAGGTTTCGGCCCACTGGCCGGCGGGACCACCTCGGCGCCGCCGCCGCCGGCGGCGCTGCACTGCGACACACGTTTATTTACGAGCCTCCGGAGGCGCACGAGGTGCAGAAGGTGCCAAATGGCGAAATCGCGCGATCATCGACTCCGCCGAGTTACGAGCCTCCTTGGCCGCGCGATGCAGCGCCCGCTCCGCCCCGCCCCGCCCCACACCGCCCCGCCCCACACCGCCCCGCACCGCACCGCACCGCACCGCACCGCACCGCACCGCCCCGCACCGCACCGCACCGCACCGCACCGCACCGCACCGCACCGCACCGCACCGCACCTACCTGCCCCGCCGCACACCTAGACGCCCCACTCCACGCCAAGCCATGCAACGCCACTCCACGCCACACCTCTCCCCTCCCCTCCCCTCCCCTCCCCTCCCTCCCTCCCCTCCCCTGCCCACCCTCCCAACCTTTCCGCCCAAGAAGTCTCGTGCAGGTTTCTCAAGTCGAGGGGAAGCAACGCTCACCCCGCCACGCCATGCACTACCCCTGAGAAACAATCCCACCACTTCTGCCCCTCACAAACCGTCTCATCCGAACTTGTCTCGCCATGCCTCGACTCTCCCCTCTCGTCCCACTCCTGACGCCTCTTGCGGCCACGGACATCCCACCCCGGCCTCTCCATTCTCTGCTCCACTCCCTCCTCTATTCCGTCTGCCCCCATCGTCGTACCCTTTCGTTGCTGCCTTGAACATTCCAATCCACTCCTCTTCTTCCTTCTATATCAGAACCTCTTCGTGGCTCTCCTTCCCTGACGTACTCGCTCCTCCCGCTCTGCCCGGCCCGCTTCTCTCCGTCGCGCTGTTTCCGAACTGCTCCGCTCTGCCCTACCGTGACTTGCACCTCTTCCATTACTCTCCAGACGATATGGCAGGATTTTCAACACTAGCTTGCCAGCTAGATCGAATTCAATCGCTGTCTTGAGGATAATTCTGACGGCCGACTGCTCTGATCGATAGTTTTCTGTGGTTTCTCCGATCAACACCAGGCGAATGCCGGAGCACTTCCCTAACAAATGGACCACGGACTGCGTGCGATCTTTCCTACCTCTTCCTATCCTCCTTGTCGTATCCTCTTCCCTTACACACACACTAACGTGCACTATACTGCCACACTTATTGGGAGACCAATTGAGAGCTTAGAGCTTGTCCCAGCTGATGCGGTGCCTCGCTGATGGAAGATACCTGGTTAGGGAAAACCCCGCTAGCTGACGGTAGGTCGGTGTCAGATCCTGCGACGAAAGACCACCGCTACCTCCTAAGAAAAATCATTCACTACACTTACGGAACTAATGACTCTAGTAATTGACGCGCCCGGAATCACTAACAATCAATCAATCAATCAATCAATCCCCTTGGTCTCCTCTGCTCCGGTAGTTTCACCTACCGCATCGCACCGCTCATTCTGCTGATCTCACCTACTCGCCCTTCTCCGCCCAGCTTCTCCCATCTGCCCTCTCCCCCAGCGAGGCCGGGCTCTCTCCTCGCCGCGACCGCCCAAGAGGTCTCTTGCAGGGCGCTCGAGTTCATCGC
This sequence comes from Teleogryllus occipitalis, assembly GCA_011170035.1. Lineage (NCBI taxonomy): Eukaryota > Metazoa > Arthropoda > Insecta > Orthoptera > Gryllidae > Teleogryllus > Teleogryllus occipitalis. The sequence goes on from BLKR01000060.1 coordinate 453,448, forward strand.
CACGGGGATGCGAAGCGACGCTCGCCGCCGCCCGTTTAGCGACGCGGCGCGAAGTCCGCCGCTTGGCACTTGGCCCGGAAACGCCGGAGGTCTCGTGTGAGATGGTGTTGCCACTTGCTTCCCCGGCGATGTCCCCTCTGGGGGTCTGTCACTGGGCCCGCATTTCGAGTGCTGCTAAGCGAGCTTTGGGCTCAGTCAACTTAGCATCTCTATCTTTTGAAGTATCAGTTGTGAGCAAAACACGGTTCCACGGTTACTGGACCCGCATTTCGAGTGCTGCTAAGCGAGCTTTGGGCTCAGTCAACTTAGCATCTCTATCTTTTGAAGTATCAGTTGTGAGCAAAACACGGTTCCACGGTTACTGGACCCGCATTTCGAGTGCTGATAAGCGAGCTTTGGGCTCAGTCAACTTAGCATATCTATATTTTGCAAAACACTGTTCCTGAGGCAAATGTATATCAAACCTCGTGTGTTCATGCTGACAGATCCGTAGGAGTTATGAAAATCTTCTATTTGTTATAGTAGAATTGTCGAAGTGTGGTAGAATGAAATTGTCGTAAAGTAAAATCATCGACCACTCTCACATCTTGTAACAAATCCTCGTTTTTCTTAAGTTCGGTTTTCGTGAGCGGCTTAATAAAAATTCTCCGATATTTCAAGTATTGAATGAAATGTCAAGTCATTTGCAATGAATGAACCAACTTCTTTGATGTTATCAAGTCACTAACTCATATCATTGGAAGCAGTGACAAATGACCGAAAGATCGTCAATAGAGTCATCAACGTCCTTATTCCGTATCTCTAAAACACAAACCTAGCGTCATGCGAGACAGAACTGTACATTACAGACAGACAAACCTCGTAACCTCATGCCAACGATAAATAAGAAAAATGAGGCCGTGCTGTTGCAAATGTCGCTGATGGTGGTGGATGTGATACTCAGAAAAGAACTGGACGTAGATATATTTCTTTTTTTCCAAGCACTTTGTCATGAAATATTCATAATTAAAAAACAATATTCATTGAAATGTTTATTAAAATCGAAATATATGTACGCTTTTTTAAAGAAGTGATAATTCACTTTCACAAACAATTTCACTTTTCCTGACATGTCACTTTCTCATACAATATGAACGAGGAATTTAGTTTTTTCCCCAAAACGTTCGATAGATTTCAAAGTACGTGAAACTACAATAAAAACAATCGTTTCAACAATTTATTTTATTTTTTATTTATTTTACGTCAAAAAAACAGTTAAAACTGCGTATGACGTGCTATGGGGAAAAGTGGATTGTGTGCACATTTTCAAAATTCTGTGATCCCTACACTAAGTCATATACTACTTAAATTTTGGAAAGGAAAAAAACATTACAAACAAATTACATCAGTAAATCACTGTGCACACATTAGTGCAAAAGATGAAGTTGCATTGCACCAAGTTGCATTGCATGTGCGTCTGCTGGTTCCGTATCCTAATCTGCGAACTTCAACTTATTGTCATATATCGTTAGCAAACAGGTCTGGAAGATAATTTCCCATCCAGCAGTAACACACAAGGAGTTTTATGTCAATTGTTTACTTTAAATGGTAAAAACCCGTCGTCTTGCTTTTGCATATTATGTGTAGAAGAGATAAAACCGCCAGATGTCTCTAGTTACAAAACAGGTGAACTCAATTTCTAGAGACATCGTCTATTAGTTTTTTGTTACGAAACGACCATGGCTTTTCTTCTTCATTGCATGCCGCCGACGTGAACCCTGTCGTAGTCTACCTGGTCGGAACAAGCCACCTCGCGCCCTGAGCTTGCGTACAAGAACAGTTATCGCGAACAGATATCTCCTTCTGCGCGCCTGGCGGGTTCCTGGCTGCCGCGTCCACACAGCCCCGAAGGCGTCCCGCGGGCTTGGCACCCGGCCCAGCACCCGGCACGCCGATAACGGGAGCCCCGCGGAGCGCAGTGCCCGGAAGCCACGCCAGCGAACACGGAACACATTTTCTGCCATTTACGTTTTTCAGCGAGAATTTCGACTAACGTTTGATAAAATACACCGTACGTGTGAAATTGAGCAATCAAAAACTAATTAAAATGCATGGTTTGAAAACATTGGAAAATGATTCGGGGAATTTTTTCGTTTCGAATGACAAAAATCCTAGTTTTATCTCTTTCAAATTATAATCTGCGTTTGGAAAGCATTCACGTCTTAGCTACCAATATTATCTATAATCATCGTCATCATCATCAAAAGTAATGTTACCCTTTTTGCGTCAATGTTCTCTTGGAAGTAAAGACTCGCACAGACCGGCGCGGTAGATCCGCAGCGGGTGCGACGCGGAAAGTTCCGAGCTCGACGCGGCCGCGGAATTCGCGGGACTGTTCACACCGGAGCGTCAATTACGAGTCAGCTTTTGGTGACGGTTGGCAAGGTCGCTTATCCCAGAGGGGAGGGAAGACTCCCGAACACGGGCGGACTTCCACGAAACTCGAGCTGCAGCGGAAGAAACGCGTCTGACTGCGTTACAAATTTCGCTGCCGATTAAACGCTGCCAATCCGTTGCCGCGACATTTGTCTGCCGGGCAGATTGAGCGTGTTCATAAGGCAACACGTGACGCGAAATTTCCGTTGCGACCAATCCTCGTAGGCTGCGGATCTTCCGCGTCGGTATGTGGGAGCCTTACTATAGACACGTTTGCAAAGGAAACGATTAGCTGTGCTTTCTGCATTATAGATTTAAAAAAAAATTGAAGTCCTAATATTATCCTCCCGTGATCCTAATCTGTTTTCCGTAAATTTTATTAAGAGTTTGATTTGAAATAACGCGTATTACTTGTCTCTTCCTCCGGTTGACTTTGGCGCAGAATGCGGCGCGGCTGTCGCCTGCCCGAGAATCGGGAGCCCAAACAGCGGGAGGCATTCAGCTAGCCACTGCGACGCGGGCTTCATTGGAAGGCTTTATCTGCCGCCCAGCGATTCGCTGCGGCCAAGGCACGCGGAGCCTCAGCGCTCGTGGAAGCGAACCGGACAGTCCCCGTTCTGTTGGTGTCCGCGAGGGAGGTCCTTGAGCGGAGCGTGGGCTCCTGCTGGAGAGGGAATGGGCGAAACTGGAGTCGGCTGAGCCGGGGGCCGGGCGTGGCTGCGAGAAAGTAAATGCGGGCCGAACAACCGTATGAGGATGCGTCGCTTTCGCGTGGACTTGCAGTTCCCACACTCGTTAACCCCTTCTGTATCCGATGTCACTCAGGCGCTGTCAGTGGCTCCTCAGTCGATCCTTGCTGGCTCCTTCCTCGCTCACTCTTTTTTTGCGCTCGCTCGCACATTCGCTCAGTCCCTCGTTCACTCACTTCACTCACTCGCTCACTTCACTCGCTCACTTCACTCGCTCACTTCACTCGCTCACTTCACTCGCTCACTTCACTCGCTCACTTCACTCGCTCACTTCACTCGCTCACTTCACTCGCTCAATCATTCGTCACATCACATAATCTATCTTCACTCTGGTTCTTCAGCACAGCAGAGGGATATAGCCAAAGGCGGACTTCCACCTATGCAAACTAGATACTTGTCTAGGGGCCCTACCTCAGAGGCTTAGTTATAAAATACAATACGAACCCCAGTAAAATTTAATGAATTTTTTAGCTTACAAAAATTGTTAATAATTAAATTAATTATAAGCCGTTTAAATATATTCAATTCAGATTTTAACATATTTTTATTGCTGGGATAATAGTAAAAAGTTGATGTTATTAAATATAGTTATGTAAAACGATTATCAAATAATTATTTTATATTATTATGCGAACTATTAATATTTGTTCGTTCTTTGTTTAATTATTAAATGAGGGGCTATGGATATTGAAGCATGACATTCGCGTTCTCCTAGTTCCGCCTTAGTCTTGGAGGTCATGGGTATGGGCAATATGGAAGTGGAGATTGGGCGGTCTCAGCCCTCTGAATAAGAATTTGACGCAGGGATAACGAGAGTCGGCGCGGGGCGTGACTGCGAGAAAGTAAGTGCAACTGCACTTAGGCAGCCGGGGGAATAGACGGGCTTATGCCCCGCATCGCTTTCACGTGGGCTCGCCTGGTTCACACACTCGTTGGGTGTTTCTGTCACGACTTACAGTGAGCCATCTCCGATGTTTTCTCTCTGACATTTTTTCAAATGTTGGTATATATTGTGTCCACAGTTTTGACACACTTTTTATATTATTTTGAAGATCACGGCGCACTCTTCTCCTGAAGAAGGCTCAGAAACTGTGAGCCGAATACTTTTTCTCACTCTGGGATAAGACAAATAATACGTACTATGCATTTGGAATCGTTCATATATGGATCGAAATATCTCGTTTTGAAATTGAGACTTTGTCAGTAAAATTTAAAAAATAAAAAAAGCCTAGATACTCAGAAAATTGCGAACGTGAATTTGAGTATCAAAGCTGTAAATACCGAATTTCCACGGCGTTCAAAAATTATTTGTAAATTTAAAAAATCTCAAATGTGATCCAAGGTCAATTGAGTCAGGTCAATTATGAATAGTGTTTAAAAATGCGAATATAAAATGTTTTCTAAAAAACGCCAGTGGTGCTCAGTGACTCGGATTAATTTCGTATTGAAACTATGTAACTCTTCTTTTATTTATGTTCAATATTATGAGATCGGAGATTTCAAACTCGTCACAATAACGCTCACCCTCGTGTATACACAGACTCGTCATCGGAAAACCCCGCCGACCGGCGACGCCATTCGCGACGCGTCCGTCGCATCGGACGGGGGCGTGGCGTGGCGTGGGGTGGGGGCGCCGGCGCCAGTGCGTGGCGGTGGCGCCACAGACCCATTTGGAGGCCCGCCCGCGCTTGGCGCACGCCCACTCGCTCGCCCACACGCCCGTCCTCCCGCCCGCCCGCGCGTCACACTTGGCCACAGCGCAGCGGCGCCTGGCTGCTGGTGGCCCCCGAGCGCCCCCAGCCCAATGAGGCGCGGCGGCGACCCAGTGCACTGCGTTCCTTGGTGCGGTGAAGCCTGCGCAACTCGAATCTCCATTACTCAATGGGTCGGATTCTTTGTTGTGTAAAATCCGTCATAGCTTGAACTTAACGATAATTGGAATCTACCAATATCTCCAATCCCCTGATATTTCGAATCTACCGATATCCCAAATACATCGATAATTCGAAGCTACCGATATCTCGAATACATCTATATTTCGAATCTACCTATATCTCGAATACATACATATTTCGAATCTACCTATATGTCGAATACATACATATTTCGATTCTCCCGATATCTCGAATTCATCGTTTTTGAATCCATCTATACTTAAAATCCATCTATATATCGAACCCACTTGTATTTTATTCATCAATATTTCGAATATACCGATATCTCGAATTCGTTTGAATTTCGAATAAACGTTATCTTGAATTCATCGGAATTTAACCCATGTCTGAAATCCGTTAATATCTCGAATCGTATTTTTTAGTTCCACAATATTTTTTCGGCATCTGATATTAAGCGATGTACTTCGATTTCTCGGATAAATCAATATCTCGCCTTGAGTGCGGAAGAAAAAGCCTCGTAATTTTTTCACGGGCAAATGCACTTTTTGTTGCTTTTGTTTAGAAATAGGAAAGCGCCGGAGGTGGAGGGATGTAATCCCACACTGTCATCTTTATCTTTGAGTAGGAAATGCTACCGAAATGAATTTAGTTTAGTTGTCTCGATGTAAGATTGTTTTATCAGGTTATACTATTCATTATCATAATTGATATTTAATTCGTAGCCATACACATTCGGTTCCATAGAGATTCTGAGAAAACTGGAAACTGATGAAGGTGTAGAATCAGTGAATTCTCTTCGTATGAGCATAAAATATCGAGACTAGTCAAGTACATGTGCCAAAATAAATATATCTTATTTGTCTTGTTGTGTTTATCGTTAGCAATAAATATTACTAATTAAATAAACAATTTTATGAGGATTGCCAAGATGTTACTCCTTCGGCTATTTTATTCTCGCTGTCAAGGTCGACTTCAACATCGTGCGGTTTCGCAGGGCTATCACGAGCTCATACCTGAGCAGCATTACGGCGGGTCTAAATTAAGATGGAGTCGATAACCACGAGGAAGAGAGGGCGACGCTACGAAAATGACAGCGCCGTCAATTATTTTGCAAATGGGCAGCTTCAGTGACGTCGGCGGATTGCGATAATCGCAATAAACGTGTTTCCAGAAGTAGCCGTTACGCCGCAAATTGTCGCGTTGCAGTGCGTCTCCCTGGCGCCGTACGATGGGACCGGGGAAGGGGGAGGGGAGAGGAGTAATAAAGCACACGTGGACGTATGTAAGTCGGGAGAAGGCGGGAACAACGAAAAAAAAGTGCCGAGGAAGTCCGTTGAAAAATAGAGGGGAAACGCATGACGGAATGTGAACAAGTGGTGTGCGCGTTCGTGCGTGCTTGTTTGTGTGAGTGAGTGAGGGAGAGATAGATACAGAGAGGGAGAGGGAAGGAGAGGAGAGTCAAACTGGCACCCAACCAGACTGACAGCAAGACAGTCAGAAATATTGACAAACGGCGTGCTTGCGACTAGAGAAGCATGAATATCTATATTCCTCACTATAGTGAGTTCAAGGAATACATAGATTCTAGTATTATGTACTCGATGTGAAATGAATATAATACTAAATATAACGTTCAAAATAAAACCACGGCATTGACATTCTAGATTTTTATTTAACGCGGAAGGGTGTCTTGGTGTTATACACAAAGTCATATGGACTTTAAAAATTGAAGCTTAAGAAATTTATTAAAATGATAATATTGAGAATCTTTATTCAGTTTTTACCACCTCTAGTTCGTTTGCCAACAGGTCTAGAAGGTAATTCCCCATCTAGCAGTAACACACAACGGGTTTTGTGTCAGTTGTTTACTTTAAATAGTACAAACCCGTCGTCTTGCTTTTGCAGATTATGTGTAGATGAAATAAAACCGCCAGATGTCTCTAGTTACAAAACAGGTGAACTCAATTTCTAGAGACATCGTCTATTAGGTGTTTGTTAAACCTTTGTACATCACCAAATCCCGAAAGTTTTTTTTCAAAAACTCCCCAGCGTAAGGGATTTCCGACTCTAAAACGTGCTAATTCATCTGATAGCGCCCGTACTAACGCGGCGCTGCGAGACAGGGTGAAAAATATTCTCCAGCACCGACAACGCCGCAGCAATTACCTCCCGCCTCGGTGGCGCCAAGCGAGTAGGAACGCTCTCCGCCCTCCCCACAGGAAAACTCCGGAGGGGGCGGGTGGTCACGGGCCATGACGAGGAAGTCGCGAGCAAACGATATAGGTCGCGGCGACGTTATGTTGGTTTAAATAATTAGACGGCGGCGCTGGCGGATAAGTAGCGGAGTTGGCCGCGCCTAAATACCGTAATGGCCCCGCTAATTGCCGGAGACTGCGCCACGAAACAGCAGCGCGCCGACGCCCGCTTCCCGTCGGGGGGCGCAAGTTAACTGCCGGGGTCCCACAGGGGCCGGCCAACGCCATGAATACTGGAGCAGAAGAACGGGCCACCGCCAACGAACTTTTCGGCCTCTGTTTTCTCTTAATAACCTATGTCTACGTAGTGTGGTGTCGTCAGTCAGGGCCACAACTGATGTCACTGCTGTGCATCTGACCGTCAGATCCTAGGGTTTGAGTCCTGACGCTTGCAGAATTTTAGATATCTAGCTAGATAACTAGGGCGATTTCAGCCGCCGTCTGCAGGAGAATCCTAGCGGTCGGCTTCCCTGATCGGTAGTTTTCCGTGGTTTCTCCGATCAACACCAGGCGAATACCGGAGCAGTAGCCTAATAAAAGGGCCATGGACCACGCGCCATCTTTCCTTCCTCTTCCTTGTCCTATCCTTTCCCCTTACACACACTTACACTCACATGCACTACACTAATACACATCTCGAGAGACCAGTCGGGAGCTTAGAACTTGTCCCGGTTGGAGCAATGCCCCGCTGGTGGGAGACGCCTGGTTGAAGGAAATCCCCACAAGCCGACGTAGGTCGGCGCCGGGACGGGGGAAATCACCGCCATATTCCGTGATTCAAACATGCAATACACTTACCGGACTAATGACAAATGGCATGCCCTGAATCACTAATATATCAATCAATGTTCGGGGCATTGTCTAGAGACGGTAAGATGAAAGAAATAGTATTTGAAAGGATGATCTCTTGTGGAAAGAGTATCCGACTTGTCACGGAAACCATTAATGATGACTATCATCATAACTTTGTTTTAAGACATTTTCTTCTTAAATGATTTTTCCTAGAATAAAGCAATTTTATGTGGATTCTTTTCTCTGAAAGACAGTGGTTAAAGACAGTGGGTCATATTAATGCTCACGTATATTAAATTTTAATTTGAAATTTTACTGGATTTACAAAAGTACTTCAAATATGCATACAATTGGGCCATATATTAATATTGGTAAGCTTACCTTTTATCCATTCCCAAGATTTGAGCCATAAAAATTGAAATCTTAATGTTAATGTAGGACGTGTCCAAGATAACTGGGGACAGAAAATTGGGCATGTTCTAACTGCCTTGGACCGAGGGATCGCGGCATGGAATCCCCTTGTGCGTTTGTGGTGCTCGCCCATTCATCTTCCACAATGAAACTTTCTTACGGGAGATTTAAACCACTTCTGAAAGTCACTGAGGCGGCATTCGCACCACGCAGACATTTAAAATACCTCGTCACGTGTGAAGGGAGAATGGTAGGAATTACTTCTTCCGTACGGTTGATACCCGGAATGTAGATCGTGACAGTTCCGGCCCATTTGAACACCTGGTGTTAACCTGGATTTGTCGTCTGCCGCGAAACCTCCGTCGAGAGACAGGGCGGGGAGAGACGGCGAGGACGGGACGGCATGGTGCGGGTCTAGGCGGTGGCGTAGAGATGCTAGATGGGATGGAACGGTGCGAGACGAATCGGCGTCTCGTGAGGTGGAGCTAGCCTGGGTTGAATTCAGCAGGGGGATTGCGATGGATGTAACAGGTCGGGGTTGGGCTAAGTTGTGCATGACTGGGCTAGATGCCACTGGTCTATCGGTGGTGTTGGGCAGGTCAAAACTCCGGACCAGGCTAGAGGGAGCTGGGCTGACGTGGTCAATCCGAAAAGGGACTGTGATGGAGGTGACGGTGACCGTCGGCTTGGACGGGCACGAAAACTGTGTTAGGAGCAAGGCAGGATGGGACGGGGAGCGAATGCATTGCGCAATAAGGCGTGGTGGGTCATGATCGGGTCGAGACGTGCTGTGAATTGGAGGAGCGAGGCGTTGCATGGTATGGCGTGTCGTGGCGATCCAGGCCCGGATGAGCCCTGCGAAAAGAGGTTGTGAGCCAATCCTGTCGGGGTGTTGATGAGGTGGAGATGCATAGTGGGAAGAGGCGTTCGCCTAGCGTGGAAGGCTGGGGTGTGACGATGTGAATCGAAGGGGAGAGGTCGCCCGGAGCGGGGAACGCAGAGCGAAAAGATGAGGGATGGCACAGGGCGTCGCGGCGAAGGGTGAGGTGTTGCATCGCGTGTCGGAGCGGAATACGTGGTGTGGAGGAGTGGAGGGTGCGGAGCGCAGATCGTGGTTTGGCAGAGCGAAGAGTGCAGTTCGGAAAGAGGCGTAGCGGTGCGGAGTGTACGGGCAGGGACGAGGCATGGCGAGTCGGGGCAGAGTATAGGATGCCCGGGGCGGAGAACGGAATGAGGCTTGGCGTGGCAGAGCGGAGGATGCAGAGTGCAATGAGGCGTGGCTGAGGGTGCAGACCGGAATGAGGTGTGGCAAGGCAGAGCGGAGGGTGCCGACCGGAATGAGGTGAGGCGTGGCGTGGCGTGGCGTGGCGTGGCGTGGCGTGGCTGTGGAGGGATACGGAAAGGAACGAAGCGTGGCGGGGCGGAGTACGGATTGAAGAGTGGCGTAACAGAGCGAAGGGTGCAGAGAGGATGGAGGCGTGGCGTAGCGAAGTTGAGGGTGCAGACCGGAGGCGTGGCGTGGCGTGCCGTGGCGTGGCGGCGCAAGGCGTGGCGGCGCAAGGCGTGGCGGCGCAAGGCGTGGCGGCGCAAGGCGTTGCGGCGCAAGGCGTGGCGGCGCAAGGCGGGGCGGCGCAAGGCGGGGCGGCGCAAGGCGTGGCGGCGCAAGGCGGGGCGGCGCAAGGCGGGGCGGCGCAAGGCGGGGCGGCGCAAGGCGGGGCGGCGCAAGGCGGGGCGGCGCAAGGCGGGGCGGCGCAGGGCGGGGCGGCGCAAGGCGGGGCGGCGCAAGGCGGGGCGGCGCAAGGCGGGGCGGCGCAAGGCGGGGCGGCGCAAGGCGGCGTGGCGGCGCGGCGCAAGGCGGGGCGGCGCAAGGCGGGGCGGCGCAAGGCGGGGCGGCGCAAGGCGGGGCGGCGCAAGGCGGGGCGGCGCAAGGCGGGGCGGCACAAGGCGGGGCGGCGCGTCCTCTGCCGTGACCTCAACGCTCCAGTTGCCCGCTGCGGTCGCGCTGCGCGGTGTCTCCGTCGCGACGCCTCCGCGCTCTGCGCCTCCGGGCGACGCCACGCGCCGCGGCGCCGCGGGTGCGTGTACTGTTAGAAAGCGGCGGCGGCGAATTTCTTGCCGGCTCCTCTTCGCGACGCGTCGCGTCTCGCTGCGCTTCTTTCGCGAGAAGTTGTGTGCCTCGTTCGTGACAGGACACGGGCGCGACCTACCACTGACCCACTTTGAGATGGAGCTTGCCTTTTGGGGAGCCCCTGTCTTAATGACTGGGATGGGAAGGCGACGCGAATGCCGGGGAGTTAGATTCGGTGAATTAGCAACTCTCGTTATTGTAATTTTCTTTTCCTTTACGAATATAGGAAGGATGAGGAAAATGGAACGAATGATATGGACGAGATTTGTGAGTTCAGGTTTGTAACTTTTTTTTAGGAATGTGTCGTGTAGGGATGACAATTTCTTACGCAAATGCTATTTGGAAGATTAAGCTGGTGTTGTTTGTGGTATCACTAATGGAAACTGCTGCTCTCGTATTTTTCAGCATTTATTAAATTTTCTAAAATGTATTTTGAAGAATCCTAAGCTGCATTTTAGTTGCAACTATTTCAAACTGCAATAGTGTGTTAGAACCATTGTTTATTATTGTATCTAGTGTTCAAAATAATGTGTCATACTAAGATATTAAAATATGTTCCTAGTGTGAACTGTACAAATCATGACGCCTGTACATTCATCTAAGATCTATATTCACCCCATTCTAGTAAATACGATTTAACTTTTGTTAGTCAACATTGAAAGACAAGTGTAAAAGAATGTGCTCTCTAAATTGGGTTGCCAACATCACGTGATATAAAGCTAGATGATTAAGAAATAGAAAACGACAAATGAGATTGCGGATGTAATGACAATGAGTGCGGCGATAGCCCTCATGTACATGAGGATGGGGATGGTGCAGGAGAAACGGGAAAGACAACTACGTAAAGGATAAGTGGAGACGCGAAAGGGGACGAAAAGAGCAGCAGGCGTCGCGCGGAGGTTGGCGACCGCGCGACGGCGGCCGGGGGCGGAGGAGGAGGCGACGGCCCATCGCAGGCCCTTGCGGCACCCCGACCCCTCCATGCTAATCGCGCGCCTCTTCGCCGTCTCGAGGCTGGAAGCCGGGACCCCGGGCGCGGAGGTCAACCGCAGTCAACAGCCACGCTGCCTGCCCGCGCCTGTGCTTCCACTGCCGTTTGCCATCGTCACCATCGCCATCACCCACACCCTCACCATGACCGCCACAGCCTCAGCTTTTGCCTCCACCGACGCTGCCACCGATGGCGCTCCCGCCTCCGCCACAATCTCCATCACCATCGCCTCCATCGCTAACGTCGGCACAGCCGCACACGTCACCACTACTGCACCAGGAGATATGGCTCAAGGCCTCGGCTGATAACACTGCAGTGCCTCTGACAGGTACTGGGGTTCACGTCCCCGACGGTGGCAGGTTTTTCGACTGTAGATAAAAGGTTAGGTTGAATTCAGCCGCTGTCTGGAGGAGAATTCTAGCGGCCAGCTGTTCTGATCGGTAGTTTTTCGAGGTTTCTCCGATCACTACCAGGCGAATGCCGGAGCAGTACTCCAGAAACGGGCTACGGACCAAGCACGTTCTTTCTTTCCTCTTCCTTGTCTTATCCTCACCCCTTACTTACACGCACACTTATATACACTACACTACCACACATGCCGGGAGACCGGTCGGGAGCTTAGAGCTTACCCCATTGCGGCGGTGGGAGATACCTGGTTGGGGAAACTCCGTTAGCCGAGATAGGCCGACGCCGGATCTCACCATCTACACGGGGGGAGATCACCGACACATGACGAGGAAAAAGCATGCACTACACTTACGGGACTAATGACCTTAGCGGTTCACGCGCTCGGAATCACTGATCAATCAATGAAAACACTACCGCCGTCATTGCCACCAACGTCACGATCAAGTCTTTGCCGTCACCACCTCCAGCACCACCGCCACCGTCAACACGATCACCACCACCGTCACCGTCGCGACTTAGCGGTTTACACGCTCGGAATCATTAATCAATGAAACCACTGCCGCCGTCATAGCCACCATCTCCAGTGCCAGCCCCACCGCCACCGTCGCTGCCTCTGATCCCACCGTCGCCACCGAGTAGCCAGCCTTGGAGCCAGCCAGCGCTCCTCGCCTCGATGCTATCGTCCGGCCCCGGCCCCGGCGCGCGGCGTATTGTTCGCTGCCCACACAGTGCGAACCCGGCGGGGTCGCCGACCTCGTCCCCGGGGAAATTCCTGCACATGGGCGGCGCCGCGGCTGGGCGGGGGCGGGGCGGCGACGCGCCGCCGCCGCCGCTGGGCAAGCGCCGCCGCCGCCGCCGAGTCGGCCTGCGGCGGTCCCCGGGTCGAGCCCCGGGCACACCCCGCGCGGCTCGACACCAGAGGGAGCGGTGGTGGAAAGTTAGTTTGGGATACGACTAGGGGAGCGATATGAGCGTCTTCGGTCCCCTGTGGTGTAGTCTGGCTCTTTCTCTAATAGATGGTTTAGCGGGATGAGCTCATGAGCGTGCCACACCCAACTGTAGGTACAATGGCCATCGGCTCACGAGTGTGTTTGCGCGGTAGACATGGTATCTGGTAAGTACTCGGTGGCTGCATATCAGTCTGTAAGCCCCGACATGTGCGTTCACAAGACGTAGAAAAAAGAAACATAACTTTAAAAAAGTACTTTAAATTATTGGATTTGGTGCTATAAATATAATTTTTATTGTTTGAAATAGCCAGTCAATGCGTTTAATATCGGTCGGACGTCTGTATTTGTTCAGATAATGTCATTGTAACCATACTGTTGCCGATTTTGACGCCCCTCAAAAACAACTTATCTAATAAAGTAACTCAATATAACGCCTCCCTTCATGGAGTACCAATTCATGTACTTTAATAACATACGATACATATTCATTAAAATTATCGACCATATTTTGTATTTTCGCAAAATTCCCATTGACCACTTGACGCACGAATGTGACAACGGAATTGGATGTTGTGAGGTCGCGTCTCTTTGCAAATCAATACTTGCGATTCGATAATATCTGCACTTCGTTCTGTCGATATCGATACTGAAAAACGGATCAGCTCATTCAACCTGCTGACATGGCTTATGGCAAAAAGTTGTCATTGGCAACTTTGACATGAGCATTGCCAACTTTTTGCCTATGGTAAAAAGTTGCCCAATCTGACCGGTAGGTTCGAGTCCCATCGCGGATTGTTGACACTAACTATATAGCGAGGTCGAATACAACCATTGCCTGGAGGATAATTATATTGCCTACATGTTTTTATCGCGGGAGGTAGCGGTGATATTCGCCAGCTGGCGAGATCCCGCGTAGACCTTCACGTCGGCTTACTGTTTCCCCAAGCAGGTACCTCGCACCAGCAAGGTTCCCGACATATGTGGTAGTGTGGTGCATGTAAGTGGAAGTGAGGGGTGAAGATAAAAGTAGGGTAAAGAAGGAAAGATACGACAGTACTTCACGCGTCTGGAAGAGAGCGAGAGAGTGTGTGAGAGAGGAAGAAAGAGAGAGAGAGAAGGAGAGAACGAAGGAGGGAGGGGAGAGAGAGTGAGATGGAGGGAGAGTGAGATGGAGGGAGAGTGAGATGGAGGGAGAGTGAGATGGAGGGAGAGTGAGATGGAGGGAGAGTGAGATGGAGGGAGAGGGAGATGGAGGGAGAGGGAGATGGAGGGAGAGGGAGATGGAGGGAGAGGGAGATGGAGGGAGATGGGGGAGAGGGAGGGGGAGGGAGAGGTAGGGAGAGGAGTCGGAGGTAGGTAGGGAGAGTGAGAGGGAGGGAGGGAGGCGAATCAATTCAACGTCCCAATCATGCAGGCGGCAACAATAGACGCGGCCGAGGCGGCGGGATTGCCGTGCGCGAGGGCTCGGGTTCGTCTCCCGGGGCCGCTCACCCCGGCATTCCACCGGCCGGCGACGACGCGCCGATCCCCCCCCCTCCCTCACCCCGCGGGAACGACCGCTTACGTAACTCCAATGCGCCACGTGATTCAGCCTCTCCCCACCTCGGACCGCCGATTTCGCAAAGGAGGCCAGCCAGATGGCGACCTCTCTCTCTCTCTCCCTCCCTCCTCGATCTGACAATGGCAGCTAATGGACGCTACTGGTCTCGTCGTTTGTTCGCAATCTGGGACAATCCTAGGATTTACGACAAACCCCGCCGTAAAATGAAGCTATAAATTCGATAACTGAACCGCTGCCGTAAAGAATCAAGATGCGGCGTGACGTGGAAATGAAACGCCGAAGTTAGTGTGGTGGCGGATGTGGGATTTAGTGGCGTTGGTCGGTGGGCGCGGACGTGAGGTGGTGGGAGGGGAGGGGAGGGGGCCGGCGCGTGCAGGCTCAAGGCCACCGGTGCGTGGAGGTCGACGGGCGGAGGCGGGGCGGCGCCGCAGCGTCTGTCCGTTCAATGGGCGGCCACTCGACGCCTGGCAGCGCTGGACGAGGCCACGCGCCCGAGACCCTGCAGCAGGACGGACTCAGATGTTCACGCCTTGCGACGAAAGAATTGTAATCTTGCATCTTTTTCCGCAGAAATTCTCATTATTTTCTTCATTCTCATCTCATTATTTCTCATTATTCATTCTCATCTTTTGATTTTTGGGTTTCCGCAAAATTCTTATAGCAGGGTCCTTGTAACGGAAAAAGTGGATAAATCTTGTTTCTGTATTTAGCAAATTACTTCCTCTAACACGTTCTGTAGTCAGAATCCATCTTTTGTGTATTCTTGATACCGAAAAATCGATGGTAAATCGTCTCTGTCTCAGCTCGTAAACCATTCAGACGATTTTCTTCAAAATTGATATTCTCCGGTCGATCTGAACGAAGTGCAGACCCTGGCAATTTGAAACGAATCTTTTGATTTTTGCATTCTTTTCATTTTTGCATTACTTTCCATGACACCTCACATCCTTACCAATTTTTGTCAAGAATGGCTCCAACTTTTTTTTAAATTAACTTTGTTCTCGGATTGCATAAAGGACGCTTTGAAAATGGCGCAGTTCTCATTTTAGTTCCATCTAAACCTTAGAGTTGACGAAAATAGAAAGAGTTCAATTTTTTTCGGGATTTTCTTACAAATATATTATTGAAGACAGATTTTCCCTGAACGATATCTGTAGTTCAAAGATAGTTCATGAAATACGGACATATACTAATTTTTGAAATAAAAGTAATTTTGCATGAAATATAGACAAATTTTTAAATAATTTCTCGAAAACGGTTCCAAATGTTTCTGTTACTTTTACTTCGGATATAACAAAGGACGGTAAAGAAATTGGTGGTGAACTAATTTTCGGAAACTGTATTTTCGAAAATTTCAAAAAATTAACATTACAAACAACAGTATTAATGATTCAGATATTCCCCTAAAGAAACCTATTCTAAAATATCAGATCTTTAAAGAAGTCATATTTTGTAAAAGAATATTAGTTTTCGTATAATTTCTGCTTGAACTTGTGCAATAGTTTTTTTCGAACACCGCTCCAATGTTTGTTTTTATTATTTTTTCCACGGTTAGACCAGAGGACTCTTAAGAAAATGGCGGAAGTCTCGTTTTCATTGAAGTCTCTGAATTTTCAAAAATGACGGGCCGGAGGGGAGGTGACACTGGCAAAGGCGGAATCGCGAGGAGACCGGATGTCGCGTTCCCTTCTTGGCGCGGGGAAGTGGTGACCCTCCGGCTCCCAGCGCGGACGCCGGAAGCAGGCCCTTGCGCTCAACCGGACGCCGCCCGCTACCGCTGCCCGGGCTCTCTCGCGCCGCGACGCCAGACAAAGCCCTCGTTATTAATAAACGTCGCCCCCGTTCTCAGTGGCGGAGCTGAGGGAGGGGAGATGCAGCACAACTCGACCCTGGTGGCGTACTGTTGGGGATCGGTGTGCTAAACGATGAATTCAAACTCTATACAGCGCCGTTCCTGGACTCCGTCCCGTGGCAACACGCCACCCTCGCAAGCCGCGATCACCCCCTCACAGATAACCAAAAGTGCCTCCGCTCTCGATTCGGTCCAAACTCGAATGCCTACGGTTTCCTCCACCAGTCCCTATCGCGAGGAGTCTCGTGACAGACCTCCCACGCTGAAAACCCGTGGACCGCGTCACCTCATTACTGAGTTTTGGGACCGGTCGCAAAATGGAGCCCGCCGCCAGCTGCAGACGATCTGGCCCCACACATCGTTCTGCGCTAGGTGACTCCCAGGGTTCCCAGACACGCCCCCGGCGGCCTGCACCCTCCAAGGCGACATCTTTGGGTGCCCCTTCCCCGCGCCGACCACCCGCCTTGTGCACTCCGATGAAATACTACGACGTTACAGTATAGTATTTGAGGAACCTGCACCCTAACGTTAGTCCGTGCATTCTCAATCATTCGCGATTAGACCCCTTCTCGTCCACCAATCGAGATCATTGAGGCATCATACGACGCGTCTCGGCCTCCTAGTGAGGAACTGATGATTTGTTTGCGGAACCACCCAGAAGAAATTTCTCCAAAAACGTGCTTTTGCGGGTTTTAGCACTGACCGCGATCGCCTCGCAAACTAATCTGATGGCGCCACATGCAGCAGTGATGACAGCTAAATGTGATGCCTGTGAGGCCCACTGCACCCTGGCGATGATTGACGGAGATCGCTGGAGATTCTTTAGCGCTGTTGCCGTTGTTCACAGTGTCCGAAGCAGGAGCATCACTCGGAAGGAAATTATCGTTTGATAGGATAATTGTATGTGTAGCATATCCGATAGTGCTCATGGGATAATCCCTTTCAGTAGGATGATTTTAACTGCGAAATTATTTTCTAATATAAATCTGTAACGGTATATAATGGAACGTCATGTTCTAGAATATGAGCAATCAGGCAATTGAATATTTAAAGGGTCTTTTTATTGAAAACTTGTGTAGTAGACATTTTTAACACTTGAAAAATATTTTAAAAAGTTTCAAGCGTCGGCGACACCACAATCAGTTAATCGCTTTATATTATTATTAATATCATTATTACTGTTATTAAAACATTGTTTTATTAGTTGTTTCCTTATTTTTGCGGGAGAGAACTCGTTACGAAGAAAAGATCCCACACCATTTCGTGCCGCAAGACGCCCTCATCAACGCCCCCCCCCCTCCTGCGCAAGGCAAGCGGCCGACCGCGGCTGCCGCTCCCGCGCCGGAAGCCCCGCAAACAACGGAGGCGCGCCCGCCCGCAGCCGGCAATTGGGCGCGCGCCGTCGCCCGCGCCCTCGCCCCGGGCCTTTCTCCCAGGGCGTTTGCGAGATGCGATCGCGACACGTGAAATGCGCCGCTTCCGCTGTTAGCGCGAGGACGCGGGCTCTTGGGCTCTTTGAGGTGCCACTCGAGGTGGAGAATGATACGAGGGCGTCTGCGCTATTTGCATACACGATGAATTATGTAGTTGTGTACAGTACCGGCAGCGTATAAGCGACTCTTGACTGTTCGATGCGCTGTTGCCACGCATTGCTACGCAATCGGCACCACCTACTTCACAGATAAATTAAATCTTAAAATATTAACACTTAATGACAGGCTATGACACGTCTGGAAATCATGTTCATAACCTTCGCCACAACTGAACCTTATCGCGTCCCAAACCGCGATATTAAATCAAGTAAATTTTAAATAAAATCCTAACCAAGTCCATCCAAAATCAAACACCTAACAAATAGAGCAGCGATGTAAAGCTCAAAAAAGTCAAGAATGCCCATTCCTAATCATGATAATATTCATGTATTCAAGCCCTTGAAAGGCCTCACGGCCGAACAAGAAGTAAATAAATGGAGAAAAAAACCGCGTTCAAAATTTATGCGTCAGCTCGTGGCGGCTTCGTTCTCTATTGCGCCTATCTGCACTGCAGCCGCTACTCTAGTCACAACATTGTCGAGCGGTAATAATATTCCGCCGATCACCTCCTCTCCCTTGAAATATTCGCGTAAACATACAATAATTCACGATCCTTGCTCATTAACACTACGTATGCGCGATGTATGGGGCGTAGCCCACACGACATTCCAGGCCTCGGAAAAAATGCACTGAAGCGCTCGAAAGTCACACACCAAGTGACCTGGTACACATCAACTAAGGCACATTTCATTCACTGCCGATGACAGGAATCAGCGCCCTTCTCGTGCGACTTCGTGTGAGTCAGATGATCGGCAACGCTGAGTCAGATGATCGGCAACGCTGAACCCTGACTGTGAGAAAGTAAACAAATCCTCGCAAGCTCATTGCTTCAGAGCAGGTCACATGTACCAAACGATATGGCGAGAGAACTGTCACACGTATGCGCTGACGGTACTGTAGTTTAAGGTGTGTTTGGTGTATGACTAGTTTCTTTGTGGGAGGAAGGCTAATTATTGTAATGATTGCATACCATGTAATGATTGTTAATTATAATAAATTTGTTGTGGATAAATATAATTATTGTTCGTATACAGTTTTAAAATTGAACGTTTTTACGACTTACGACGTTCTGTTTTGAAACATTTATTATTACTGCAATATAGCTGCTGTAATGTTCATCTATCATAATCCGTGTGAAGAAGAAGCAGATGACTTCCATGTTTTGTATTAATTCGTAATTTCGTTAAGCCATAAATAATTTCGAAGAAGTTGTTTATATCTGGCATACAAATTCATTGCTTCCATTTATATACCAGGCGTTTGCCATACGAAAACATGAAGTAGTACGTATCATGAATGAAAACGCAATATTCTCGCTTATGGACAACAACGAGGAAAATACCCGTCTACTTTAGTAAAGTTTCGCCATGATTCAATTCAGTTTCATTTCTTTAGTAAAGTCACTTCTTTTATCAGGTTTATTACTGAATATTATTATATATCATACGTTTTCTTTAAGAAAAGAGAAACGGAATTTAATAAAAACAGTTTGGATTGTCAATTAATGCGCGTTATACTGTTGAATTCTGTATCGTACTGATTTGTAGGTAACTTTGTATAGGCTATATTTCTTCCACGCCAAAAATAGATACTTTGTTTTTTCAGCAATTAAAATTTCTTGTTTAATTCAGAATTTATTAGAACGGTAAAAATTAAGAAATCCACAGATAAAAACACAACCGTCCTTCACGAACTCGTATACAACTGCCGATTGATAGAATCGAAATGAGTTAATAGGCATGACGCTTGTTGTGCAATCTAGTGGCCAGTCAGATTTTTTCAATCACTATACTTTCAAACACGGGTGCCACTTTCGTGCTACGTTGGCAACTCGCTTACAATTAATCGCGTACCATTGTGTTGTGTTACATATTCGAACACTATTGACCTATGGTTTTTCTTGTGCCTATTTCTTCACGCTGAGGTTGACCGCTATTGTCTACATGGTACGTGTCACTACGCGACAAGCCTACGCAACGCCTTTGGCCCGTGCGCTGTGTCACCACGCAACACGGCTGCCACCAAGTGGGGACGTTGCCACACATTCGATACTTGTACGGTATTGATACCAGTGAGAAGCAAACACGAGAATTGTGAGTAGGTTGAAGGGATATTTTGTGGTTTCTTTCTTTATATTTTCTGTCATAGGAACTTTATGCATCGATTCTGAATGGTTGCTAATTTGTCATCCATGCGGCTTTTGAAGGCATCATTTTCCATCTGTTTAATTACTTTTTTTTAACCGACACCACTTTATCCGCCAGTTTTCATTGAATTACGCAAAACAATGTCAAGATTGAGAGTTCGCCACTAATGAATTCACTCCATAGAATACATAAAGAGCTTTACAGTAGCACCCAAAATTCCAAGGTAACATATTCTCTTAGTAAATATCTACGTTGAGCCTACGTGTTTGTAAAAATTACATTTTAAGTATTCATCCTACTAAAATGAATTTGAAACGTTAAAAATATCAGTGAACCAGTATCAAAACTTGATAATTTAGGAATTTCTCTGGGTTAATGAATTTGTAGAAAACACGAAAAAAAGTTATATTATTTTCATGCACCTATCTTCTCAGAAATAATCATTCTTGCTGCTTTTTATATAGTATTGTAATCATCAGACGAAAGTTTGGATCCTGCCCCGTAACTGGAACTTAATAAATCTTAGGTGCAAAGTATGCAGTGTCACTTTCACAAATCACTTTCTGTTCGTTTAGCGAAAAATTAAGCACTGATATTAGGAATCAAACTGTCACTTCCGAATTTCAAAACCTTCTCACGCGTTCCACAAACAAAAACTGAATAACACTTGTCAAGGAACGGACTCTTTCTGGGCACTGGCCCAAAGGACAACGCAAGGACATTCGCCAACACGGTTGAAATGGCCCAGCGACTTCGGGTGCCTCGTGAAAGTGTAATGGGTGTTCTTGTTCTTTCGAAGGAGATAGTTGGACCCAAGTGGTTCCGAACTTCATGACTGTAATTTTGTACTGTCGCCGTTAACGTACCTGTTTATGTGGTCGAAAGATAATATGTGAAGTTACAGAACAGGGGTTTCTCGATCCTCGAAGTGGTATCATTTAGAAGAAGAAAATGTTCGCAGATAGGGTGTTTATGTGTGTCTATGTTTGTGGGAACAGGTTTAGAACTATTTCTCTCCAGGTTATGTATGATTCTTGTTTGAAGTTTTTATATAAACAATGTTGAACATCATACAGAACGCATTCTACTTCTACATCACGTTTCTGGAGCTTCTGATTTAAACCAAACTGTATCTCATATAATAGATTAGTATCACCATTGGGTGTAGTTTTATTTACAAAAAAAATGTTGATGTGGACTCGAAAATGTCTCCTTTAGTTTTGGAGTTTCGGGTATAATTTGCATAAAAGTTTTCTAAAACGCCCGACGGGCTGTCTTGCAACGAGAATTTGCCTCATCTGAGAATGAAGTTGCGGTAAGATATTCGTGTGATGGCGACCTTCCATTACGGTACAAGACAACGCGGCCAGCGACTTTGCAACTGGAAAGTCGCTCGAAACGATTGTTCCTGGAACGGCGGCGCGGGATGCTGCAAGCAGTTCATTCACTCGCTGCCGCCATCACCGTCTCCGCCGTTACCAGCGCCACGCTGCCGTCTCCGCCGGCGACATCACCGACTTGACTTCTGTTGCATTGAACGACCACAACCATCTTCACCGACGCCACACCATTTTGAGTCGTCATTGTTGTTCCCGGCTCCGCGAACAGTACAGCCGATGTGCCCGCCCTGCTGCCGTCACCATCGCTGCCATTACCTCCGGCGTCACTATCACAACCACCCCACCACTGACTTCATTAGCTCTACCTCTGTCACCGTCGCCGCCGACGTCACCACCGCTTTCCCCTTCAGCCCCAACGCTACCGACACTACCACCGCCCCAATCACCATCACCACCTCAACCACCATCACCACCTCAATTCCCATCACCGCCCCAATCCCCACAACCGAGTCTATTACCACCACCGTCCCAGGCACCACCACCGCCTCAATCACCATCACCTCCCCAATCACCACCACCGCCTCGATCCCCACCACCGAGCCCATCACCGCCACCGTCTTAATCACCACCACCGACTCAATCACCTCCGCTGCCGTAAACACCGCTACAGTCGCAGTCACCACCACCACAGACTGCACGACCACCGCTGCCTTCTTTGCCGACTTTCACCCTCATTTCCCGTCAAAACCTCTCACCATCTGCGCCCCCTATTGGTGTCGCTTTTATCACCGCCATCGGCGCCACACTTGTCACCGCAGGCACTGCTTCCACATCAGCCGCCACGCACCATCCTCATAATTATCTGGCGCCTTCCTTCACAGATCGACTTGGTCTTTGACACTCTGCCTTCGCCCCCGTCACCACCACCCTTATTTCGCCGCTACTTTCATCACCCGCAACCGTCTCCTCCGTCGCAGCCTCCGCCGTCGCGTCCGTTTCCACAGCCGCGTTCGCCACCTCTCTTCCGCTGGCACTACCAAAATCGGTTACCACAAAACCACATATACCACCATTTAGAACTATTTAATTGCTAATTAATTACGCAAAAATTAATTTTTTTGCTCTTCAAACTTTTGCGTAATGAATGGTGAGCTAGCGGAAGATTCCGCTGGATCTACCACATTTAATTACCACAAAACCAAATATACCATCTTGTAGAGCGATTTAATTGCTAATTAATTACGCAAAAATTAATTTTTTTGCTCTTCAAACATTCGAGTAATTAATTGTAAATTGCCGGGCACACGCGGCCCGCCGGCCGGCCGGCCGGCCGAACGGTTGGCGTCGTGACGTCACGGTTGAGGGGTATCCAGGCCGCAGCCGTCGCGCCGGCGCCGCTGCCCGCCCGGCTGACTGGCATATTTAAATGAAATACACGAACAGGTCGTGAACTGACTTCGGTATTGAAAATTATGCCAGTACTTTGTTATGTTCATAACAACAGAGAAATGGGCCGATAATTTTGAATTTCATTTTTGTTGTCTTTTTTGAAGAGCGGCTTAATTTTAGCTGTTTTGAAAATATCTGGAAACGTTCCAGTGCATAAAGATGCATTAAATATGTGAGTTAACGGGTGTATAATGGCATACGCGCAAGTCTTTAACAAAGAATCCGGGAATTCATCTAAACCGGACGAATATTTATTTTTAAGTTTACCGATTATTTTGAGAATTTCATAGGAAGAAGTTTCGGAAACGAAACATTGTGTCTAAAATTTTGGGTGAACTATCTGTTTTTGAATTTTGTGGCTGAAGACGCTTAGTGAGATCGGCAACAATTCTCCAAAAGTATTGGTTAAAGAGACTAGCCATTGTTGCCGGATCGTTCACATTTATATCGTTATATTTTAAAACAACATTCTCTACGGGTTTTTTAGTTGATTTGGTAGTATTTTTTATTATATTCCACATTGCTTTAGTTTTATTATTTGAGTTCAAAATATCCTGATCGTTTTTCATGATTTTAGCCTGCCTTATGACTTTTCGTTTGTATTTTTTAAAGTAGATAAGGAAATCTTGAGATACGTCATGACGTTTAGAAATGAAAGAAAGAATTCGCTTGTTTTTACAAGATGTGCTAATCCCTTGTGTTATCCAAGAATTGCTTTTCCGTGAAATATTTAATTTTCGTTTTTGAAGAGGAAAGCAAGGGTTAAAATGAAATGAAAGAGTTGAAAAAAAAAAAAAATTATATTTGTTGTTTGTATCAACAGTATTATAAACCGCTTCCCATGACTCCTGCATCAAGTAATCAATGACTAATTTAATTTTACTTTTAGTAAACAATCTAGTCATACTTGTATTATTTACTGTGTCAGTGATGGCATTTCTTATAATGGTAAGAATTTGTGGATCGTGGTCACTGTATCCTAAATCTTTTGTTTCAACTTCATATCGAGTAGTAGTTTTGTTAATTATAATTTGATCAATTGCCTTCATCGAATGTTGTGTGATCCGTGTAGGTACATTAATTGTAATGTCTAAATTGAAGGACTTAATTAAATTGAGAAACTTTTCTTTCTCGCAAGAATCGACCAGAAAATCAATGTTAAAATCTCCGCATAACAATGGATTCAAAAGAGCGATTGCTGACTTTGTTAAGTGTTATCTCCAGGTTTTCTAAGAACAAAATATAATCTGCAGTTCTCTTTGTTGGAGGTCTGTAAATGCAAAGTATTATCACTTTTAGTGAAGTAAGATGTACAACAGAAATTTCGAAAATATTTTCAATGGAATACACATTTAATTCCGCCAAGAATCTCAAGAAAAAGCTTATTCATCCGCCATCTCAAGAAAAAGAGCTTAAACATTTTCAGTAATACTTTAAACATAAGAGTTCATTTTCAACTTCATTTTCTGTGCATGTCTTCTAGAATTCAGTGGGAAATACAATTATTCAAATTATCGTTTCTATGTTGTCGCGGCAGGAAGTATTATTCCGAAGGACAACATGGATAAGAGCCAAAATGTATTGCTTATTTATCCTTGAAAATAGATTTTATTACATGGGAGTGTTTTTTCCTCCTTCTCCTGTTTTCAAAATTTAAGTAGTATATGACTTAGTGTAGGGATCACAGAATTTTGAAAATGCGCACACAATTCACTTTTCCCCATAGCACGTCATACGCAGTTTTAACTGTTTTTTTATGTTAAATAAATAAAAAGAGTTTGTGTGAAAATTACGGGGAATTGGCAATGGTAAAGTAAGTTACGCTGTTAATGTTTTAATTTATGTGAAGAATAGATCCACTCTCAGGCCCAGTCTGCAGGATGTGAGTGTCCCGCGAGGGGAAGGGGGGGGGCAAGAGGCGATGAACTATTGAATTTGTTTGTTAGATGACCTTGAGATTTCGACGGTCTGTGTTCCCACCTCGTTTCAATCTCCACACTACCCCTTCTCTTTCCCCTTGAAGCTGCCACCCGACTCTCGCTTGACGTCACAAACTTACAGTATTATTTAGTGTATTTAGTATTATTAGTTAAGTGTTTTGTAAAAATATTTGTTAGAGTGTATAATACATTACTTTTTTATAGGGGTATCTTACTTTTCTCTCTTGAGCAGAGCATGTGCATGTGCTTCTTTACAGATAACCAGTTTGTGTGAAATGAGGCAGTCACTAGTATTTATTAATTTCATTAGATTTCTCTTAATGTACATTGTTATATTTAATGTATTATAATATTGGTATTTTCATGTAGAATTATAACGAATATGTAATATTACAACTGATATTATTGACATAGACAAAATAAATACAATAAATAATAAAATATTTTATTGAACTTCTGTGTAGTTTGTGTTCAGAATTATTTAAACACACAATACAAAACAAAAAATACGTCAAACATATTTAATACTTATTTAATATTTGTCTTTCATTTTTATGTATATTTTTTGGTTTTAATATTTTTACTTTACACATCTCAATATTTTACTAGCTGCACAGCAGTGAAGTTTTTAATTCTTCTAGGTCTTTGAAAAAATTGGTTTATTTCTTAAGGCTTTATTACATTGCCAACGATTCAACAATGCCTAATTGACCTAATCGGGGCTCACACCAGACCTGTATATTGTGGATTACGTACTTCAAATCAAGTTAGTTAAAACTACACTGATTTCAAAACACAAATACTTCGACTACACTGTCATTACATGTATTTAAGAAATAGGAAGACTATTTGGAAAAGGGGCTGGCAGATAGTTTGTAATTGAATGTTTTAAACATGGTGGAAATTTCCACCATGGTTTTAAAGGAGTTTGAATATAGATATTTCTTGTCAACAATGTCATGAGGTACAAACACGTGATGAGTTGAGACCGAAACAACATGTAGTATGTAGTACGAAACATCAGAATATGTACATAAATACAAGTACATGTAGTATGAAACATCAGAATATGTACATAAATATGTAATAAAAACAGGAAGAATCAGGGACCGAATACCGAAATAATAGCGGTAAAGGTATTTATACCGGTATAGAAATACCTTTACCTCTATTATACCTTTATTCAAAATACCTTTAAAAATACCGGTATAAGACGTCAAATACCGGTATTTTTAGAGGTATTTTACCTTTATCCGACGTCTATACCGGTAAAATACCTCTATTTAAAGGTATTATACCGGTATTCTCTCATCAAAATACCGGTATTTTCGAAAATACCGGTATTTCAGTAGAATCATACAGGTATTTGGGGGAAATTCATTGTGATTTTTTCCGCTGAGATGGCTCAGAGGAAACAACTGTTTACACGGCAGAGTTTCTGACCGGGAGGTCCTAGGGTTCGAGTCCCGAGGGTGGCGGATTTTCGACACATATTCTAGCTAGGTCGAGTTCTGCCGTTGACTGGGAAGTCGAGTTCTGTCGTCAGACGGATGGACCACCCAACGGTTTTCGCAGACATCAACACGAGCTCGTTCGCTGACCTTGGACCTCACGTCCGGGCGCAGAGCTTGGCGACACGTCATAGATAAAAAATGGAGAAACGTGTCTTCTTATCCATAAATGAGTCCTCCCACGCATACCAAACTTCCTTTTTGCACGACTGTGTTTATCACTAAATACGATTATTTGCTTAAACTTGATCGTATCACTAACATTCCCGAAAATAATTATTTTCAGTTTGCCCAGTTTCCTTATTCTGCACCATAATTAATAATTATATATATATATATATATATATATATATATATATATATATATTATATATATAATTATTAATTGTAACTAAAACAATATTGACATTGAATGCTAATAGACATTAACTATTCTTATTTAAATTAAATGTTAATTTTAATTAAAAAGTAAAAATGTTAATATTGATAAACTCTTTTTTATTAATTAATAATATTAGTATATATTTCTTATTATTAAGGAAGAAACACTCTTCTCGAAGTGGGCTCCTCCAGATGCATTTTACAATGTAAGCTACCCGCGTAGAAGGGAACCCTTGCCCACATGCGATGTTAATAGCTAATAATAATAGTAATAATAATAATAATAATAATAATAATAATAATAATAACATAATAATTTACTTTTATTACAAATTTTCTCAATATTTGCAGTTAATGTCAAAATATATTAAACCCTTAATATTAACCAGGAAAATAACATTTTATTTTAGCCCTATTTATTAATGTATAATTAAGATTTAATTGTGAAATGAAGTAAAAGGAAATCATTTTTTAACAATAACAAAACTGGGCCTGAAAGCCTGAACGTTCGTGATTATCTCAAGGTGTCAACGCTTCCTCAGTTCGCCGAAGGAGGGGTCGGGGAGGGAAGAAACGGTCCTACGCCTACGATCGGCGCATACGTTGACAGCCTCTCCATGTGCGAAATACAAAGACAGGCTTAGGTCATCCTTCAGGTCAGATGGGAGATAGCTCGATGTAGGACACTACGAAAAGGTTCTCTTCAATGGAATCAATAATTATTATTTCATATTTCAACTTTTCCGAAGTTTAAATTAAGGGAGGTTTTCAATACATACAACGTATGCAAAACGTAAACGCCCGAAAACAAAACATTTACAATAATAAGAATAGAATTTAATACAGTTGTTTTATATATATACAAAATAATAATTTAAACAATAAATAACAATTATGAAATGATATTTGATTAATAAACATTTTGTGAGATATTATTAACTAAAGTAACCTATTTTTTCAACATGTATGGATGGTAAGCTATATTTCTTCATTGAAAATACCGGTATAATACCGGTATAACCTTTATGGACGTCCATACCGGTATAGACGTCCTATAGAGGTATTTTACCGGTATAAAAGAATAAAGGTATTTGAAAAAGGTATGGAAAAATACCGGTATTATACCGGTATTTTTTACCGGTATTCAATACCTTTTCGGTCCCTGGGAAGAATATGTAACAAACAGGGAAGAATATGTAATATCGAATATAATATGTTACATTAAAATACTCGAATTATAAACACATTAACATAATACGAACTCATTTTTATAAAATATTTCCTATACAAATTTTAAAAGCATTCCAAACGTTTTAAAATTCATTTGGAAAGCACAAGTGATGCACAAGTGAGCCAAATAGCAATGGAACAAATGTTCTAAAGATAATGTTTATCCTTCCATAATTATTAAATATCTACACATATCCAAAGAGTCGTCAATCGCATTACTGATTTATGACTAGCAGATGCTACAAAAAATGCCCATAATTCAAACCTCGATTTACAAATAACTTTGCCACTGTGAAAGAACAGTAAGTCACGTGTACAAATACTTCTGCTATAACCCTGTAAGGGGTTAATGTCACATAGGCAATGTTTTGCGATATAGCCCGACACAATTGAAACAATACAATGTCAACAAAATGAATTTCTAACTCGATACCACAGAACGTACTACGATAGAATCAAGTATTTTCCAACATATCGTAGATTAGGACACGCTTACGGTCATACAGGGAACATTAGCAAAGTACTTGGAAGACCTTTATGAACATAACAAAGTACTGGCATAATTTTCAATATCGAAGTCAGTTCACGGCCAGTTCGTGTATTACATTTAAATTTGCCAGTCAGCCGGGCGGGCAGCGGCGCCGGTGCGACGGCTGCGGCCTGGATATCCCTCAACCGTGACGTCACGACGCCAACCGTTCGGCCGGCCGGCCGGCGGCGGGCCGCGTGTGCCCGGCAATTTACAATTAATTACTCGAATGTTTGAAGAGCAAAAAAATTAATTTTTGCGTAATTAATTAGCAATTAAATCGCTCTACAAGATGGTATATTTGGTTTTGTGGTAATTAAATGTGGTAGATCCAGCGGAATCTTCCGCTAGCTCACCATTCATTACGCAAAAATTTGAAGAGCAAAAAAATTAATTTTTGCGTAATTAATTAGCAATTAAATCGCTCTACAAGATGGCGTATGTGGTTTTGTGGTAACCGTTTGTGGTAGTGCCAGCGGAAACCGGAAGTGCTAGTTTATAATTATTTACTCGGAAGTTTGAAGAGCAATTGAAATAATTTTTGCGTAATTAATTAGCAATTAAATCGCTCTACAAGTTGGCGTATTTGGTTTTGTGGTAACTAATTGTGGTTGATCCAGCGGAATCTTCCGCTAGCTCACCATTCATAACGCAAAAGTTTGAAGAGCAAAAAAATTAATTTTTGCGTAATTAATTAGCAATTAAATAGTTCTAAATGGTGGTATATGTGGTTTTGTGGTAACCGATTTTGGTAGTGCCAGCGGAAGAGAGGTGGAAGATTTGCATATCTTATTCCATTACCCCCTTTACTTTCAGTACTCCTGCAACAAGTAATAAAGGCACTTAAAGAAACCAAATACATTCAAATTGCTAAAATAGAATGAAAAAAAAAAACAAAAAAAACACAAAAATGCAATCAGCACAATCAGAGGCATGAATCTCGTAGGATGGCATTAAACAGTTTTACAAACTGAATTTACTAAAAAAATCTACTTTGATATTACATTGTCGTGCAGAGCGTTTAGTAAAAATTGATTACGCCAATGGATTACTGCGGTCACAAAATGGCGAAAACGTGTAAGTGTACATTAAAAAACATATTACGTAAATACGTTTTATGTAAAGTCGCCGTTTTATGTGTAGCCGCCCACAATTAATCGTGAAAGGCAGAAAAAGTTTCAACAGTGGTCTCATCTATAAAGGAAAATACTAATTCTTCTGTATTAGTATTTTCCTCGTATTTCAAACCTTTGACGTTTTATTATCTCTACATCTATGGCAGAATTTCTCTTGGAATCGAACATAAATCGAAAAATATACAAAAATTGATGGTTGAGTGGATAAGTGTTTGTTTATTTCAGCACTGCTTTGGATCGCGGGGGACATTTTTAACCAAATTTTTAAGAATTTGGAGCACGCAAGAAAACAGAGGAAGGTTCACGAATCAAAATGTCAGACCAAAGAAAAAATGTTTCGCTGTTAGACTTGTGTTTAATACAACACCGCCACGCATAACAGCGGTGCGGACAGAGGCTGATCGGGGCGCGGTCGAGGGTCGCAGGTCAGGGCATGGCGTGGCGTGGCGGGGAAGGGAAGGGCGGGGAGGGGCGGGGCTGGACGAGGCGGGGCGGGGTTTTTGTTTGTTTGTGGTCAACGCTAGTCCCTCAACCGTTCAGACGATTTTCTCCAAAATGTATATACCCCGATCGATCTGACCTAGCTTCCAATTTTTTCTTTACATTTGTCCCTGGGAGAGAGCATTATACGATTAAAAAATGGTGCTGGTCCAATTTTGGGGAATTCTGTATTTTCGATAATTGCAAAACATTAACACTGCAAAAATACAATGATAACAAAATACTTTTTTCCAATTATATCGTGTTTCCAGCTGCGTCAATTGCTATAGTTATTTGTCCTGTAAGTGTAGTGTATGTTTTGATCTCGGCAGGAGATGGTTTTATACTTCCCCCAATGAATGGTGAGATCCGGCGCCGGCCTATATGTCGGCTAGCGGGATTTTCCCCAACAAGGTATCTCCCATCCGTGGGGAACTCAGCAACGTATCTCCTACCAGCGGGGAACTGCCCCAGATGGGGCAAGCTTTATGCTCCCGAATGGTCTCCCTACATGTATGGTAGAGTAGTTCATGTAAGTGAAAGAGTGTGTAAGTAAGGGGGGAGAGAAACGACAAGGAAGAGAAAGGAAAGATCGCGCGCGGTAAGGCCCGTTTGTTAGGGTACAGGTCCGACATTCGCCTGGTGTTGATTGAAAAAAAGGGAATCTACGGATTAGAGCAGCCGTTCACTAGAAGGGTTACACTCGACCTAGGCATGAAGCTAGTGTTGAACATCCTGCCGCAGTCGGGACTGGAAGCCAAGGGCCTCCCGGTCAGAAGTGCGGTAGTTGATGTCCTGGGCCTGACGCAGTGCTTTTTCTGAATTTAGATATTGCTGTCAATATCACGGAATAACAGTGTAATTGGTGTTTGCATTTCATTTTTCGGGGCATAAAACACCGAATAAATCTCCAATAATTATTTGCATTTGTCTTGTACAGGCAAAGTTAGTCCGAAACCCTCACAATTAGGTGTCATTTCGGAGACCACAACA
Source organism: Teleogryllus occipitalis (assembly GCA_011170035.1). Classification (NCBI taxonomy): domain Eukaryota; kingdom Metazoa; phylum Arthropoda; class Insecta; order Orthoptera; family Gryllidae; genus Teleogryllus; species Teleogryllus occipitalis. The sequence goes on from BLKR01000060.1 coordinate 484,583, forward strand.
TCCCATAATTTGTCCAAAATAAACCTATTGTATTTTTTCTCTTTGGTCCCATAACGGTCCGCTGATAATAATCCAACTGATTTAGCAATCATTTTAGAATGCAAAGCGCCACTTCTAACATCCAGAGCTGTGATAATACCACCGAAAACCTACCAATGCGTTTTCTCTGCTCTTATCGAGATCGCAGAGCTGGTCTTCAAACAACTGCGCTGTCAACATAAACTCTTCCAATTGTTTCCAGGGGGACTTTCTTGTTGCTTTGCCGTTATCGCTGTTCCAACATAAACGCACCCTTACGCCCTTCTTGCCACAAGGGCTCGCCGGGGAGGCGCTGGGGCGGGCGAGCGAAGGAGCGAAGCGGAGGCGCGTGGCGACGTGCCGATAAGGCGTCGAAAGCGGCGCGAGGCGAGGCGAGGCGAGCGAGGGTCGAATGGGTGGAAGGTCGATGGGGGCGAGCCCCGCGACGCCTGGCTGAGGGGGAGGGGCGAGAAGGTGGCGGCGTGGCGATAGATGCGAGGCGTGAGCCAGGGCGCGATGATGGGTCGAGGTCGAACGCCAGCGAGGACGCTGCGCATGTGCAAACGCCTGGGCTAGCAATTTCTTTCGGGGACGAAATCAACATGAATTAGCACTTGCAACAGTGAGGCTAGAGCAAGGGAAACAAACAAGCGGATAAACGGCTGCAACGTTCGCCGTCAAATGTTGCCACTGTAATATGTATCTTCCCTCACTCTCGCGAAGTCTTGTAAGGCCCAGTGCCTCCGTCGAAGCGAGAGCGCGAAGTGTTGTTGTCGGTTTAGGAGTGTCAGGGCATCAACTCATGTCACTGCCTTGCCTCTGAACGAGGGGTCCTAGGGTTCCACTCCCGACGGTGGCACCGTTTTCGACACGTAGCTACGTCCAATTCAGCTACACGTAGCTAGGTCCAATTCAGCCTGTGTGTGGATGAGAATTCTAGCGGCTGGCTCCGCTGGTAGTCAGTTTTCCGTGGCTTCTCAGATCAACACCAGGCGGCTGCCGGTGCGGTACCCTAACAAATGGGCCAAAGATAGCGCGCAATCTTTCCTTCCATCGTTTGATGAGAAATTAGGGGAAGAAGAAGAAGAAAAAGAAAAGTAATTGAATATTTATGTTTCTTCGTGTATGAATAAATCAATAATATTTATCAATCGTATTGTTTTCCAAACTGTTGCTAAGTAATTTTTACGACATCGAATAGAGCAATGGGCAATTTATCCACTACGAACGCGTAGAGCAAACAACACATCAAGATGATCGGATACGATAAAATAATTATTCCCAGCACCATATTTCTCAAGTCATTTATAACATCCCCATAGATGTCTTGTGATTGATAACTTCACCCGCTTGAGTGGGTTAGAAGTCGTACGATACTCTACTAGTCGGCCTACGATAATTAGTTCTAATGACGGGAGGTCTACGAAATTTAGAATTTAGAACCGTTCTTGAGACATGAATTGGTTAAAAAAATTACAAATTTCCAGTTTTTCACGCAAATTTACGGGAAAACTACTCTTATTTTGGAAAAAATGTACTGTCCTTATTTCAATATCTGTCTTTAAAGAACAGATTTTATTCAGGAGAAAATCTCTATCATCAATATTGTAGTTGTAGGAAGATTCCGAAAAAATGTAAGTTTTCGCAACTTTCGAAAAATCAGGGATTTTAACGAAAATGAGAAGCGTCCATTACGCTATTCATGGAAAAAGTTTAATAAATAAATTGGAGCCAAAATCGCTTTATTCGCCATTTTTAGCACAACTTAATAAAAGAACATCAAACGATGTGTCTTGGGTGGGTGTCGGGCTCAGGTTCCGGACGCAACCAAAATACTCACGTGTTAGGAGAAAAGTCAATAACTGTGACTTCCAATAATGGTTTTCCACCAGATGTTCTTCCCAGAAGGTCTGTCAGTAGAAAGAGTCTGACAATACTGCAAATAGGAGGATGTCAGGTCAAGGCTTTTAATGGTTGTAGCGTCACAGCAAGAACATACGATTGTGACGACTGTACTTCTAGACGATAAGAGTGAAAATATTTTCGTGAGAACGGCCGATGTCAGATAGCGTTCAGTAATGAACAAGCCGAAAAAATATAATTTTCCGAATGTACTTTCAAATTTAGCACTATGCTATACCTTGGCCCATTTATATTTTACATATTTCTGAGTCATCGCATAGCACATAGTCACCTAGTCATCACAAACCTCTATGAAGCGGTCACACTTACTTCCAGGAAAAAAATGATCGTTTTTAGAGGGGTGGTTGCTTCGCACGGGGAATAATTTCTTCCTCTTTTTATACAAAAATGGTCTAGTGCTAACAGACATCGGGTAATTAGGACAGTGACTGGACAGTGAATATTTTATAATGAATATTTAAAGACGTTTATTACATGAGCTCAAAGTATGAAAAATTAAACATTTTTACCATTTTTGTTGCTTTTTTTACTTTGACGTAAATTCCTTTTAGTCGCATTTACGGTCTTTTTAAGTGCATTTAAAAACATTTATATCTCCCGTTTCTCTTGGTTAAAAATAAGCGTTTAAATCATTTTTAGTTCCTGTTTTTTCCAAAAGGTTGTAACGAATGTCCATTTTCTTGTGCATACTCAATATGTCATTTGGGCATGCACAACGCATTCTATAGGAGCCCACAAACTCGTTTTTCTCGCACTTCTTATGACAGCTTAGAATATCAAACGGGGAGTCTAATGTGAGCGCTGAGCTCAGGTTCCGGGCACAAACCAGGTACTCGCGTACTACGAGACAAGTCGATAATTCTGACTTCCAATAATGATATTCTACCAATGTTCTTCCCAGAATATGAAGGTAAATTAAGAAAACTGCTATGAAGGGGCTGGTGGTCGAGGAGAGGGAGGTCTGTTAACAGGGGTACGGTTTACAAACAATATATGGGTTTCATAGGCCGTTCCAAGAAAAATAGGGCGTTGAGAGAGGGATCGGTTAATAAGGGTAGTTATTTAGTTATGATAGTTATTATGTACGTAAACCCACTAGGTATATTTACATAACACCTCCCGAAAAATCTGACGTTTATATCATATAACATGTCAGGACCTTCCTGAACCTGAATGAGGGATCCTCCAATGGTGCACTCATTCCCGTCAAATGGAGCTGGAATACATGGAAAATACAAAACGCGACGGGCAAATAGAATGTTTTGAGGAAAAAGCCTCGTTAAACTTCATAACAAGGGCGCTAATCAGATATCCTAATGAGGCGAAGGCGGCCTCGTGGACGGGGCGAGCGCACTCGCATGGCGAGTGGTCTCGCCCGCCGAGTGGCGCTAGTTGCTCGTCTGTCTCCCCTTTGCCACCACTTCTCACCCCCTTCACAACAGATAGGAGGAGGAGTATACGTCCAGTGTCTTGTTCATTATTTAAATCTAGATTCTTTCACCCTACATATTGTAGGGTGAACATAATACATGTGCCTAGCATATTTCAGTGTGATAAAAATAATACAATAATAGAATAAATGTTTGTACATTGGTAAAAAAAAATAATTATGCGTATCCGTTGAAGAGGAAAATAAATTACTGTGCATTTATAGAGAATATATTATATTTTATTAGAATAATTGAAAGGTCTCGAAAAACGAAAGTCAAAATATTGATTTTTTTGAGATACTGGTGTCTTCTTATAGAGCATTTGAAATACTTTCTTGAAATGAAACATGGTTTCGGAACACGGTCGGGGACAGAAGATAATTAGTCAAACAAATTTGATGCAAGAGGGGAAAAGTGATAAGAATCAATTGGCAAAACGTGAAGAACCGAGTCAGGTAAATTTCTTACATATACCAGATTTTTCGGGAGGTGTTATATAAATATACCTAGTGGGTTTACGTACATACATGTAGTTGCGATCCTCGTTCTGAAGCCTTCTAACCTGGGGGATATAGTTTCGTATCTCTACAGTGGCGGTTTTTCGATAGCAGGATCGATGTGATCTCCAGTCGAACTCCCGAACACTGCCTTAAATGACAGCCCCAGTGGCGTAGTGGCTTGGAGCTATGACCAATTACGCGCAGCCGAAAGATACGGATTCAAGTCCCACCAGTTGTAGATATGCTTTTACCACGGGCTATGGCTTGGATGATGATTGGCTTCCCCTGCCGCTACGCATCTGAAGTGAACATCTACACATCCATTATCACTCATCTTTATTTATTTATTTATTTATTTATTTATTTTACGCCAAGAAAACAGTTAAAACTGCGTATGACGTGCTATGATGAAAAGTGAATTCTGTGCACATTTTCAAAATTCTGTGATCCCTACACTAGTCATATACTACTTAAATTTTGGAAAAAAATATCGCCCATACTCATTCTTGCCATCATCCTTCCGGTGGAAGGCATCTGTAATCATCTGCCCAAGAAAGGGAGGGTGTTGTAAGAGGAGACGTAAGGCCTTCACTTTGGTGTTACTCTGGGCAAAACTAAAGGGCAAAACCCTCCCGAAATTAAATATATAAAAATATCTATTAATAAATAGTTTATATATTATTTAATAAAAATATACTTGCGCGTGGCATTTATTTATAATATATTAAAAACTGCGTGTAATTCAGTGTAATTGAAATATAATTTTTAAATAAATACCAACTATAAAATGTTCTAATTGGTGGCCCCCGGGTCGTGCAGCTTCCCCTGCCCCCCCCCCTTTAACAACCACTGATGCCACACATCCATACGAGGAAAATTGGCCCTCTCTAAGGCCTCAGTGCACTTAGCCCTAATACATATCTTCGTAAAACACGAATATTTTTAGGAAGCAAGAAAATCTTTTTGTATGGAATCTTAGAATTTCAACGTCATAAAATACAAAGTTCTCATTATTCTACGGCGATCGAGGCCAGATTCTGAGATACGATTTTTTCATCTTGTGCAGCAGGTTTTATTTAACATCTGGAAACATGTAATACGAAATCGTCTTTTGGAGTTTCGGCTTTTTTTTACTGAAAGACAAATTGGTCCTGCCCAGACCTAGCAAAAACATCGTTGATTCGGAAAATGTTTTCGTTTCGAATCTCGGGCTGTATGAGCCTTATCGTCGAACTCAGGAAGCCCGCGAAAAACATTTACAGTGAAAGTGAAACGACGCCGGTATTAGTAGAACTGCTGACAATCCCTGGTATTGTCGTCGCTCTGTGTATGCCATTTTGTCATTACTGGCCTGTTTTTCTTGGTTTTACTGCTCTAGCAATAGATCGCCGAAATTAGTAGAAAGGATAAAATGAGCATTGCCAGCGTTCGTATTCATGAAGCAGCGTAGGCGTGTGCCTAACACACAAATGAGAGCAACTACATACCTGGGCCCTCTTTCCCATTAAACATTTTTACTTACAAATGGCGTATTTTGCAACTGAATAAATAAAACTATGAAGAGATTTAAATTATAAACGTAAATACAATTAATAAATACAATAGCAATTAATTTTATGTTTAACCCTTTACAGGTTTGCCAAATAGCTTAGAGAGCCTCTTCCGCAAATGTATGACAATCCCCAAATTGACACGATTTAGGGGAAAATCAGGGATTGAGCACAATTAAGAAAAATAAATGTTTTTTTACGCAGAGCTATGGGGCCCCTTTCAAAATTTTCAGGGAGCCATGGCTTCCCTGCCCACCCCCATGGGCACGCCTATGTAAAACAGCAATGTGTGTTCGCTCGACGCGACGTAGCGAACTTCTGACTTCAGCCACTGCACCATGTTCTCTAAAAAAATGTCGTGATCCACTCTGAAGCAAGTAGTAGCTTCGGAAGTTCGTCAAAATTGTCGTGGGCCACTAAGAATAAAGAAGCAGACACAAGTGGCTATAGCTTTACAACCCCCGGTCGCAGTCGTGTCAAGCCGTGCCTGCCAGAGAATGGAACACTTCCGTCCAGAAGACAGCTACAAACGTTTGCAAAATTTAATTCCCCTCTTCCCTTGTCCAACAGTATCCAAAATACTCCCTCATACTCCCTTTCCGCCCTTTTTTCTGCTAAAATGCAATGGTTGAAATTAAAATTTTTATTTGAGACAAAATACAGAAACTGACCGAACAAAAAATAAAGAAGACAGATTAAACTCCCCCTATTACGTCACGTACTGTTTTAGTTTCTTTGGCGAAGAATAAATGAAAATAAATAGGGACTGCATGGAGAGAACGAAGCTGAGGAGGTAAAACATGTATCAAAAATAAAGACTGGAAGATTGGTATGAGTCAGGAGACGAAGACGGACCAGACGGACGAGACAGACCAGGCGGAGGAGACGGACCAGACGGACCAGATGGAGGAGACGGACCAGACGGACGAGGCGGACCAGACGGACGAGGCGGACGAGACGGACCAGACGGACGAGACGGACCAGACGGACGAGGCGGACCAGACGGACGAGACGGACCAGACGGACGAGGCGGACCAGACGGACGAGACGGACCAGACGGACGAGATGGACCAGACGGACGAGACGGACCAGACGGACGAGACGGACGAGGCGGACCAGACGGACGAGACGGACCAGACGGACGAGACGGACCAGACGGACGAGACGGACCAGACGGACGAGACGGACGAGGCGGACCAGACGGACGAGACGGACCAGACGGACGAGACGGACCAGACGGACGAGACGGACCAGACGGACGAGGCGGACCAGACGGACGAGACGGACCAGACGAGACGGACCAGACGGACGAGGCGGACCAGATGGACGAGGCGGACCAGACGGACGAGATGGACCAGACGGACGAGATGGACCAGACGGACGAGACGGACCAGACGGAGGAGACGGACCAGACGGAGGAGACGGAGGAGACGGACCAGACGGAGGAGACGGACCAGACGGAGGAGACGGACCAGACGGAGGAGACGGACCAGACGGAGTCGGACGAGACGGAGACGGACGAGACGGAGACGGACGAGACGGAGACGGACGAGGTTCATTAGAAGGATTCTTTGATAATTTTTTATTATCTGTGGAGCCCCCTTAATTAAGGGGACCCGAGGCCCGAGCCTCGTCAGCCTGTGCCCAAAGACGACCCTATCGCCTGGCGTTGGCTCGATTCTCCGTTCCCATGTGGCCCATTCCCCACGAAGTAGAAAGACTCCGCAGTATTGTAAGTACGAGATGTTGATCAATATTGGTGCTTTTAATATGTTGGACAATAGCTACTTTAGCTGCTACATGACACTAAGATTTGATTTTATATATATATATATATATATATATATATATATATATATATATATATATATATATATATATATATATATATTAACGTTTCGTATAATAATAATAATAATAATAATATAATTATACGTGTAATATTACTTAGAGTTCATCCGTTTTTTTACTCTACACATACAAAACTTTTAAAAAATTGTCGAAAAGTTTAAAATGACCATTTATTGCGTCTTTTCTATTAGTGGTAAAAAAACAAACAAGTTCTTCCTGGTCAAGACAATAAAATAAGCAGGACCATGCATTGATCAAAGAAGAGAATAATTACATTAAATACAAACAATGATAACAATCTCGAAAAAAAACAAAATAATACGGCTACATTTTTCATAATATGACAAAACGAATTTCAAACTTAACACGTAGTGATATTTAAAATTCGAGTAGTATAATCCGCGAATTTAGAGACGATTCAGGTGAAATAACCTTCCAGTAAATTTATTACATACAGTACACATAACTAACAAATTGAGAAATACTATTGGCGTTACAAGAGCACATACTTTCTCGCAACTTCTGTAACTTACGTAATATGTACTAGTTGAATCTGTAAAAGTGTTTCCAACCCGCACAAATATTTGTCCGAGCTTGGATACGAACTCAGGCACATAAGAAAGAGCTTTTTCTAGACTACCTGGATAATAGCGTTCCAACAACGCCTATGGCGCATTTAAAATATAGTTGAATTTTAACAATTAACGAAATTTCAGAGGTTTTAATTAATACCGGACATATGCTATATTATTAAGTGAACCTGCTCTATTCGAGAAAAATAAAGAAAAGATTTGGAATAATTTATTTTTTTGAGAAAATTTTGTTTACACATTTCGTTAAATTGCCACTGTATCACTCAAAATTCCACGCAAATTTATCTTATTTATTTAAAAAAACCATGGCAGTATTTAAAGACATGCGCTTGAAAAACAAATTTCATTAAGAAAAATCTGTATCTTTTATTATAAAGTTGTACGAGGACGTCGAAAAAAATGTTCAACTTTTGAAATTTCGAAAATTCAGTGGTTTTACTGAAAAGCGAATCCGTTCTATTTTTTTAAATTCAAGCCACCGGTTGCTCGCATCGGCAGTTTTCCGTGATTTCTCCGATCACCAGGCGAATGCCGGAGCAGTACCCTCAACAAACGGGCCACGGGCCGTGCGCGATCTTTCCTTCCTCTTCCTCGTCCTATCCTCATCCCTCACACACACTACACTTACACGCATTCCACTACCACAAATGACGGGAGATCAGTGGAGAGCTTACGGCTTGTCCCGCCTGAGGCGGTTTGCCGCTGGTGGGAGATACCTGGTTGAGGAAAACCCGCAAGCGGACATTTTGGCGCCGAATCTCACCGTTCAGCGAGGGAAGATCACCGATCACTGCCGCCTCCAGTGAAGGAAAGCATGCACTATAGTATAGTGCATGCTTACCAGGCTTGCACAAGGGCCCCAGCGACGCGCCTCACAATGGCGGTGGCGGCCCATCCGCGCCCCACCGCCTTCTAGGAAAGACTTTCACTTTTGGGGCAGGTAACTGCTGCCCGAGCCCTCGGTGGGAAGAAAACCCTGTGGCTCTGAAGTCGGAAATTTGTTGAATCATGTTGAATTTGACAACTAAAGACAGCTCTTGTTTCTGGAGAGGGAAGGTTTCGTTTTGTATACTATTATTTCATATTAAATTTTTCAACAACTCCCACAAATTTCATGTTCAATCTTTGTGTTGCAACTGATTTCGAAACTATTTGTAATTTAAATAACAAGAACAGAGTATTTAACGATCTATCATTGTTAATAATTATACGCACTTCATAAATTTAATTCTGGTTGTAATACACTTGACTATACTTTCTAAAAGTTTCGATGCTGGTAATTTTATTTATATAAGAAAGAAAATAGAAACATCGTTTGGCGAGAGTGTTCGTGCTACTGCTGCTCGCATTGTCGACAGCAGATGTGAGAGTGTCATTCGGCCTCTGGACTTGTTTTTCTGTAAGTTCATGCGGGAGAAAAAATGCTCACAGATGTAAGTGGAACCGAACATTGACGATACCCGTGCGGTTGCGACGATTCCCAACTACTCCATTTCGTCCGGGACCTGCCACGGTTTGCACCCTCAATTCAACCTCCCGACAGACTATTCCTGGAAGAAAAATCTAAAGAGCAGAAAAGTGAAGGGCCAGCCCAACCGTCGGGGATTATGCCAACTTTCCTGGTTCTCGTGGGGCGCCGTGAGGCGCCGTGGGGCGCGGGGTGCCGGCTTTCCAGCGCCCCAAGAAGGGGCTCAAATGGGGCGTTTGTGCACCTCTGCACTATACTTACGGCACTAATGACCATAGTAGTTGGCGCGCACAGAAACACGAAAGAATCAATTGATCTTACACAACTTAATACTACTGACCGACTAATTGCAACTATTTCTCATTTTTATTCAAGTGACTTTTACTCCCGTTCTTATATTATTTCCTCTACCCTTGATCCTCCTCCCTCGACCGACCCCTCGAACTATTTCCCTCCTAAAATCCTGGATTTACTTTTTTTTACCAAACTATTCTATTCTTTATAACTCGGAGTCGACTATATAAAGGAAATGTAAAAATATATGAATTATAACATTGCTATTATAAGTGCATATTTGTAATATCTTGGCTCACAGTAAAACCAGATCTTTTGGTGTAACTGCTACAATTCTTCATTTTCATTCTAAAACGATTTATGTAAAACATGTGCTTTCCAAAGAGCGCCCCCTAAAAACTATTAGCTTACAAAAACATCGCACGATCTTAAAAAGCATTAAAAATATTGTCGCTTGAAAAAGCAATTTTCAATAAACTCGTTTTGGGGACAGGTAAAATTAATGAAGTTACTATCTATTTTTAAATATTTTTATAATAGTTAAATTTTCTTTCTTGTGACAGTTCACAAATTACAAATCGAAAAAAAAAATCAACGCTTCAGCAATATGCACAAATTCGAGGCAGTAATTACACTTCACTCACAATATTGATCCAGCTTTTTTTTAAACATTATTATGGTATTTCAAAAGGAAAACATACACTTTATTAAATGTTCAATTCCTTTAGTTTCTTGCACATACAAATATTCGAAATTACAAATACATCTTCAAGTACCTAATTAAAATAATTATTAACTGATTCTGATTATTATTTTAGGATTTATTACTAAATTATAATTTAAAACATTTATATGACTTTTGTGAAAAACTATCATGTATTGGACACTGTTTTTAATACGAAGGTACAATAATGAAAAGATAAAGCGATCTTAAATTAATAAATAAAATGAAAAGATACATTTTTGAAGTGTTGTCTAAAATGTTCGTAATAAATAAATAAATAAATAAATAAATAAATAAATAAATAAATAAATAAATAAAAATTTTAAAAAATCGAAAGCGCATATTTCTCCAGTGAAAATAATAAACTACAGTGTGTTATAGCCGTGACAGTTATTAATAATATGAAAATAATTTTCATAGTAAGCGAAACCTGTGCAATATTGGCCTCCAAAAAAATACAAAGACTATTGAATAACTAATTTTTCTCTGCGACTCTGCATACTCTCAGGATTCCTACAAGTATTTACAGCCTCCTTACGAAGAAATTATATATATATATATATATATATATATATATATATATATATATATATATATATATATATATATATATATATATATATATTATTCCGGCAAGTTTTAAACGATGTTGCTTTCTACAGAAAGCATTCAAATGTTAACAGTAGGTGATTTGCAGATGCGTGGATCTGGTACGATGTGCTTTAATTCACGTTCAAACAATGAATTACTACAACAAAAAATTGGATGACAGTGCGTAAATCAACAATGGAATAGTGACACATTTGTCGAGTAAAATTTCGATCCGCAACGCGGTAGCCCCGCCCACATTGTCACTCCCCTGCTTGTTTTTGTCAACAACAGCTTCATGGACCAACATGTCTTAGATAAATGTTCGTTGGAATCATATACAAATACCTCATAATCTTCCTTAAAAACACTGAAGCAAATTTTGTTCTCCATCTAATTTAATTCCAACAAAAAAATCACGATCTGAAAGAAGAACACATTCAGGATGTCACGCATTTTGCAGCAGGAGTTTTGCTGACACTGCGCGCCCATTCAATCAACACAATGTCAATCAACATAATTGACACACTATGTTTGGGGGATGCATTGGTGCACGGAAGAAAGTTCGGTGATCTCTGCAACACGCTTATGTAACACTACTCATCTGTTACAATTAGTCGACTGCGCAGGTAATAACAAAACTAAACTCTGCGTTTCGAAATAGCAGATGACATGTTTCATACTTAACCTTAAAAACACATAATTAATGGATGAATGATGCAACAACCCTTAAGCAATTTGCCCTACAACGACAATTGGAAATAATGAGATAAATTACTTACCAAAGTCGATGAACTGTTTAATGGACAGCGGCGATGGGTTGAATTGAGAATAAAAGTCCAACATCTTCGCGATATTGCTAAAAGTCGTTGTTGATATCCTCATTGTTGTCACGATTGTTTCTTCACAATTTTTGAAGAGAGTTCAGCCCACCCGAGATAGAGAGCACTCATGCACACGGCAGTTACCGCAGCTTCTTTGCGATTGTTGTCCCGTTGATTACGCTGAACATCATACAACACACGAGATTCTTCTCACAATTCCAACAGTGCCTCTCCTCCGGCTGTCCACGGGCGCATATGGAGGAGCTTGTGTTCGTGTTGCTCTGTGGTGGTGTGTATGTATACATAGATGCATGTATGCTATACATTGATTCTCATCCTTTTGAGTTTAGTTGATGTCGCTGCGCTCTCTCTTGGCGTTTCTAATAACTACACTAGTACACCAAACAGCCGATAGATTTCATGAATGCCTAGCACAGCATCAATGCTCAGTGCTGGCTACTGGGTGGCATCATAATGATATTTACATCATAGTCAGCATATAATAAGGAAATTCGAAGCATCGAAAGTAAAAAGCTTTTTTTTTTGCAATGTGGAGAGAGTGTGGAACTAAATAAAAGAGACTGTTTTTTAAAACTCACGTAAATGCACTTCAAAATATTGTTCATGCAATGTGAACCATTGGAGCAATTTATTCATTGCGAGGATGCAATATTGTTCGGCCAACTAATAAGTATAGTGCTTCTATTTGTTCTTTCCCACATATCACACATATGTTTTTAACGGTTTATTTAACGATTAAAGATACGTCACGTGCTTTAAAAAAAACTTTTTGATGAGAAAGAAATAAAGTGTCTTGCTTTTTTGTGTATACAATCTAAAATAAAATATTATTTTGAAAATTGTATTATACTCATTCTATTTAGACAAATGATAAGGAAAGCTGCATTTTGTTTTACAGAAGATAGTTCATTAATAAATTTTAGAATAACTAAAAAGTGAAGCAGAATATCAAAGTAATATTTCATGTCACAAACGTTCTTCATTACGGTTTATGTTATACATTTCTGCTAATTCCTTTAAACATGTTTTAAACGACAACACATTACTTCTCATTACACATTACTTCACATTACTTCTGTTAGAAAATATTTCCGACTCCAAGAAATTAGTAACGTTGGTAACAGTGAGAGTGAAAAGTCTGTTGCTACTCGTTACTCTTTGAAAAGTCAGGTTATGGTAGTCAGATTTTCAAGCTTTTTACACTTTGTCTTCAACAACATCGGAAATGAACTACGTTTTGGAACCGACAGGGGAACTTACGAAATTAAGTATCTGGTTATTAATGGTAAATTCAATTTAAAACTAGTTATATTATTTAAATATTAAGTTTCTTCCAAAGTTAACTGCGGGTCATAGGAATTAGTAATGTGTGACTCTGGTAGCCTACTTGACTTCATTGGCCTCTACGTTTCCGGTATACCTGAGAACTCCACTAGGATTCCACCACACCACATGTGACGAAAGGCGGGGGACAAGACTTAATCAGTTTTGCTCTATGGTGGTGGTGACGGCGGTGGTGGTAGTTCCTTGTGTAAATTTTGGGCGTGTAAAAATTGTGGACGATCGTAGAAGTGTATTTTAATAGACATGGCTGATTTAGATGACTTTTTTGCCAAAAAAGACAGGAAGAAAAGTAAGGGGAAAAAGTTCACAACCACAGATGAAATTGCCAAAAAATTGGAAGAGACTGGTAAGAAGCAGGAGAAAGCCAAAAAAGATAATAATAAGACTACAATGCAGAGTCAACCACCAGGAACGGAAACTGATGAACAAGGAAACGCAATTCAGGTAAGATAGAATAACCGAGAAAGACTGCTCTACTGGCCGGGATATGAGCAGCCATATTGTTCCATAGTGCACACATGCCATGGAATTGTGATAAATAAGTTGTCTTATACGTGGGTACGTGAGCATTGTTCTCTAAAATCGTAGGATGAGCTATTACGGTACTAATTCTATTTCAAGATGTAGCCGAAGCCCCCATGAAAACTTACGAGAGGCTTGCATATGGCGATACCACATTTTGGTGGGTCAATATTCTATTTCCTAAGTGTTTGCCGGTGTTCCACTTACGCGACAAATTTCAGACGTCACAGTTTTTGAAAGATTTATAATCCAAGCGCAAACATTTTTTTGGGGGGGCGGATGAAAATGAATGTACTCGTATTAGAACCCTTTTGTGAATTAGGTAAATGTAGTCCAGTTAATTAGCGAGAGAATAAATGCTCTTAATCGATTCTTTTCATAAATTGTTGTGTTAAGTAACATTTTAAATGTTGCTTTTGTAGGAATCGAGTCTTTACATGAACTCTTTATTGTACTTTTGAAGTCAGCAATCTGGACATAAAGATACTTGATATTATGCCTAGTCTGTTTTGTAGTGAATGTAATGATCAAATTTGAATGTGTTAATGAATAGCATAAGTTACACAAAACTATAAAACTCCATTAACTTGTCTAGTGATGCACAATAATTTGTTCTCAGATGCTCCAATATATAATTATTTCTTATGTGTAATGGGGCTTCTGAAATTCTTTGAGGTCTTGAAAAAAGATTGAGAGGTGCTCAGGAACAATCTGTTAGAAGTTCCAGGAAAAAGCAAGATAAAGAACACCCAAGCAGAAGAGGAGAGTTGCATTTACTTATTTACAAAATGTGCTAGAACATATACCCAGTTTGGTACTATTGATGATGCAGCGAAATTTATTACATTTGTTGCTTGACTACTTTTCCTCTTCACTGAAGTAAATTGTACGTCACTCAAATACAAAGTTTTGCATTTACTTATTTACAAAATGTGCTAGAACATATACCCAGTTTGGTACTATTGATGATGCAGCGAAATTTATTACATTTGTTGCTTGACTACTTTTCCTCTTCACTGAAGTAAATTGTACGTCACTCAAATACAAAGTTTTGCCTTTTCTTAGTAATATTTGTATGTTGAATAATAGAGGATATTTGTGGTAACGAGACATCAGTGATCATTTTAACATATCTTTTCTATATTACAGAAATTTAACTCCATTTAACTGAAATATTTTTAAGCATTTGTTATTAGAAAATCATTATCAAGGGTAGGAAGATTTTTATTGTAATTAAATGGCAAATTTACTTGTGAAAGGTTTTATGCTACATGACAGTATCTACGCTTTTGTAACCCACTTTGTGTTCTTGTTATATTTAAATCTAGCAGTTACTTTCTCCCATTGTTCATACATTTGAAATGCCCTAGATTTATGTTGCATATCTAGACTTCAAGTAGATGATTCGCTAAACCGGTATTGACGTTCGATGATGCAGATTCTAATGGACGAGTATTATTAGGAATTGAAATTCAACTTGGGTTATCTTGATTTATTCATTGTATTTCGTTATAAAAACTCTTAGTTGGTAGTAATGTTACTGAAAGGATTGTATTTAGAAAAGTGCCCGAAATGTGTTAGCCTGCGCCTGGCGTGGGTTTGGGGTTGGCGGGAGCTGCGTGCGCCATGAATGAAAACGCCAACGCCAACGCTGCCGCGGAGTCGAATCGAGCCGGAGCTCACGAGCGCGGGGTGCGGCGTACGCAGAGCGAGCGGGTGGATGGAGCCCCGGGGTCCCTCTCGTCTCTCCTCTCCTCTCCCCTCCCCAACCCCCACTCCGCCGCCGCCGGCTCGTTGGGCCTGGGCGTCCGCTGTCGCCGTCTGCACGTGCTGCGCTGGCCCCTTGCCGCGCGCCATGTGGAGGGCGTCCACGCATGCGGAAGTGCTTCCGTTGGAGCCAACTTCAGTCCCTCCGGCTTCTGCCGCTCCTTCTACTACAATTGTTGCTGCTGCTATTCTTGTGGGTGTTTAAAGCAATTTGTGGTACAGTTTGAACCTCGCTGTTATTTCATTGTGCGACATGTTGATAGGATGGCTTCGGTTTTTTCTCCTTGTCAAAATAATTATTAATTTTCGTAGTTATTAGTAAGAGCAAATCTGAAATTCGTTTCTTTAATCTCTTTACACGATTTTTTCAAGCCTTTGTTCGATACTTTACTATGTCCAAACAGCGCTGTTTTTGGACACATTTAAGAATTGTGATATTTTTTTCTTCGAAGTGGCCGGTTTTTAATAGGTTTGGTGCACTTGCACTTGTTTTCAGTTTCTTGAACAAAGTACGTTTTTTTTGAACCTCGGAATATCTACCCTCACTGCTTTGCCAATATTAGTTGAAGTAAGAATAAATTATAGCTACGAGCATTGTGGACAAAACATAACACGAAATTTTCTCTTCCGTATAATAGAAACTATTTTGCATCGTAAAACGAACTACAAATTGATATAAAATTCCTGTCAGTGAAAATAACCTAACTCCCCACACCTCGCGCAACTAGTGAAACGAGGGGCCAAGAAAACGTGCGCGTATAATACTAGTAGTGGTCGTATGTACAATGTCTAATAAATTTCCAAGGAGATTGGATTGAGATTCTTAAATAATAGGGGGCCACGAAATACATTTCTTCCACTAAATGTCTGTGATCTCAGTGGACCTCGAAGATCCAGTGGTTAAGTTCCCAAAAATCATGTTTCCTATATTCACGTTTCAATAGAAAAATGAGGATTTATTTCGTAGTATACTAAATTTTAAAGAGCGAACCAACCAAGCAGGAGAATGTAAGCTCATTGCCTTGAAAACTCGTAACGCTCGACAAGCTATTGTTTTTTGGTCTGATCAATCTAATTTGGTTGCATCGCCTATACATTTGCCGAACATTCGACGGTAGAAAGGAAGCAAAAACTGACATTTACCAATAACACTAACGTTAAAAGGAGTTTTCTTTAATTGAATGAAATTGCCTGTTATTTCTAATAAATTGAAACTAAAATTCTTTTCTCAGCAATTTTTCGGTCACCGAAATGTAATATAACGTCCCAAAGCACTTCCGGGAACAAAACTTGGAATTGACGTAAGTTTTATTTCTCCTTGTCAATTGTCTCTGGTCTGGGCTTCAAATTCTGAGAGAACTGGGAAGTTGCACTAAAGTCAGTCGTCTCAGCAGCGGCGGATCTAAAGGGGGGTGTGGTCATGACCTTACCAAAACCTGTTAAGAATAGGGAATTTGAAAGAATCAATATGTGCTCTAAGGTTCCAAAGTAAAATTGGATGGATGCTGCAAGATCTCCGCTTGTGGATAAATATCCAATATTATTTGTTACATTGAATCACAGGACCTTAACCCCTCTCCCCCTGCAAAGTGGTGGTCGACCCCCTGCGTTGTAGCCTCGCACGAGACAGATCAGCGCGGGTCACATTCTTCGGAAGACCCGTCACGCAAACGAGCGGTCGTTTCGTGGAGCTAGGGAGATTTGGAGGAGACATCATAACTGCTATCTTTACGGCCGTTAAAAAACGGAGCGTCGCGTCGCGTCGTTGAGCGTAAAGGGCATGTGCCAGCCCCCCCCCCCCCCCCACACACACACACTCGGAATTTGCGACGCTCTCGATGCCTTCGCCTCGAAAGAGGCTTAGCGATGAGTGTGTCTGATGTTTTCGGTTTGACAGGCTTTTGCGTCACCGGTCTCTCCCCCATGCTATCGGCTATGCATAGAGCGCTTCGCCGATATTCAGTCTTGGTTAAATTGGCCCTGCTTGCTTGTACCTGTTTAAATCTCTGCGTAAATTAAGTTGTACGAAGTTTTTTTTTTATCGTTTAACCTCGAACTCTATCCTTTAACCGCTACTTCTCCTAAACCTCTAACTCTATCCTTTAACCTCTACTTCTCCTAAATATAGAACCACAAACAGTAAGGTTGTAGAGAATCGCATATTAACTATTCTTTAATGCAGTTTTAAATATTTACTGGGATATACATTTTGTAAATATGGAGTGCAGACGTTTGAGTCCGGAATATAATGCCCGGGTGGGGTTGAGGTGACTATATTCGACAACACGATACAATACACCAATAGGAGTTTTTTCGCGTAGCATTACTTAACTTTCTCTCTATTGCGTAAGCGGTAGCGAGAAAATAAAAAAAAATAATAACACCTAGGTTGTTGCACAGGAAATGCAGTTTTTTCACGAGTTAAATGCTAGTATGTTCTTGCACAATTGGAATTCTCCTAGTAATAGTGTAACATTAAGCGATTTGATGCTTAAACGTGATTTCAGTGAGCATTAGCCTTGAAATTAGAAACATACTACGAACACGTTCCGTAGGGTTTCTCAACAATTCGAATCAATGTTGATGGAACAGGCCTACCGTGTGTGTTCATATGTATGGGAAGGAGGGTTCTAATCACAGGAGTTCCGTTTGATAGGGAGTTACAGAAAACGATCGGCGGAAGTGGTGAAACTCAAGGGAATATTTGGCGTCAGAACATCCAAGACTACTGACGGAGGATTGGTTGATTGTTTTCCTTTCTTTTTCTTCCTTTCTTTCTTTCTTTCTTTCTTCAGAACGGAATAATAAAATATTGGACACAATTTCATCTCGAGTTGCGAAAGACCGTGATATTTACGATATGTTTATAAGTGGTAAAAGTAATACACTTAATGTTTGCAACTGTTAGAAGATATGGATTGACGTTACATTGAGAATTTCATGCATCATCAATCTCCTGTCCCAAGCATTAACTTTGCCAAGTGCCAGCCTCTTTTAGAGGGCTTTTCAAATGTGCCTCGGGCTCGTTAATATTTTTGTGCGGTACACAGTGTGATTCTTTATGTTCAGGAAACTATTGAGAAAAAAAAATTGTGGTCTCGAAAAAATGTGGTTTTGCCTGGGGTAAACTGGACTGATAACAAAGATAACCTTCAGCTCTTCCTTTCACGGGAAAGCGTGATCCATCTACTGTGATTAAATATGCAATTATTTAGAATGCCAAAATTAACCGCCCTGGCTGAAGGGCGGGCGCTGACAAGTCGAACTGGAAATAAAATCGTGGTCTCCGAACGACTTCCAGCGCCCAGTTTTCCCTTTCGCTTGCACTCAAACTGTGTGCAACTTCTGCGTACAGAGGTATGTAGATGTTGAAGAGTACATGCTAATGTCGCTAAAGGGAGATGTACACAGTGTGCAAGTCGATAGGGTATACCACGAACTGTGACACATTCCCGCTTCATTCGAGTTCTTGGGAATTGAAAATATTGAAAGAACTTAAAAAAAATATTACGATTGATAAATATTTGTATGTCATTGGAAAAGGAGGTAAAGCTTCAAAAGTATTAAACATAGCAACTTGAAATAAAAATATTTGAGCAATGACTGAGTAAAATGGCACAGTGCTGATAATTTGCCAATGTATTTGTTTCTGAGGATTTTGATTCCGGTCACAACTACTACGGTTAATAGTCCCGTTAAGGCAGTGAACATTTCTGAGGAAATGTATTGAAGGGAGTCGCATAAAAATTTTGACCAAAACTTTTATCTTTTAGCTATGCTTAAGGGGACATTTGTCGCGGCTTCGAAAGGGAAAGTAAGAATTCTTGACGTCGTGTGAACGCACTGGTTGCACCATGTAATGCAGGTTCCATCACGTGTTCGCTCCCTGGGACGCGGGTCGATTGCTCTTTGCTCTCCTCTTTGCAGGCGGCTGCGGCGGTGTGGGAGCGCTTTGTGAAAGAATGGCTGGCAACTGCGGCAGAGCTGTGGGAAGTGCCGATGTCAATGCGTCGAACGCCGTTGCCGGTCATGTAACACTGCGGGGCCTGGGAGGCCCTCCGAACCCTGGGTTCCCTGCCTGTCAATTACATTATTTCGTTCCTTATCTGTAGCTCATTTGCCTTTGCAAATAGTTATTATTACACGAAAGGGAGTATTTTCGTACCAATTTTTGCTAAAAACACTGCTATGTGTATTCGCAATTCAACTTAAATGTATATGAGTTACGACACACGTCCTCAAGAAACCGGGCACAGATTGCACTTTTCCCCATATTTGTCGCGTATAGTTTTAAACTTTTTTGACATTCAGTAAAGTCAAAAATATTTCGAACACCGCCCCAGATACTTGGAACCTGTTCTGTATTGTCCAGTATTCGCCTACCGCCCGTTTTTACTTTCTCGCTACGGAGTCGAAAGTTACGTAATGCTGCGTCATGAAGCAGCGGATTTTCGGCAGAAAAATTCTTATTAACAGGCCCTGATAACGGGAAAGTGGATAAATCCAGCTTCTAAATATATAGGGAAAAAATCCTCTGACATGTGGTATAGCCTTAATCAATGTCTTGTAGGTCCTTGATACCGAAAAATTGAATGACCGCAAAATGTCCGTCCTTCTGTGAAACATTCAGCCGATTTCCTCCAAAATTGATATTCCTCAATCAATCTGGCTGATGTCGCGACCCTCTTGAAATTGAAACCGATATTTTAATTTTGGGCTCCATCGTTTTTTGATTAATTGTGTTGCTGGAAAGTGTGAAGGACGTTTAAGTGAATGGTGCAGGTCCTATGTTCCTTGAAAACGTCCATGAGCGGCCCGTTTAGAGTCATTTTTATCCCTCCCTCTCCGCTTTGATCGTTGGCGATACTGCAAATCCCTCGCCCACGATGGCCACTCATTTTATGGAAGAAATTTCACCGACATTTCCCGGTTTTCCAGTGCATTAAAAAAATCGCAGATTTTAAAGATACAGATTTGTGGTGTATTTAACACTATCTAAAATTATTATAAAGCAAGCCTGATACTAATTTCTCAGATCTGATTTCAGTAAAAACAATTTTTTTTCGGATTTCCATGTTTTGGAGATGGTGGCCACCCTGTTTCCGGCCGCGGAGACACTTTTTGCCCACGTGCGCGCCATTCTGAAGGGCCCCGCGTGTAACGGAGTGTGGGCGTGCGGAGATGGTAGCGATGCGCTCTGCGACGCCTTGGAAGGCGGCATGTCGAAGCAGCTCCCGGAACGCAGTTGATCCCTTCCCTCTCTTCCTCGACCTCTTACCCCGCCCCGCCCCGCCCCGCCCCTTCGACCGAGGCGTCACGTTGGGCGAGGGCGTGCGTCACAGCGCGAGGAGAGCGGGAGCAGTAGACGCGCCTTCCGCGCGCGGGGCGAGCAAGACAGCTGCATGCCGCGGAGTTCACAACTTTCCGTTATCGCGACGCATGCCACTGTCCCGCGCAACATGCGAGTGCGCGCGTGCTCTCCGGCGGGCTGGGGACGCGTTACATTGCTGCTTACAGTTCTCCAAACTCTGAAGAATTCGTCTAAAGTTCTATGACAAGTCACGGTACTTCGGGATTTATCGTAAAAATTACGAACCACTTCTAGTATATTTAATACTATTCTACAGATAAAAATGTGTACTAACCTATAAATCTTATGATCACTGAGTCAGTAGTACTTAATTCCAATATTACCGTCAATAAAGGAGCATAATAATACAATTATTATTATTATTATTATTATTATTATTATTATTATTATTATTATCTTCAACTTAGATTTGTGTAGGTGCAAGCTTTCGTTTTCAGTACGGAACCCTACGGAAAATTATTTTCTCAATTGGTAACTTCCAAATTTTTTCTTTATTTTTTATTTTTCTTGAATGGCGCAAACTTAGTTTGTAAAAATCACGCAGGTCGAATTGTCAGTGGACTAACTGTGTTTTCGAAAATTGCTAAATATTAACTATGCTAATATTGTGTATGGGTCCCGACATATCGCGCCATATTCTAATATTGGTCGCACTAATGACATATATGCCAGTTCTTTGGCACTCACTGAACTCTTTTTCAGAATCCGCATAATAAAATGCAAAGATCTCCATGCTTTCCCTACAACGAAATTTACTTGATTTTCCCATGTCAATTTACTGTCTAGCTGTACTCCTAAATATTTGTAAGGCGTGACTCGAGGTATAACATTATTATTCAATTTATACGCCGTTGCATTGTAACTTCGATCCCTACCAAACGTGATGGACTTGCTCTTTGAACTGTTTATTTCCATGCCGTTTGTTTCCGCACAGGTGTGCAATTTGTCTAAGTCTTGCTGCAAAATATTCTTGTCCTCCTCCGAGTTAATAATCCTATAAATTACGCAGTCATCTGCAAAGAGTCGTACATTAGAAGCCAAATTTGTCGGCAAATCATTTACGAAGGCAAGAAACGTGAGTGGTCCGATGACCTCCCTTGTGGAATTCCTGACGTGACGTTTCTCGAGGTTGATAAGTAACTTCCAATTCGGACCTTTTATGTCCTGTCACGAAGCAAATCGTGTATCTACGCGAATCTATTAATTTCTTTATAAGAGGAGCGTGTGGAACAACATCAAAAGCTTTGGCAAAATCAATTACAATCGCGTCGATCCTACGATCATCAACTACGACTGCTATGTCCTGTAAAAGTGAGACTAGCTTTCGCACGAGAAACCATTCCTGAAACCGTGCTGACCCGGATAAAGCCATTCCTTGTCCTCCCATTCTTTCCTGATGTAGCTAAAAATTAATGTTCCATAAGCTTGCATTCGACTGATGTAAGAATTACCGATCTATAGTTACTAAGCATTGTCTTGTCGCCACTTTTAAAAATAGGTACGACGAGAGCCAACTTCCAATCTTCCGGTACGCAAGCGTTGTTTATAGATATATGAAATAACCTAATTAAATATGGTATAATAGCCTCTCCACCTAATTTAATGACGTCTGTGGAAATAGAATCCGGGCCTCGTGATTTCCCTCTTCATTAATTTTATTCTTTTCCGCAAAAAAATTACATCAAGATGAAAAAGACTTCTATCTGACAGTGTTGGTATCTGAATACCATTAGATTTCTGCTTGAAAACAGAGCTTAAAATATGCGTTAAAAGCTTTTGCTTTTTCTCTGTCGTCCGTTATTGGCGAATTATTAACCCGAAAAATTGGAATCTCATCTTTATTTCCCTTCCTTCTACGAACGTATTTAAAAAATACCGACCAATTATTATGGCCCTCCACATCAAAAATATGATTTAAATGACGTTCCTCTGCCATTTTCTTTTCCTTTCTTAAAGCTTTTGAATAATTTCGAAATGTAATATGGTTTTCACTACGGTGTCTGTTGCTAAATGCTTCTCTGGTTTTTCTTTTCAATCGTCTAATTTTCGCATTATAAAATTCCGGATCGCAATTTGTTTTTAACAATTTACTCGGTACAAATTCCTGCTCCGCATTTACTAGAATATTTTTAAACGCTCCCCATATTTCTTCCATTCCTCCTCCCATTCTAAGGAACTTGCCATACCGTTCTCTTAAGTAATTTTGAAACCCTAATACATTCGCTTTCTTGTATTCCCTCACTAGAATATCGGTGGCGATATTTGTCCTTGAAACACTTAACTGTAAATCAACTAAAACTGCTCTATGATCACTTATGCCTTCTAAAACGGAGCACGACAAAAATAAGTCTTTCGGTCTAATTAGGCAAATGTCCAGAATCGCGTCCTGTCGGGTGGGCCGGTCTACTGCCTGCGCTAATCCGCTGTCCCAAACAAGTCTCTTGACTAGTTGTACTTTCCCTTCGCAAACAATCCCTTTCCAATTTGCGTCTCCAGCAAGTACTACATGACTGCTATTTATATTTTTTGTTCTTTCGTGGAGGGCGCCTAAGATTTCGTAACTATTGCCCGGTGAACGATAGCAACCAATTATTTCTAAGATGCTTCCCGAACAGAAAATTTCTACACCCGTCATTTCTAATTCTTTATCAACCCAACTTGATCTGATATTAAGTGTTTTTTACGCAAATAAAAACACCACCGCCTGGGGTTTCGCGATCTCTCCTAAACGTAAGGTAGTCTGAACGAAAAATTTCCGGGTTTGCTACTGCGTCCGAAAGCCAAGATTCAGTTCCTATCACGATATCAGGATCACATGCTTCAATTAAATTCCACAGTTCGGTTTCCTTATTCATGATACTACGACAGTTCACCTGCAACAATCTAGTGAAGCCTCTCCTCACCTGAAAGTCAGTGTTCAGGTCCCATGCATCCTTCCTAGGTTCCTGCGCCGCTGTCACTGCCATCTCCTCCCCCGCAGCAGTCACACGCGTTGTCTCCGTCACCTCCCCCGCAGCAGTCACACGCGTCGCCTCCATCACCTCCCCCGCAGCAGTCACCAGACGCGTCGTCTCCGTCACCACCCCCGTAACAGTCACACGCGACATCTCCGTCACCTCCCCCGCAGCAGTCACACGCGTAGTCTCCGTCACCTCCCCCGCAGCAGTCACCAAACGCGTCGCTTCCTTTCTCGAAACCATCACTGTACATGGCGCTACTACTACTCCTTCCTCCGGTCACTTTCCAAGTAAATACGACTGTATTACTTGGTCGTGAAGACATCCCAGCTTCCATGCACCTCGAAAGTTGAGATGAAGGCCGTCCCGTCCAAGGTCTTCGTGCCCGAGCCAGTAATTGGGATCAACGAACAGCCCATCAAATTTCTCGCATGCCCACCGCAAGCCACAATTCAAGTCCCGTGTTTTAGTAATGTGGACATCATTCCGGCGCATAACTCCGGAAACAATGACCTTCGCATTTTTAAATTTACTTCTAATGGCATGCCCTAGTTTGACACATTGGTTGATTGTGTCGTAAACTGGTTGCCGTTTCCGCGTATTGGTCCCTACATGAATCAAAACCACCTCTGTTTGTTCATCTGGTTTAGCTTTATGAACTACAGAGGTCATTTGTTCAATATCTACGCCGGGGAAAAAAGATACGTCGGCACCTTTTTTCTTCAAAACGCCGCCGCTGTGTCGCAGCATTGAATCGCCTAGCACTTTCACCTTACTGAACGGAGCATTTGTCTGAAAAGACTCACTTATATTTGGACGCACGTTACTCTTCTCTTTCTCAAGTACACTTTTCCCTTCCGTTCCTTTGCTGACGTCTTCTAACTCCCGGATCCTTAACGTCAGTTCTCCAATATGTTTGTGAGCCTGAGCTAAGTCCGCCTCCAGTCTTCGCATTCTCCGCTCGCTCCTTTCGCACTTGGAGCACGACGCCTCTGCCACCTGCACTCCGGGACCAGGATTTTGCTCCACACCACCTATCATAAGGAGTGTGGCCAAAACAGTTGCGCAGAGTAGAGTCACGCCGCCACCTTCCCGCAAGCCCGAGTACGCCGCTTGCGTCGAAGCCGGTCGACCAGGGCGGGTACGCGCAGCCCATGCCCCGACGCGCGCTCGGTACACAGCGAGGTCCACACCCATTGCCTTTCACTTCGCGGAGCTACTCCAAAACACGTCCGCACGCGACGACTACCTGTGAGAGACTATGATATATATATATATATATATATATATATATATATATATATATATATATATATATATATATATATATCGCGAGATGTAGAAATAACATTCAGGGAAGACGCGATTAAGACCAAAAAAAACAAAAAAACAAAAACAAAAAAAAAAACAATACTTGTGGATGCATTGGCAAACTTTAAACGGAGGGGTGCATCGAGGATCTGGTGGCAGCTGAACGGGGAACTGCGTGCGTGAATAATGCACGTGACAAATACCAGCGACGGGCGCTGACGGAAGGTGACA
The DNA here is from genome assembly GCA_011170035.1 of Teleogryllus occipitalis. NCBI lineage: Eukaryota > Metazoa > Arthropoda > Insecta > Orthoptera > Gryllidae > Teleogryllus > Teleogryllus occipitalis. The sequence goes on from BLKR01000060.1 coordinate 509,870, forward strand.
TCGCTGCAGAAAAAAGGGAAGTGGCACGAATTGTGCAATAACTGTATTGTTTTTTGTTTTTTTTGGTTTGTTTACGCTCCATTCAAAAGAAAGAAAAGAAGTTCTGTCGAAGACCAAGTTATTCTGTTAGGCTAAGTATAATAAGGAAGGTCACGACAGAATGCGCATTCTGATGGATGGGTGAGATTTTTCTTTGTATTGTAATTTCAGTGTGTATGTTTATTTTTATTTCCTGTGTGTTTATATATTCGTATTGTTATGTTTCATAAGTCGGAGGGGCAGATTGTGTTAGTGAAAGGGATATCAGCGAAAAAAAATCCTAAATTAAATGCATGAGCATCCCAATGGCTCATAATCACCGTGATTCCATGTCTTTTTATTCTGTAGTTGTATGAATGTTGACCCAGGCACGAACGAAACGTATCCTTCCTTCAACTCCGTATGGAGTGAGCGCGCGGACTACGACACGGTAAGAAATAAACAATAGTACGAGCTAGCAGAGGTACGGGCAATCGCTAATGTGGCACCCAATTATAATTCAGGGCTAGGGCAGGGCAAGATAGTGCGCGTGACGAGGAAAAGATTACAATCGTCGTGAGGTTTTATAAGGGAATATTACCGTGGTGCACTAGCGTGGGCCATCGTGTTTGATTAGAAGTAGTATATTGTTACATTGGCGCCGCGACGTGAGGCGTCGCGGTATCAAAGGAGGGCGGAGAGAGGGGGAGATTATTACTATATATATATATATATATATATATATATATATATATATATATATATATTGTGACGTTCGTGGCCCGGCCACAAACCCACAAGCACCCACACAACATCCGGCGTGTTCTAAGAAACATTTGTAAGAATGGAATGTTGATTGGAATGGAGTAGCAGATAGTACAAGAAGAAAAATAAGAAGTAGAAGGAGAAGAAGAAGAAGAGTATGGGGTAAGAGAAGAATTAGAAGAAAAAAAAAAGTTAAGTAAAAGAAGAGGAGAATACGACATTTTTTGACATGGAAGCAGAAGTGGAGGAGACGGATCTAGTAGATGAAATAGAATTAACAATCTGCGACGAAGATGATGAAAACGATGGCAAAGATGGTGAAAAGGGAGTAGAACAGTTTACTGATTGTGAAGCAAACGAAGAAATTACATTTGTGAAGAAAAGAAGAGTAATCTGGCGAAGAAATGGTTCCGTTAACCCTTCTATTGAAGAATATTTTCGGGCAGAAAATATTCTACGAATGTTTTGTGACGTGACGCCAGCCCCAGGTGTGGGCAGGCCCCACATTCATGAACGCATGACTTTGGAAGCCCCGCGCCTGTGGAAGACGCCGTTTCGTGGTTCTCGCACGCCCCTCCCCTCCCCCAGGCGGAGTTGTCGGCGGTGACTGACGGGGTGAGGGGTGAAAGAAAGCGGGGAAGCAGTGAGGGGAAAGGAGGGGAATGGAGTAGGAGGGAGGGCACCGGGAGAGTGCACCGAGGAGTGTCGGGAAAAAGTCGCTGCCAGGGAGAGCGGCAGGTAGTAAGCGGTGGAAAGTGGAGGCAGAGAGAATAGGGATGTTAGAGCATTGGGCTTGCACGGTAGTTAGGTGTCTCGAAGAGTGTCGCGAGATAGTGAAAAGGGAACAGACGGAGAGGTGAAGAAGAGTTCTTGAAGTGTTACGGCCGGCGAGTTGGGGCAAACCGCCGAGTGGGGGCATTATGGGGCGTCCGTTGGAGCGGCGCCCAGGCAGCGCTTGCTAGCGCACGGCCTTTCCGAGGACACGGTGGCGATCGACGGACTGTGGAAGGCGGCACGGCAGCGTTCCCGCAACGATAAGTACCCGACGGATATACCGTGTTATGGGTTACAGGTTGTTTGACATTGTTGTGTTGAGGGCGCGGAGAGAGGACTGGATGAGCCGCGACTGCGAAACTGTAGTAGTGAATTCTGTAAATAGGACTGAATTTTGTTAGTTTTTTTTGTTGTTTTGACATTGTTGTGCTGAGGTAGCGGAGAGAGGCCAATGAGCCGCGACTACGGAACTGTAGTAATGAGTTTTGTAAATAGAATTAAGTTTGTTTGTTTTTGTGTTTGATGGGTTACAATTTGTGTGTTGTTAGACAGAGAGGCCTCTCGTCGTTCACGGATGGTGATCTTTTGTAGGTGCTATTGCCAATTAAAAGACGTTCTGTTTTCTGTTTTACAAAAATCTGTACTTTGGTTTTTCATTTCGAATGCGTGGGGGCAACCAGGAAAAGAACTCCGCCCCTCCCGGTCCCCGACTTCCGTCCCTGGAGGTCTCCAAAAGAAATTAGTGTACCTTGTCGACGGACGGCCCCGCGACGCGGACGGCGGACGCCATTTCGCCGCTCGCGCACCCCCCCCTTACGTCACAACGGTTACAATATATACATATATATATACATATATATGTATATATATATATATATATATATATGTAACAACCACATGTTCACATACTTTCGATCAGCGGGATAGCGTGAGGGGTAGGGATGGGCGATTTAATCGCGATTAGTGTAACAATTTATTATTTTATACTATTAATCGAAAAATTGAAATCGATTATTTTACATCGATTAATGAACACATCGATTATTTTTTCCGATTATTAGCACGACTTTTTTAATTCAAATATTAATTTTGAAGACTTGCAAAATATAAAAGTACAACTCTCCTTTTGAACTTAAGTAACGGAATTCCTCGTCTGTCCAACGTTTGTCCAACTGCAAAAAATAATAGCGACAAACATTCGCCATTAATTTCATTTTAGTAAAACTAATAAAATGAAAAGTCGCTGCGTATGAACTATAATTAGTGAAGGTATTATATTCAGTATGATACAAGCAGACAGAATTACCAGTTTTCCTAAAATCACCCTCAACCAAGTACATTTATTAGATTACAATTATTGGTGTTACTGTATCGAGAAATTCTACAACCATTTTCGTTTTAAACAAAGTTATAATCGTTTATCTCGAGTATGTGTGTGGAATGAATATTATTTAAATAAAAAATAAATAATTATTAATTAAATCGTGCCGTGCTTCTAAAAAACCTACTAAACGATTAATTAATTTACAAATTAAAAATTAACGATTTTACACATTATTTAAAACATGTAAAAAATTAATCAATAATATAAGATTAATTCATTAATTCGAAGCGATTAAACGAAGTAAATTAATCTTATAAAAAATCGTCGATTGCATATTAATCGATAATTATTTAATAATCGCCCGTCCCTAGTGAGGGGAGACGAGATACACACTCTAACCATTGAAAGAAATTGACGTCAATTGACTTTTCGGTATCATGGTTCCACAAAACAGGGAAGCTGGCTACACAACGTGTTAGAGGATTTTTTTCTTAATTTAGCAACTGGATTTATCAACTTTTTCGTTATTAGGGTCCGGCAATGAATTTTTCTTCCTGCCGAAAATCACCTGTCTTTTCGCGCAGCATTGTATTAACTCCGTATATACGCACGTGTACGACAAGAAAAAGGAAACACAATCATTCCTTTGCGTAACAATTTTTCAAACTGGAGACTCTGTAACTTTTCTCAAATTGTTCATCACATCTTCCAACATTATACAAGAAAACTGCGAAACCACATTAGCAGCATTGACAGCAACCGGTTCGGAGTTCTTCATTCTTATTTTCTTTTCTGTTGGTCTCGACTTGTTTCTTCTCTAGAAAAATAGGTAGGGTAGTCAAGAAATACGGACGACACCACGGTTTTCTTAATTGAGATACATTTAACTTAGAAAAAAATCGCCTTTTTCGTATCATACACAACTGGTTCCCACAATATATCACTCCAATGAAAGTGGCGATGATAAACCAGTAAAATATTGCATAAAATTAGAACCTGTTTAATACTTGTATATAATTAACAACAAAATCATTTAAATATCAAGAAGATCACTCTCAAAAAACAATGATGAGACAACTATCGCATTTGTAAAGAACGGATTAAAAATTAATTTGAACGAAATTAGAATCTTAATTATATCCTGCAATAATATATAACCTAAAAATATGTCAAGTATAGCACATTAATATTGCTTTTTGGAAGAAACATCACTGATATGCTGTCAGCAATACTTAAAATTAACACTGAATGTCTTCACTGATTGAAATGAGCGTCCTAGAATCATTGCAGTTTCGAATAACAACACACCATTGCTATGCAAACAACTGACCATGTGCAAATCACGCTATTGCTACGACTACCGAGGGCGCCCCGACACTACGTCACGAACTCAGTGTGAAGGCTTTGTATACTCAGGGGGTGTTGGTTAGAGACACTGCAGTTACCCTGAAGTACCTCAGACAGTTTTAGTCTCACCCTCCTTCTTCCACCCACCTTATCATGAAATTTGCCCCTGATTTGTAGGCCACCCAACATACATAGGTGTTTGGCGGGTGTACGAGTCTGAATTTTATATTAATATACAAAACACAAACGATAAAAAAGATATATTCGATAGTTGTGTTCTCCCTGCAATAATCTATGGTGCTCAGACATGGTCAATAACCGAGCAACAAAAGAAAGTATTACAAGTAATTCAAAGAAAAATGGAAAGAAAAATATTAAGAATATCACTAAATGACCACGTAAGAAACAAGGAAATCAGAAGAAAACAGAAATAAAAGATGCAGTACACTGTGCCCTAATACTGAAGTGCAGATGGGCGGGACACTTAGCAAGAATGAGACATGACCACCGGGCTCACATTACATCGGTCTGGGATCCAAGGATCGGCAAACGGAAGGCAGGAAGACCTACAAGAAGATGAACAGACGAAATGGAGAAAGTAGGCTCTCTGTGGACCCGAACTGCACGAACCCGAGAAGAATGGAGGAATCACGAACCAACCAAAGAATACTAATATGAACTTAAACTGTGTTAAAATGTGTTAACTTAAAGAGTTAATCTAATAATCCCACACTACTAATAATCCCACTCTAATAATCCCACGCTACGCGTTCAGAATTCTTGCAAATTCAGTCAGCCTTCATACTGCTCGTTGTGTATACTTCGCGAATGTTCATTCCCGCCTGAGATATGGCATAATATTCTGGGGAAATACATCTTATACCTCCCAGACTTTTAGATTACAAAAACGAATTGTACGAATAATAACCAAATCCCACCCACGTGATTCATGTAAGCCTCTCTTCATTAATCTAGGAATTCTACCATTACCGTGTCTTTTTATTTACGAATCAGCGGTTTTTGTAAAAAATGACTTGCTTAAGGGCGGGAATATATTTTCAGAAAATGCCGAAGTCTATTACTATAACACTCGACGTAGAAATCATATTCATCAGGTGACAGTATCAACAGCTCATTACAAAAAAATCACATACAATACATGTACATTATTTTACAACACTTTGCCAGATGACATTAAACGATTAAATTCAATAGAAAAGTTTAAATCCCGAGTGAAATCGTTTCTGCTGCATAACTGTTTCTATACAATTAGAGACTATACTGAGCATCACAAGAAAAGTAACATTAATTTTAACAATGATACATAGTGCATTATTTACCATTTGGACTGTATAAATGAGTATAAACAACCTGTAACAACTATTGTATCACAGCTTCCGGGTCAATGACCCCCATCTCGATCAGGTTTTTTGTCCAGTTTCCCTGATCCATTGAGCAAATGCTGAGATGGCCCCTTGTTTTGCTTCTGGACATAAATGTAACTTCATTTTCTGTGCACGTCTTCTAGAATTCAGTAGGACATACAATTATTCAAATTATCGTTTCCATGTTGTCGCGGCAGGAAGTAATAAGAGCCAAAATTTATTGCTTATTTATCCTTGAAAATAGATTTTATTACATGGGAGTTTTTTTTTTTTTTCTCCCTTTCAAAATTCAAAATTTAAGTAGTATATGACTTATTGTAGGGATCACAGAATTTTGAAAATGTGCACACAATTCACTTTTCCCCATAGCACGTCATACGCAGTTTTTAACTGTTTTTGACGTAAAATAAATAAATAAATAAATAAATCAGGCAGCCCAATTGTGGGCCTTCAAATTAATGAGCTATCCTCCATTTTGGAGAGGCCTTTGCCCTGTACGGGATTCCACTGGCTTTATTATTATTATTATTATTATTATTATTATTATTATTATTATTATTATTATCAAGAAAACATTTTTAACGTTTAGCTTATTTTGATTTTTGTCGATTCCAGCGCAATCTATCACAAATGGAAAAAAACAGTAGATACAGAAGATAGTTTTTTTTCAGAAAAAGAAACGTGAGTAATGAAAGTTGTTTGTATCGTCGATGCCCATCCAATGATATCAAACTCGACCCACCACCCCTACCCCCAGGGATAGGAATGGGTATAAAACTGGGGTTTCCATTTAACTTTTAAAAAATTTTCTCCACCCTCGAGGTGTAGGGGTTAAGTTAGGTTTAATTGAATTAGCCCCGTTTGTGAGAACAACTTTCATTACCCACTTCTCTTGACCAGATGCACACTTTTCGAGATATTCCAAAAAACAGTTTTAAATGGAACATTCTGTATTGCTCTAATGGTGAAAACGCATTTTCCGAAACAAGTAAGTAGTCCCTAAACCAACTTTCACATCACTCATATGTGAAGGATTGCTAACATTAACCCGAGTGGGGACTAGTGTGGCTACGAAGTCGTAGGCTTCCGCGGACAGAGTCATATAAATGATCTTGGCTGTCCGGGTAGCGCCGTGTCGAAGACTGTGTTGCCGACGTTTCGACCATCTTGTCGTGGTCGTCCACACTGTTGGTGTGGAAACCAGCCGTGACGCAGACCATCCCTGAGGAAGATGGTCGAAACGTCGGCAACACAGCCTTGGACGCGGCGTCACCCAGACAGCCAAGATCATTTAGTGTGGAAGTGGCTTACAGCGAACCTGACCCGCCCGTTGGAGGGGGCGGGGGCGCTGGCGGAGGAGGAGGAGACGGGGCCGGGGGCGGCGCGGCGGGAGCGGGCGCGGCGCTGGTCCGTGGAGCACTCGCCGCTGCGCGCCATGCAGCGCCGCCGACGCACCTCGCTGCTCGCCGACGAGCGCGTGCTCGCCATCCGCAACGAGATCGCCAGGAGGGTGCGACAACGCACACACCTGTCCCTTGATTGATTCATTTATTTTTTCGGGTTTCCGGGCGCGTCAACTGCTTTGATCATTAGTCCCGTTAGTGTGGCACATGTTTTTTCTCGGGAAATAGCGGTGACCGTCCCCCGCTGGATGGCGAGATCCGGTGCCGACCTACCGTCGGCTATTGGGGTTTCCCCCTAACCAGGACTCTCCCATCAGCGGGGCACCGCCCCAGCCGGGACAAGCTCTAAGCTTCCGACTGGTCTCCCGGAATATGTGGTAGTGTAGTGCATGTTAGTGTAAGTGTGTGTGTAAGGGGAGAGGATAGGACAAGGAAGAGGAAGGACAGATCGCGCGCGGTCCGTGGCCCGTTTGGTAGGGTACTGCTCTGACATTCGCCTGGTGTTGATCGGAGAAACCACGGAAAACTACCGATCAGAGCAGCCGTCCGCTAGAATTCTCCTCCAGACATCGACTGAATTCGACCTAGCTGAAAAGTTAGTATCGAAAATCCTGCCGCCGTCAGGACTTGAACCTAGGACCTCCCGGTCAGATGCACTGAGCTACCGCTCACGGTCAGTTGTCTCTTTAACAACGGTCAAAAACAGTTAAAAATGTATGACTAGGGTGACCAGATCCTCTTCGATGAAAAGGAGGACAAGAGCTGACAAAGGGAAATCACGTACTATTGGGAGAAGTGCAATATGTGCACGGATTCTTGAGCTCTGAGACGTCTGACTTAACTAATATACATATTTAATTGAACTATCAATACAGGCAGAAACGGGCAAGAATTGTTATGGAAATATACGCTCCCGTGTATGGAAAACCTGTTTGCAATGGCAAATCGGCTACAGATTTAGGCCATTATCCCTAGAGCTCTACGTGAAGGAATCGACTTACTGACATGATAAATTCGAAAAATTATTTGAATATCTACAAAGAGCTCAAGAAAACATGCACAGATAGTGAAGCTACATTTATGTCCAGAAGCGAAACAAATTTCCTTGTCAGCATTCGCTCAAAGGATCGGAGAAAATGAACAAAATCCTGATCGAGATGGGGGTCATTAGCTCAGAAACGGAGGTACAATTCTTATTTCGGGCATATTTAATCTTATATAATATTAAACAGTCTTAATGGTAACTATTCATTAGATATCATTGTTAAAACGAATATTATTTTCCTTTTTGATGCTCAGTATAGTTTCGAATTGTACAGAAACATTTTCGCAACAGAAAACATTTTACTTGGCAGTCAAACTTGTAAATCGATTTTAAATGTTTTTATCTCATCTGGCAGCGAGTTGTACAATAATGTACATGTATGTTGTAATGAGCTGTTGATACTGACACCTGATGAATACGATATCTGCGTCGAGTATTATAGTTATAGATATCTGTTTTGGGTGGAAATATTTTCCCACCCTTGAGCAACTCATTTTTTTACAAAGACCACTAATTCTAAATAAAGAGGCACGGCAATAGTAGAACACCTAGCTTAATAGAGACTTAGAAGAATCACGTGGAGTGGGATTATTCGTACACTTCATATCTTTAATCTAAAAGTCTGCGAGCAATATAATGTGTTTTTCAGAATATTACGCCGTATCTGAGACAGGAATGAACATTCGCAAAATATACACAACGAGCAGTGGGAAGGTTGTCTGAATTTGAAATAATTCTGAATGCATAGCATAATGAACTTTATTTTGTGTACAATTCATTTAAATGGTTGTTCCATTTAAGGTTTCACTGAATTGAGAGACCTAACATTTTGTTACCTTAACATCATTCAAGGGCACGCTGTTCACAATTAATGGAGTGCACAATTGTTTATTTGAAATGGAAAACTGCATTGAAACCGTTTTCCGTTCGTTTATTATTAATTTGTTATTGCGGATCCAATTAGAAACATCTAATATTATTCTATTTACAGTTTCTTTATTGCAGAGAATAGTCGTGTCATAAGCAAAGAGAACTAATCGCTTAAAGGGCTTATCCTTTGCGTGTAGTAGGAAGAGAATTGAGCCAAATTCGATCCTTGCGATACCCCATGCTAAAAACTGATCTAGAAAATGATACTTTTTTTACAAGCATATAAGGAGTGAACACTATAGGAAATTCTGCGCTGAATTTAAAACAATGGAGATATTTGACTATTTTTCTGTAAAGTTTTTCTGATGCAGCGAAGTAAATATTTTAATGCTGCAATTTATATTAAGAAATTAACAAATGTTCCACGCACGCAAAACGTATTCACGTATGACTTCCTCAGTAACTTCCCTTTTTATGCCTAGCAATTATCAGCGAAGCTCATAATCCCGTCGGTGCTTAGTGTGGTTTAGATGTGCACACCTAAGTGGGGCTTTCGCTGAGTGTTAGATACTCTACGACGCGCACACGGATCTCCAACACACAAGTTTTAACGGGGAAGATAAAGGAATTAGGGAAGAATTCAGATTCAGGTGTGATACATGATGTACTGGGAATGTACACCATACCCAATACAACTGAAACATCTCTACCTTACCTGAAATTCGAACCCACATTGGTGTAAATTGGCACAAATGTCCCAAGTTATTGTGTCAGCATTCTCAACTATGTAGTAACAATTTCACGAAAGAAATATGAGTTATACGTGTTAAAAAATATTTGAAATTTTAGGGTAAGTAGGAATGTTGTCAGTGATAACGTTTTTGCTAATGAACATGTGGTGGAGAATCTCATGAAAGGAAGTTGCATATAACAATTTTGACATTGCGTCTCTGATTGATAAACGACTGATAATTGATCTGATTGATACGGAACTCATCCTGACGTTTGTCAGGCATATAAACTCTCAGGATATGACCTGCCCACTGGCGATTCCAATGTGAAATGTTTTGTTTTTATGGCTCAAATGATATGATACAAGCATTTCTCGATTTAATAACCACGAAGTCTGACGCATGCGTGGTAACGGCGATATACGTTCTGATGCGAATATACATAAAAAGCCAAGAGAAAAAACTCGTTATTATCATTGCCCTTGGACAGGTCGTCCCCTGAGTGTTCTTGTACTTACGAAATGTAGGATAAGTTGTCTATGGCGCCATGTCAAAAAGTTACATGTTTAATTTTGTAACATGAGATGTCCTTCCGTATGTTCCTTGTCAAAATATGATAATAATCGATTCTCAATATATGCCCAGCCCATTGTAACATTTTCTGTAAACAACACTCCATACAGTCGTAAGTAATAAGTTAGATTAGTTGCTTGGTTGTTAGTGATTCCGGGCATGTCCACTTCTAAGGTCATTAATCCCGTAAGTGTAGTGCATTTCATCGGGAGGAGGCGGTGATCTTCATCCGCTGGATAGCGAGATCCGGCGCCGACCTACCGTAGGCTAAAGGAGTTTTCCCTAATCAGGTATCTCCCACCAGCGGGGTACCACCCCAGCTGGGACAAGCTCTAAGCTCCCGACGAGTCTCCTGCCATGAGTGGTAGTGTAGTGCATGCTAGTGTATGTGTGTGTCTAAGAGGAGATGATTGGACAAGCAAGAGGTGGAAAAGATCGCGCGCGGTCCGTGGCCCGTTTATTATGATTCTGCTCTGGCATTCGCCTGGCGTTGGTCGAAGAAACCACGGAAAAACAGGGACTGAATTCGACCTAGCTGGCAAGCTAGTGTCGAAAATCCTGCCACCATCGGGACTCGAAGCTAGGACCTTCCCGTCAGAGGGACAGGCGTGACGTCAATGGATGCCCTAAGCCATCTCTCCCGGTGAATAAGTTAGAAAAACTGAAAAAAGGTGAGTAAATTAAAACGGCCAATTGTGGGCGTGGCGTGTGCAGGTGGCGCGAATCGAGGAGGCCGGGTCGAGGGACACGCTGACGCCCGAGCGCTTAACCTACGCGTACGTGGTGCGCAAGCTGCAACCCGTGGTCGGGGACGCGATGGTGGGCTTGGAGCCCTCCCCTCCGCCCCCGAGAGCGGCGGGAGCGGGGGCGGGGGCGGGGACGGAGGCGGAGTCGATGGCGGGCGTGGACCTGGACGCCGTCGCCGCGTTGGTCGCAGCTGCCTCCGCCCCGGGGCTGGTGGACCAGGTGAGCATCGCCAGCCTGTCGGTATGTGTGTGTGTGTGTGTGCGTGCGTGGGGGGGGGGGGTGTTTTCTTCGTGTTGCTTGTGGAGGCGACCTGTTGGGAGTGGACAGACATTTTTCCACTTCTGCCTTCCGGAGGTCGAAAACTAGTCAATCGATGTGGAATTTATGGTAGACGAGCGGTTTGTGGTGGGATTTCAGTCGATTTCTCGGGGATTATTCCGTTTCCCTACCTCTCACTCATTCATTTTGTGTCATATTCACTCATTAATCTAACCGTTCATGTCGGAAACGGCCAAACTGCGTTACGTACTGAGGATCATAATCAAGATATATTGCCTTAGATATAAAATTAAAACAAGTCTTCGGCACACAACAATCCTCAAGGCTGATGGTTCACAAAATTATAACAATTAATTGGGAATCGACCAAGGCGACTTTGCAACTATAATCCGGTCCAACGAGGAGTCATTGACCTCGTTATTGGTGGAGATGTCTTGGAGGCCCCATCTCATTATGATATTTTATGAAACACCATCTTTGTGGGGACGAACCGTCACTGGTAGCGATATTTTGTACAGAGTTCCAAGTCGAAATCAATGGGTCAGATTCCTGAAGAGAATAGTAGAGTCGCCGTAATCCGAGGTAATTGGGACTGACGGTACTTCGGATTACAAAAAAACTCGGATTACACGGAGGAAAGGAAAATTCGAAACGGAATTTTCAACTGCAATGTCTAAAGAAGTTAAATACAGGGTGATTAAAAAAGAAGGAGCAGATTTCAAATTTTTACCACCAATGAAAGTCTTTAGATAGACGCATACAATACAATACATTTGATAGAGGAATATTCAAAGTTTTATTTTTTATATTTACCAAGAGCACCGTTTGTTGCGTGACAAATCTCGAATCGATAGTCAATTTCTTGCCACGCACGAATTAACTTGCCGCTGGTTATTGAGTTCACTGCTCTAACAATTCCATCTCAAATATCTTGAAGAGTAGCAGGTTTAAGTGGTACACACACCTTGTCTTTTATGAACCCTCATAATTAAAAATCGCAAGGTGTCACATCTGGTGACCTGGGAGGCCACTTACGATGGACAATATCATGTTCCCAACTTCTTGCAAACCATCGTCCTGGAATAGTGACGTTCAGATACTGCCGTACCTTGCAGTGAAAGTGAAATTCAAAATTTATTGCTTAAGTGGAGCGCCGTCTTGAACGAATCAATAAAATCATCCAGATCTAATTGAAGTTGTGGAAACAACCAATTTTGGAGCATTTCTAGATATGTAATTCCAATAAAATTTCTCTCAATAAAAAATAAAGGTCTTTGGAGAATCTCTTTCATGTTTGATTACAATACAGGGATTTTCAGTTCCCCAAATTCTGACATTGTGGCGATTCACCTTACCAGAGATATGAAATTTTGATTCATCCGAGAAAATTAGTGACATCTTCCATGTATTGCAACGTTGAAAAATTCTCATATTTTTTCATGATCTCCAGGCCAAAAATGCCTGAAGTAATTACAACTTATAAGGCTTGTGACGCAGACATCTTTTAAGCCTACGCCATACCGTTGGTTGTGGAATTCGAAGTTATCTGCTTCCTCTTCTTGAAGATTTTGTAGGGCTACGTACGTAAGCCGATCAGATACGTTTAAGATTTTCATCTGATCTCCGAGGTACTTTTCCCTTTTGCAAATGCAACCATCTTATACAAATTTCTTGTACCACTTGTAAATCTGTTTACGACAAGGCGGCTCTTTGTTGAACTTGCCACAAAATGCACGCTGCATTGAAACAATAGATTCACCCTTTGCATACTGCAGCACACAGACTTTCGGCGAGGCGTCGCCCTTTTCTTATAAACAAATTACAGTACCACTGTAGGCATTGAATAGAATTAACAAGTAAGTGCTTAAAACATGGAATGTTTCTCTATCCAGTTATGTGTCGTATGTATCTCCATCCATTGTCGCTCATTGGTGATGAATATTCGAAATCTGCTACTTCTTTTTAAATCACACTCTATAACGTGCAGATGCTATTAAAATTACAGATTACATTACATACATTAGAGCGAATAGGCCACAACAATGTAGCATACAGACACTGGCACCGACCGCCGCACACATGACCTACGCAATGTTGCCAAACCGTCTATAGCCAATTCTTGATTAAGTATCTTCGCTTGTTAGCTTGTTTGGTGACTTGGTGCACATTAGGCCACCCTGGATTGCACGGAATCTCGGATTAGCGAGGCGGCTTGAACTATCGCGACTCTACTGTAACTCCAAGCACAGTTCTGAATTCCAAAGTTCGTCCTCCGTATTGAGGGGTCGCCAGTCACCTCCAGATCGCACTAAAATAACCGTTGCTTTGCGACGGTTCGACTCAAGTTCCTATGTCTCGCGCAGGGGATAAGCGCTCTCAAATCTCGGGAGGGAACTGCTTTTGCGATATAGGGCCTTGAAATGCCAGCGAGTGTTGGATTGCCTCTTGGATCTCAGAGAATTTTTTGCAGTGTTTGTGAACGGGGCTCACGTTTTTTCAAAATAAACAATGATGATAATGATAGTAGTAATGTTAACAATAACAACAATATTCTCAGGATGATAAATGCCGTATTTGTCCAAAAATTCTCAGGATGATAAATATCGTGTTTGTCAGGAAAAGTTAGGAACTATTTATCGTATTGTCTCAGTTTGTCCAAATCTAGCAATTCCGAATGTATGGAAACACGCAATATGATATTTTTTACCTCCACTAGTAGATCTGTAATTCTTCCAAAGTTCCAAATACTTACTCCAAGAAGTACGAACACTTTCTGCCATATCTTGGGAAGCTCTTTGAACTGTGTTCAATATTGTATGAACGACTATTCCATACTAATCCTACAATATCACTGTTCCGGAATTTGCAGAACATATCGCGTTTACTTGTAGATGTTGATGTGTCGCGCGAGAAATGTAATTACAAGAGTTTGGAAATCGAGATGATGATGTGGGACGTAAGAACACGAGTCGTACCAACAGTTATCTGGGATTTGTTCTGCAAAATCTATATCAAAATCCCTGGTATTTCAAAATACCGAGAAAAACAAGATAACGATTTAATGTGAGCAGTTTAGTGCATTTTGCACGAAATGTTGTGGAGACGAATTGCGAATTATAAAAGAACATTAGAAACCTGGTCGCAACCACCAGTACATTTTATATTTAAACGACACCTAACATCTTTTGCCATGAATTTAGGGGATATAACAATAAATAATAATATCAGAAAAATACAGATCATATTGAAATACAGAATAGAGAACACGTGTGAAAACAATATACCATAGACTTTTAGAGGAAATAAAGGATTCTTGCGTACCTGTACAAGAACTCTCGCATGTTAAAACCTCTTCCTCCTCCTCTTCCGTATTTTTCCATTTCCATTTAAGCCTGTAATATATCTTTTTCTTCAAGATCCTGTTATCCTTAGTCACTTGTTCTATTTGTCTTCTTGTAATTGATAATAATACAATGCACCGTTGCCAATACAAACAATGCTTATTTAACGTTATTATCGAGCAGAGAGGTATATCCATATAATTCAATCGCGTAGAATATAGAGTAATTAGTTTAATTTCACAAACAGTTGCAGATTCTACAGGCTCTGATCAGATGGAGTAGAATCGAGAAACGTCGAACTTGCAAAAATGTAATAGAATGTTGAAGAAGATCTCATCCTATAGATTACGGTGTGAGAAACGTTTCTTTGAGGTCTTTGGCCTCAAAACGTTTCGTTTTTGAAGTCTTGAAACGCTTCGTTTCGGAGTTATCTAACAATATAGACTCAATAATCCGGCCGAGTGTTGAGTGTTGCATTTAACATGAATATTTAGATGCGTTTTTTAAAACAAATCCTTCATATTTTTAAAGTCAAAGTGTAATTCGTCACGTCTCCCTGAAATTCTCTTTCTTTAGAGGCCTCATTTATAAAGATTGGTTGCATGTGAGAGCCGCAAAAGGAATGTATACTACTGAAATAATAAATGTGGCGATGTGGAAATTAGATGAAGTTAGAGTTGCACCCATGTACACCTCAGCACAGGGAATTATACGAAAGTCCTTTCTTTTCAATATCAACATGCTGAGGTTTAACGGAAGGCTATACGTAGAATTACAGAATTACTACCTACTGCAAATGTAGTCAGGCATATCTTGAATATAACTGTTTAGAAGTTCCCTTTACGACAGCCCTTTACCTTTCAATTGGTTTCAGCTGAAGAAAATAATAAGTGATAGAGTATGTGTTCCGGGAGAGTCAGTTTCTTGGGCAATAAATCAGATTGAGTATAGTGTATATTGTTTCTTGGTTTCTGCCCCTCTAGAATGTGGGATCGGACAACCACCTACACGCCACTTGGAGGGTTTATTACTCCTCCATATATCTTCCCCAGTTTGGTACCTCCCCAACGGAGATAAGCTCTAAGCTCCCGACCCGACCGGTCTCCAGACACGCGCTCAAGCAATCCATATTGAGTGTGAAAAAGGAGATCAGGAAACGAGGAAGAGCAAGGAAACTTCTCGAGCGGTCCAAGGTGCCCGTACGTAAGGGGAACTGCTCAAACATATGCTAGATATCAAGGAATATTACCAATCACAGCCGGTCGGTAGAATTCTCCTAAAGCTAGGGGCTAAATTGTACTCAGCTATGTAGCTAGAGTAAAAAATCCGCCCACATCGGGACTGGAACCCTACACCCTCCGAGTCAACGCTGCAGAGGGTATGCTGTCACCGCTAAGCTATCACCTGTGGTACAAATATTGAAACATTATTTTTCAGTTGACATTTCAAGTATTGGATGAACACGTGTACTGGAAGACCGTCTTACGAGGCTCAAGGCATGAACTGATTTGAGAGCAAGTTTTTCGACACTAGCTAGTAGCTAGGTTGAATTCAGTCACGGTCTGGAAAATAATTTAGCGGCCGGCTGCTCTGATCGTTAGTTTTCCGTCGTTTATCTGATTAACACGAGGCGATTTCCGGAGCAGTACCTTATCAAATGGGCGATGGGTCGCGTGCGATTATTCTGTTTTCTTCTTTAACCTTTCCTCCCCCCTCATTTACACACACTTACATTTAACATGCACTACACTACCACCCTTGCCGGGAGGCCGGTCGGAAGCTTAGAGCTTGACCCATCTGGGGCGGTGCCCCGCTAGTAGGAGATATCTGATTGGGGAACCCTCTCCCCGCCAGCCGACGTGTAGGTTGGCGCCGGATCTCGTCATTCTGGCGGGGAGCGCACAGCCCTCTCCCGTGTTAAAACACGCACTTCACTTAGTTAACACCTTATTTTACGTGGCTAGACTCGAGCCAGCAGGCCCGCTCTTCCGTCTGACAACGCAAATTTTGTTACGCTCCTTTCACCATCTAGCGGAGAAATGATCATCTTCAGCGACGAAACAGGCGATTTGGATTTAGCTCCGAGGCTTCTTTTAGGCTTGGGATCTTTTACATGCACTAAATCTACTACATGGGGCAGCCGGCTTTACTTCTCCTCCGAAGGAAGGCGTACGAAGGATTTTTTCGCCCTTAAAAATCCACGGTTTCTATCGGGTTTGAACTCGCAAACTTGGGTATAACTGGCCCCCGGTATGCTAAGCGTTATACCACCGAATCCACGAAATAGACATCGGGGACTGTTGAACCAACGCGTTGCCGACTGCCCGCAGGTGCGTTCGCTGACGGTGCCGCTGGCGGAGAAGGAGGCCGGCGCGGTGGAGGAGGTGGCGATGGAGGAGCTGCCGCGCACGGCCACGGCCACCGGGGACGAGCTGTCGCCGCCGTCGTCGCCGCTGCGCCGCCTGCGCGTGCGCCGCCACCGCGGCCGGCGCTCGCTGCGCCAGCGCACGTCGCACGCGCCGCCCTCGCGCTCCTCCTCGTCCTCGTCGGCGGCGTCCGTGGGCGAGAGCGGCCTGCCCGTCGACCAGGAGCGCGAGCTGCTCCGGCGCATCCTGCTGCGCGACGACGAACTCAGCCCGGGTAGGCCCGGCATTACACCGTTAAAGACACATGACGAGGGGGCGGATTTTGATGATCTAAAACATCGCCAAAAAATGATCAATAAAGTGCTCTTAAAATGCTTTAAAATGCCCTAAAACCAAAGAAAAAATGACCAATAAAAAATCTTATCAAAACCAGTTCCGATGAACAACTTAAGCTGTTGGATACGTTACTATCGAACGCTTACGTTACTATCGAAGGCGTTACGAATCGAGGCTTCTTCCATTCGATCGAGTGAACTCCGCTTGCAAACTTTAGTTTGGACTGTTCTTTACCAGGAAGTCTCTGTCTTCAGTTATCCCGAAATCGGCCGAACCGGCCATGGCGCTGATTACGTCACAAGAATTACATACTCACAACGGCTGTCGAAACAATTTCTGAGTGAACAAATAAAATAGACTACTGAGTAATTCTGCAAAGAACATTTGTTGTATCTCGTGAATATTATTTGAAGCAAGAACCATTAAAAATGACATTAACAACGATAAAATCAGCAAAAACGCATTAAAAATAACGGAAAAAGGTAAAAAATGACCAATTAGTCGAAATCGACAAAAAATGCGAAATAATGACCTATAAAAATCGGTCATTTCCTTTTGTCATAACATAAAATGAATTTTTGTACCAAAAGGCATTTTTCTAAAGTAAAAAGAAAAAAGGACATTTCATTAAAATCCGCCCCCTGTACATGACATATATCTTTGATGAAGAACTTTGTGGAAGTTCGTTGAACTTTGACGAGAAAACTTTGATCAACGTATTACATTTCGTCCATTATTTTAAGTAGTTTTACTCGCGATTTACGATGGATGACGCACAAATAGTTGTGCTTGTGCTACTTTGTTTTATAATAAATAATATATGTTTAATGCTAATGAGGTAAAAGGTAAAGAGGAACCGTTTGAGGGTGAGGCCTTAGAACAACGCCATGGTATTCATCCATGGTGAGGCCATGGGTCGTCCATTGTGAAGCATTAATTCAAGAACTTCAAAATTAATTATTTGAGGATGAATGAGGAAACATTCTATTTTCTTCGTCGTTCTTCCTTCTTTCGCAATTGAGTCCTCTGATTTGAAAGTTGAAAAAATTATCTTCCTGAATTGGGCATTTTCCAAACCCCATATTTTCCACTTCTCGCGAAAATGTGTCCTATACGCGTCAGAATGTGTCCTATAAGCGTCGATTCGTTTGATTTTACTTTTGTAGTCCGGATGGATAGTATTATATAAACATTCTAGTTGCTCGCACCCTGCAATTAAAACTTTGGTTGAAGTAATACCCCATATCGGACGCCATGTTACCAAACGTGGACGCTTCAGACTACATTTTATCCAAGAAATTTTATAAAAGAAATCTTTTATAAAATATTTTCTATTACTCTGTTATATTTTCTATTATAAAAGATCGTTGACAGAGATATTTTACAGTGTAGTACCGGCGTATATAGAGTTCGTCTAAGAAGGAACCTCTTTGGTAGGTCGAGAAATAAATGCACGTCGTGTAGGGAAATGTCATTGCGAAAGACATATCAGTGACGAATCCATTTAGAAATGAGCTAACTGAAAACAAACGCGTGAATTGAATGTAAGGATATAACCTGCAGTTACGTTGCCAGCAGTAGCCATGCAATAGGCTGTCAAAGCGCTCCCTTCTTATAATTATGTATCTATACTACGGTGCTAGTAGAAAGAAGCCGTCTCAGGGCATCAACTGATCTGCCTTTGACCGGGTTCCTGTCCTGGCGGCGGCAGCATTTTCAACACTAGGTAGATAGCTAGGTCGAATTTAGTCGTTCTCTCGAGGACGATTCTAGGCGGCGACTGCTCTGATTGGTAGTTTTCCGTGGCTTCTCCGGTCAACGACAGGCAAATGCCAGTGCAATAACCTGACAAATGAGCCATGGACCGCGCGAGATCATTTCTTTCTATTTCTTTTGTGCGTCGCAGATTGCATTAATTTTTTTTAAATTTATAAAACAAAACAAAAAAAATAGAAAATTTTGAATAGTGAATCCTTTAGGCTTTTCTTTTTTAAAAAAATATTTGTTCAAAATTGGCTTGAAGCATTTCAAGGCATTCCAGTTTTTTTTTCGAATATAGTTTGAGAGCTCACTGTTCTCATACGTTAATTCCTATCCAGGGAGATCGACTTTATCTAGATTTTTACCTTAATTTTTATTCGTACGTTTCAACCTTTCTGTATCCCAATTTCGCTAGGTCAGTTCAGAGCTGTTATTATAATTGTGTTTTTCAAATAATACAATCAATTGCACCCATGAAATATTCTCCTTTCGATTTTCCAGATTACTCAGAATCATTCACCAAAGCAACAGGGCGCAAGTACGTTCCTATGAAGATGCCCTTCTACAAGCTGCCCCCGTCCACCCTTCAGGAGATGGGCATGGGACGGCGTATATCGGCGCAACGTTGAACGCGGGGAAGGCAGCGCTGCGATCGTCTACAGTTGACAACCCGCTCCCAACCTCTGTGTGGACTTCCCTTTGCAGCTACTGTCATTTAAAACCCCTCTTTTTGGTACTTTGGCTACAGACTTTCAATAAAAACGAAAAGCCTTACAATAGTTGTATGCCTAAAATCTTAAACCATTCGCATCAAAGATGTGAGGACAGGAATATGCAATATTTAAGACAATAAATAAGAGACTGTCTTTTCTCCTAACGTTGAATGCGATCATTAATTTCAGGATAATGTTGTGTACTAGAGTTATTTCAATTCTAAAAGTAATTTCTTTATTTTAATTTATGGCGCCTTCTTCGGGTATTTTAACGAAAAAACATCTATTTATTTAATGCAAGGTCATAATGGAATATAAAAAGCTATGTTAAACATAATTCAGATGTCTGGCTCGCTCATCCTCACCAAAGAAAAGTTACATGGGAAAGCATACTTACCATACTCGATAGAAATACTTTTAAAATACTTTTTTGATTAAAAATTTTGGTTTAATTATTATCGTCAATCTGATGATCTAAACGTAACGATTCTTGTTGGCAGTCCAATTATTCACTGCACTTCAACTCTGAATATGCCTTCAAACCCTCAAAATACATTTTTCTTACATTCGTCTGGCATACTTTAGAAGGATTCGTCTAAAAAGCTAACGTCTTGTCCACAGGTTCATTGACATCGGGTAACTTGCCATCGGGCATTCAATTCTCCGAAATTAATTTACGTCAACGGCCGACTCGGAAGAGGTGGAGATCGCGGAGTTCCCCTCTACGAAAACAGCGGAATCCGCCGCCCTAGACAATCAATCGAGCCGCCCATCCCGCTCTTTCCCAAATTTCTGGGGGCCCGCGCCCGGTCCGAGCGAGCGGGTGGCCGGGTGGGCGGGCGCAGCGCCGTTGGCAGCCCTGCGCGGCGGGCGGCGCGGCTGCGGGCGCTGCCTCGGCCGGCCGCCGCGCGGCGCGCCGCCGTCAGTCGGCAGTCAGCTGTCGCCCGGGCAGCAGCTGAGCGGCGCGCGCGAGGGGGATGGTGTGAAGTCGTTTCCAGCGCGATGGTTGCAAGCGCGGCATCGCGCCAGTGATCGCGCGGGGCCCTTAAAACTCGCCGCCGCCGAGTGGCGTACGCTCCGGGTGTGACAGTGCTTGTTATTCCGTTGTGTGTGTTTTGTTCTGGAAGTGAACCTGCGATCTGTTTCAAGTTTGTGTGTAGGAGGACAGTTGCTTTTTGCGTGATGCGCGCAGTTGATTTTACAGATGTTTAATATTTGTGTGGTGAGCATTTAAACACCGACTATGGGTTGCGGACAGAGTAAGATTGGAATTATCTACCCCAGGAAGTCGAAGAACAAGGGTGGCCGCAAGAGATCTGGTAAGTCCAACTACAATTTACTTCATAGTCGTCGTCGGAAATATACCAAGATTCTCCCGTGTTAATTATATTCATTAAATTAAAAAGATGTTCCCATGTTAATTACATTCATTAAATTAACAAGATGCCATTGATAAAAGTACCTGACACTTGTTAACGCTCGCAGCAAATCGTCACTGAATATAGGTAAACAACGATTTGGATACTCGAAGTTCACTTATCTCTCAGATAAATGTGATCTGTTTAATTCTATTAACCTCGTTAGAATACAGTACAGCAGAACAGTTCATTATTGTAGTCATATGAACTACGTCATTATTGTATTGGGTATTTTTTGGGAAAATATTGCGTTTATTTAATTAGTAACTGATGTACACGTTCTTTCACAGATTATTCATTTCGAGCCCGTCTCTAAGAATTTCTATTCGCACGATGTCGTAGTTAACTGGAATACGCATTCATGAATTTTTAATCTTGCTGCATATTGAGAAGATGAACAAAACTAAATTCCAATCTCAAAGTTTTACTATCTAGTTGCAAGGGATGTGATAAACAATTTCGCACGGGATATTGTATGTATGGTATATTACTGACAATCGGGAGCATGCAACTCTTGCACTTTTGCTGCATTAAATCTTGGTTTTTACCCAAGAGAAAGAATGCATAATTGCTTAATTTGGAAACATTGATTGCTTCGAATATTCATTTAAAAATTCTTAAATAAAAGTAAAATAGCAATTATAAAGAGTTGTGATCTTTAGCTCTGAAGCAACTAAGGCTTTATTGAACTGCATGTGTAAAACTGAGCCAATAAATACGCAAAAAGGCATTTTGACGTATGGTATTTCAACTTTTATGAATTTACATCATAACAGCGTCGTTTATCACAGATAACTGATGACGTTGCGCAGCAATGTCTAACTCGATTTCTATTATCTAATATCATGACATTAATGGAAGTAATTTTCTCTGTTAGGGCGCGACTTACTGATACGAGGAGTGTGTAACTCTAATGTAACCTGGAATATCTTTTCGTCGTAGACAGCCATTCGCGGTTGACTGAAAAGAGAATAGAACCTTTCCTCTTCGTGCCATCTTTTACACATCATGATGTCTTCATATTAAGGGATGAACTGTAAAGGAATATTTTTTGACAACTTTATGATTGTATTTGAGTTGCAACGGCATGCTAATGCTCGTGCATTAGTAATAATTAAGAGCAATCAGTATTTCCTCATAACGAGAACAAATATAGCAAATGCGAAGTTGTGATACAATTACTTTGAATATCAGTGTAATATCATTGTATAAAAAACCATATGTATCATAGTTTTTTAAATTCTTCAACATTGCGTCGTACTCACTCGAAAGATTTAAATATGATTCATAGGAGTAAACTTGCGCATCTCACTCCTGTGAAGGTTTCACGGGCTTTCTAATATAAAAATGAAGATGAGCAGATGCACATAAATGTTGCATAGATAATACAGATAATTTATTATCCAGAACGGGAAATAAGTTTGTTGCGCGCATTGCAACTCACAGATTAGACCCACAACAAACAACGTGGGTAGTGGCCTATGCAACGGAGTTGAACTAAAACATTTAACCGTCGAATCCACTTAGCGAAGACATAAACAAAACCGTCAATTTCCCGCTTGCTTATTACCTTCACTTCTCATCTCGCTAAAAAAAATCGAGCCAAAGCGCTTTCTAACGGCACCCACCTCTCCACTTGCCTCCCCAAGTGTCCCTCTCTTTCTCTCCGCCGCTGCTTCCCCCTGCGTCGAGGAAGGGGGGCGTGTACTGGGCGGGGAGAGTCCCCCTGGCCCGTTGCGGCGGCTGCCAGCTTCCAGCGCCGAGGACGCAAATACACGCGCACGCACGTCGGCCGCCGCGGCCGCGAATCGGAACGAAACGCGACCCGCCCCAGCGACGCAAACGCGCGCGCAGCGGTGCAGCCGCCTTTGACGCGCCGCCGCGGGGCCCCAAGCCGCGCGCTTGTACGTGGGCTTTCGTAACGTGGCAGCTGAGGGTATTATCTTCAAGATGGAATAGGGCACGGCTTTTCGCGTCTTTCTCGGTCGTGCCGCTTGAGTCGCTTGATCTGCAGCACTGCGTGATACGATCGCGATCATGCGAGGTCTTGCGGCTGGACCGAGAAAGACGCAAAATGTCGTGCCGTATTACGTCTTGAAGATATCCTCAGCTGTCACGTTACGAAGACCCAAGTATAAGAGGGCAACATACGAGCCTACGGCCTCCGCTTAATGCGTTTTTAAACTACTACATTTTATTACGTTTTTAAACTAAACATTTTACTTCTGAGAGTATTAGTTCACAGATAATGTAAACGTATTAAAAACTATTTTATTAATGTCAAAAAATTAATAGTGTTTATAGTTAGTAAATAATAGTACTTTGGACATTATAAATTATGTCAATTGTTTTCTCGTTTTTAACTATTTTAACAAAAACTATACAGAATACAAGCTTAAAAGCCCCGTTATTCCTCGGGCAATTATTTGTCACAATCTTCTATTAGATAGCTGGCCTACATAGCGCTGCCCGGGATTTGTGTAAAGATGCAACTTTTAACGATGAAGCTACCGTAGTAGTTAGGCTGCGTATTCTCCATAAAAAAATTGTATTTTTGTTTGAAAAGAAAGCAAATTTTGCGGTAACATTTTGAATCGCAACTACGCTATGTTCGATTATTTGTGTCTCAAAGTATCCGTGTCAAATTTGGAAAAAATCACTCCACTGGTTCTATTCTTTTGTGACATTGTAAACAACTTTACTTTTGTCTATTTGACCGATATCGTAAGGAAATTGTTTAGACTAACATGTTTCTTAAAGTACTTATCAATTACTGCTAACGACGACGGGCTCTTGAAATCAATTCATAAAATTATCAATTTTCCAACCAATATGAATTGAGAATTTATAAATCAAGAATCCAAAATCTATGCTGGTTCCCAACTGCTCAAAATTTAAAACAGAAAAATTGGCGCCAAATATGTTTGATTATGTATGACTTTTCAGCAGAGGAGAATGTTTTGAACATACGTTTTCGTTTTTTAGGGTGCCCGACAGATTGGTCATGCATAAGACCCCTTTAGACATTAATCCCTGCGTCGCCCTCACCCGAATGAGGAGTTTCTTCACTTTACTATATTGTCTGAAACGTACGCCAGAGCGATCCCATGTTTTGCAGTACCATATGGAACTTTACAGTTTACTTTCTTTAGATTGACAGGTTATATAGATCAGTGTTCGAACACAGCTACTCATATGTATATTTTTTGGCTATTTACTAAATATTAAGCTAAAGCAAAAGCGATTAAGGAAACCAAATTTTGGGATCTCTAACTTGCTTGTAATTGTAGGACATTTTTAAAAGCGAATGGAAAAGGCAGTTTGGGTATTTGCAATAGTTTGAATACTGACAGATTGTGTATTTGCAATAGATTGGTGTGTAAGTATGTGATGTAGTATGATGCAAATGTATAATCTGTTTTCTCCCATATTTAATTTATAAAAATTGTGAGAAAATAATTTTATTGAAGAGGATTGATGGAAGAGGAATACTTCATGTTTGGAATCGACAGCTGTCTTACCTAAGCTGCCACTACGTTTTCACAGAAGTGTTTTCGTGAAGTGATAGGGACAAAGAGAGATTAAGGCAAAACGTTCCGCGTATCTAACACATATTCTGGGGTAAACATGAACCATTTTTTGACTGCGTTGACCCATTGGGATATAGTTTTTGGGGGTAAATAGGCACGATTAGCTACACTGCGGATGCACTCTCAATAATGTCTATGCAAGAGAAAAGTGACATGTATCGAAAAAAAAAGTTTAAGAGTAGTATATTTGTAACAAAAATTCCATAAAGATAATTCACAAGATAGCCGGTAAATAGAGTATACCAGGTATCTTCTGAACATTTTATCTTTGCAAAATAAACGACTCCGCTCGAGATAAAATCGTTCTCGTGTAAATTTGGAGTAGTCACTTTAATTATGCTCCGACGTTATGTGGAACCCAATGCCCTTCATTCAAATGTAGCGAAGGAGTTTACATAAGACCTGCGTGGAATGAAACGTCAGTTCATGTATCCCACAATACCTATGGTATTAATTTCCTTTGCAGGCAGAAATATCTGGCCAAGTGGAAGGTGTCCGTGGTTTCATTATATATTCAGAAACTCAAGATAAAACCAAAAAACAGTGAAACAGTTTCGATTTCGACTGAAAAATGCACATATTGGATTGTGTTATTCCACATAGTCTAATATTGCGCACACAGACTAAATTCTCACACCCGATACGTAACTACTTACAACACAACTGCCTTCGTGCGACCGCAATAATCCAAGGAAGAGGTTGCCCACCATTAAATATTTGCTATTCACGTTTTGTGTTATGGAATAGCAACTTTTTGATTTGTGAAAACTGCTCTTTTTTAACAAAGTATTTAATTAATTGCCGTGTTAATCGAGAATATTTGATTTGTTTTAGAGTAGCGTGTGCGCTTCTTTTGGGAAAACCATTTTAGCTGGTTTCCCTAAATGCGGCATTTTCAGCATTCAGCAGTATTTTTGCTGTTGCTGCAGGGCACTACACCTCATTAAAATCATAGGGTATTAGTAGTGAACAGGAAATGTTACTCACAAACTGTATTTGTTATGACAAAATGTATGATTTTGGAGATGATTCGGGGCGCATGACGCACTACGTATTTAATTTAGGAATATTAACGATTCTGTACGAAAATTTTCGGAGGGAAAAGGGAATCTCACACTTGATTGATTGATTGATTGAACCCATTTTTATATCAGTACACACTCAGAATCTTTGGTATGAGAATTTTTAAAGGGACTGGAACGTACTTGAACATCATACGTCATCAACTATTAGAATCAGTAACGGCCTTCCAGATACCATCAACGCTGCAGTGTGGAGGGAGAGCCCATGGATACTCTAGTGGTGGAGTTTTCTCCAGCCGTAATGAATCTTCCTGAACCTGGTGGCTCGGTCGAGGCGATGCTGTATACTCGGGTTTTTCTAACGTGGCATCTGTGGGTAGTATCTCCAAGATCGAATTGGACACGACTTTTTGCGTCATTCTCAATCCTGCCGCTAGAGTCGCTTGATCTGCAGCACTGCTTGATACGGTCGCGATCATGCGACATCTTGCGGCAGGCTAAGAAAGACGCAAAAAGTCGTGCCGAATTCTATCTTGGAGATACTACCCACAGATGACACATTAAAAAAAACAAGTACAGACTTACTGCGCAGAACCAAGGGCTGCGACCGCTGCGAGGCTTGTTCGCTTCACTTCAAGTGTTTTCTGGGGGACACAAGAGCAAGAGTCTACTTATTATTGAAATACTTAGATCTGCGTAGTGAAATACACCAAATAAATTTGAACGCTCAAAAATAGAAAATCTATTCTAACGTTACTTCCAGTGAGTAGTGTGTAACCAAGTGGAAGGTATGCAGTGACATCATTTCTCCTAGTAAGTGGCGATAGGCGAGGTCAATAAGAAGTGAGGCAATGACGCCAAAATCCTCTCCCCTTCCAAACAAAAATTTGTGAACAATATTGAAAGAAAGAAATGCTTAGTAACGGTTAAAACTTACCAAAATATGACTACCTCTTAATACATACGCCTGTTATGAGCGCACTCTTTAGGGTCGAAGTCGGACACAACGTGATATTACTTCAGAGAATTCATGTTCGTTCGTACGCTGAAAATGTAGTGTCATTAAACGTACGGATTGTCCTGTATTTTTTAAGTTATTAAATACAGTAAACAAAAAATTATATCTCATTCGAAATCACAATTGAGAGTTCATAGAATCAATTAAATGAAGACGGCAACAGGCAGTTGGGAAAAGGCATTTATGGAATGCAGAGATCAATATGCATTGTTGGCCAAAATCAGTGATTTCGGATCGCAGCATTTTTGAGTTCTAATTGTGATTGTTTTTGTCCTGAAGGTGTAGGTTTAAAATTTCCTTAATTTTTTTAAAGATTTTTTTCAGACTTTATTCCCTTAACTTTATTTTTTATATGTTATCCTACTTTGTCATTCTTAATCATACAATATTTATAAAATATTAAATAAACATCTTTTTCACCACTATGTTAATTCTTGTAATTTACAAAAATTTTCGAAGTTATTTTCGATTGCATTTAATTACTTTTCTGCCATATATTCCGTTGATAAAATCTGTTTGTTCTCACATTTGCTTTATTTTCCGGGCCCTGCAGCAAAAGCTAAATTGGACATTTCACAGCTTGCATTCGAACCCTGCTGATGCTATTGTTCTTTCTGATATCACATCATGCAAGATCTGTGTTTGACGTCAAAACTTCTAAATCACTACCTCGCAATGTTCCTCATTTTTATGTCATTTGGGTGATGAATTATTCTTCTCTTCACAACTGTCATCGTGGTCTTTTTTTAGGGTTGAAATAAAACGGACTTGAAAACACGCAAAACTTTTTCCTGCTGAGCGTGTGATCCGCTTTGCACCCGTAAATCCTTGTGTCTCTGAATAGCATTGAAGGGATATTGGAGTGATTAATTATCCTAATAGTCGTAAATATAAGTATGTATGTCTTTCCTTTCTTTGAATATATTGCCAGAGTTGCAACCTTTAATAATAAACACGTTAATTACTACTTATTAAAAATTTAAAAAGAATAACTACGTTTTTACCTATTTCTGATTCCTTTACTCTTTATAATTTATTGAATGTTAGTTATTAGTATTTTTTATTCCACAAAACGTATATTTTATTCTAAAAAAAGAGTAATCGGTTCATTATGAAGCCACTTTTTAAACCGAACGGACCTCAGCATCAACATCCAGAATTGTGTAATTCAAAAAGTTCTGTAGTATCAGAAAAAAGTTGAGTTGAGTTTTGGCGTGTAGTTAGCGCTTTTCGATAGGACCTCCTTCGCATTATTGATCCCAATTACATGTAACAGCCTTCATATACAAAGAATTGTAAAGAAACTGGAAATTATTTCAGCGCTCAAAAACGTAGCACAACTCTTCTTTACAAATTTTGTGACCTTGTTATATTCTATGTTTGAAAAAGAATGATATTGGTACAAATAAAATGAAGTCAATTTATGAATATTATTAGAAATTTACTAATGACTTTAATGATGGTAGGTGCCCTTAAAAATGTAGAAACTTCGTTAATATTTTATGTTAGTGGTTACGAACAGGTATATGAGAAAATAACTCAACGGTATTTTCGATACTAATTTAGGCCCAGTAAATTATAATTTCCTGATACTGTTACTGTCTCTGTTGCAAGTTTGAGCGAACAAAACTTTTATTTATTCCGTGGATTCTAAACACTTTCACATATTAATAGAAATGGATAATGAATAATTGCTTCTAAAATGTCATTTATTATATTCCAATTAAAGAATACTCGAGCCCTTATAAGGGTCTAAATACCCCATTCATTCTCTTATTTCATTCACAGAATTTCTGTTTACCAAACCTTAAAACTTGTAACAAGACCCCAATTTAGTCAAATGACTGATGTATTTGTCTACGCGGACTAGTATTAGTATTTTTCTAGCTAGAGTTCTCCCCTTTGGGAAATACTTATTTCGTATCACCCGCGGTAGGCCATCGCCCTAGCTCGCCATCGCCGCGGACATCACCCCAGCAGCCAGTGACCTTCCCGACGCTGCGCGCTGGCGGGCATTTATTTATAAATACTCCAGTTGGACGTCCGTCCAGGCGGGGACTCGATATGAAGTGCCAGACGCCGCCGCCGCCACCCGTGCTGCGTCGTCACCACCGTCTCCGCCGCCACCACCACCCCCGCCGCGGCTGCGACCACCTCCGCCGCCAAAAGCCTTATCTGCGTTATTATTACTGGGAGATGTGGCTCAGTGCACTGATGTCACTGCAGTGTCTCTGGCCGGGATGTCCTAGGTTCGAGTCCCGACACTGGCAAAATTTTCGACACTAGCTTGTCAGCTACGTCGAATCCAGTCGCTGACTGAAGGAGAATTCTAGCGGCCGGCTGCTCTGATTGGTAGTATTTGGTGGTTTCTCCGATCAACACCAGGCGAATGCCGGAGCAGTACCCAAACAAACGGGCCGCGGATCGCGCGCGATCTTTCCTTCCTTTTCCTTGTCCTATCCTCACCTCTTACACATACTTGAACTAACATGCACTACACTACCACACGTCCCGGTGAACCGATTGGGAGCTTAGAGCTTGTCCCGGCTGGGGCGGTGCCTCGCTGGTGGGGGTACCTGGTTGGGAGAAAAAACCTGCTAACCGACGGTAGGTCGGCGCCAGATCTCGCCATCCAGCGGGAGAAGATCACCGCCACCTCCCGATGATGAAACATTCACTACACTTACGGGTCGAATGACCTCGGCAGTTGACGCACCCGGAATCACTAACAACCAACCAACCTACGTTATTATACTTCCTTCATCACCGCCCCACAACCATTACCACTGTTGCTGCCGCCGCCGCTGCTCGAATATTGCGAGAAGTGCGTCTCAGGGATGCTCGTTTCCGTGCGCGGTCGCCCGCCTGGGCGAGCGCTGCGGCGGCGATGGCGAGCAGGCGGGCGGGCAGGCATTGCATCGCCCTTGCTCCGCTTGCGGCAAAAGTCGGTCGGCCCGTGACGCACAAGCTGCCGCCGCCGCCACCGCCGCTGTCGCCTCACCGCTGCTGCCCCACGCGCGGCGGCCCCGCGCGGGCGAGTGAGGAAATTACGGCAAAAGGAGGAAAGGAAGGAGAAGATTCGAAAATGATGTCAGAATTGATTCGGTTTGGGTTGGGAAATGATTGCTATTTCGGCGGCGGGGGAAATCTTTTGGAATCGCGATTAAAGCAAGTATGTGCAACCTCTAATGGTAATATTAAAAGATAACTTAACATCCTGGTTATCCCTTGGTGAACCGTACCAAGGTTCTAATGGATTGGAAAATTGTTCATACAAAGAGGATCAAAATTGTAATAGCGGATGATTTTAACTTAAATGTAGGATACAATGCGCTGGTATGTTAAGATGCAAGTTTCGTCTCCTATGCAGTTTTTAAAATAATTCTCCTTTGAAACTAGAATTTTAATATTTGCAATGTAGCGATAGTTAAATAATAGGGTCGAAGATGTTATGAAAGATGTTGGGAAAGACAAGGAGATATTTGAAAAAATGCGAGCATGTGACTTAATTTCACTGAAATAATTGATATTTCGTTGCAATTGTTAATTTTGAATAATCTTGCATTTTTTAGTGGTATATACACTCACACTATCTTTCAATATTTTATCTTTTACTTATTTTCTCTGTATATTTCTTCCTTCTCTTATCTCTCTTCTCTCTCCTCTTCTCTCTTCTCTTACGTTGTGATTCTGTCCCTCTCTCACTCTCTCTCTCTCTCTCTCTCTCTCTCTCTCTCTCTCACACACACGCACGCACTATTTCTCTTTTCTCTCTCGGCCCTTACTGATTGAAATTGAATCAGGGAAATAATAGAATAGTGACGAAATAATTTCAATGAGTTTATCCCATTTGTTTTCACGTCATACTCATACAATGAAAATAACCTTAGTTCGTACTGATATTTCCGTCCGTTGATTGATGGGAGGATGATCATGGTTTCGATAAACCGCGCTGCCTGGGGCGATCCAACAATTCGTACTGGAATTTAAATATTAGTGCAATAGTTGCTTATTACATTGCTCCACTTTGGGAGAGGCTATGTAGTAAATAAAATTTTAGGAAAGGACTTTCCACAATATAGTCGCACTATGTTTTTTGACGAACAAGTCTTTTTTTCTTAGTTTTATCTGTTTTGATTTAATTTAAATTGCAAAGAAACGGTAATTAAACCTATATGGGTCTAAGGAATAGAACATTGAGGCTCATCAAGCATCTCAAACTTTGAAATTCTCCGAAAATTTTAAGCTGAACTTTCGAGATTCGCAACCAATACACCGTGGAACCGTAAAAATCTGTGGATCCAAGATAAAAGTGCATAAGTAGATAGATCTCAGCTAAGAACTTAAGTACTTTTTACAGAAATGATATTGTCTATCCAGATTTAAAAACACCAACAGAAATACCGGATATAAAAAAGATAAACTTCGAACATCAGAAAAAAACTAGAAAGACACCTAAATTATCTGACAATAACATTTTACTCGTAGATAACAGCCTTGAAACAGATACTAAGAAGAGACGTGACTTCTTTTGTCCCACTTGAACTTTAACCAAATTTGGCCTCAATGTTGATTATAATAAATGTTGTTCATAAGGAAAACTATTTGTCTGCAAAGCAATAGGTTTAGGAGAGGCGGGAACGACAGTTTCCTGAAATGTGAAAATTTTCGAAAAATCTTATTTTATCAAGTTAATAAGAGCTTATAAAAATATTTGTGTTTGATTAGTGTGTATGATGAATTGGCCAAAGTACATTTATAATATCAATTAATTTTCAAGAAATGTTAAACAAAATATCGAATAAATTTTGGATTCTGTGTACGCTAATGGTTTAGGATTCATGGTATCTTTTGTTCAATCTTTATTAGTAAGACAGTTTACTAGTAACAAACATGTGAACATTTTAACATTAATGGTTTTGGGAATAGATCATCATTTTGATGGCAA
Source organism: Teleogryllus occipitalis (assembly GCA_011170035.1). Lineage (NCBI taxonomy): Eukaryota > Metazoa > Arthropoda > Insecta > Orthoptera > Gryllidae > Teleogryllus > Teleogryllus occipitalis. Next base: position 541,644 of record BLKR01000060.1, read on the forward strand.
AGACCTTCGTCAAGATTTATTAACATTTTTATGTAATTTTTAGCTGCACTTAAGCTTTTAGTAAATTATAGGTAAAGGTATGTAAGGTAACTCGTGCAACTAAAATGGAACCTTTTTCGTGCGATTTCGTGATTAGTGGAATGCTAAAAACTGGTGCAATCTAATTTTCTTCACTCTCTTTCTTCACAATGACAACAGTGACTGTTAATTGCCAGTGAAAATGAACAATAGAAAGGAAACTGCAATTGTCGGAAAATTATGTAATTTGCTAAAAAATATTTTAAAAATGTTACAGATCATAAATAGGCGCCATCTACAATAAACTACACAATATAACCTGTCTAAAGTTACCACTCAACATCTCATAATGAGTTACAGTACTGACGTTTCACCGACAACAATCATTCGAGTCTAACACTTCACTTCAGTCTACTCTAGGTTATTTTTGTTGTAATTTTTGGTCATTTAGAACAGCATACTTTATGTATATTCTCTTTACTTCATGGAAATGTTTATGACAGGAGTATTTTGGCCTTAAATGGTTGAATATGATGTCGTTCTTTTGGTGGATTCTTGGACTTCTAACAAATGTGAGGAAACTCTGGGAAGCTTTACCTCTCGGTAAAAGAATCTTATTTCATAGAACCTTTGTATGTTGGATTTTACAGAACGTATAAACATTTTGCTAAGAATATTAGTATTACAGTAATAATTGAACAAGATTTTATTGTACGTATGGCAATGAGATAATTTTTTAAAGTTACAAGCATTTTTATTCTTCCAATTTCGGGTATATTGATTTAGAAAATTTATTAAGCATTCATTTTCTAAGCGGGGATATATATCACATCCCAATAATTAGATAAAATGAATTCATAAGATACTAATTAAGTTACCAGTTATTTATGTGACAATGTACCGTAGTTGTTTTGGCGTTCCTATATACTACCGAACTCGGAAGAAATTCTTGAGTGGATTATTTAAGAAATGTACTAGTGAATAATAAGAGTTTTTATATTGAAACTTTCTTGAGCTTCGAAAGGTTTATTAATCTTTAGTATATCATATAATGGCGCGAAGTCTGAAATTCAAGGTAAGGTGAACGTGGATTTTCATTTCGAATAAAAACAGGTTGAATGACGCACTGTTGCGGGCCGAATTCAGAGCAGGACCTCCTTGACCGAGAAATTTGGAGATGTCAACAGGTTCATCTAGCCAGTGGTTCCCTCTGGAGGACCGAGAAGGAAAACACTTAAATTGAACTCGATTTCTAATGTGTTACTTATGATTTTTAAAGGTAAGCAAATGATCAAGAGTATAGAGCTAACAATTATTTTCACGGAAGATGCACGAACTATGTTTTATAATGCCTGCTACAATTTATATTATTGTGTGCGTGAAGGTGAAGAGAGGTGAACCTGTCATTCTTTCTATCGCTACTTTCGTATTATTTAGTCCACTGTAGCAAGATAGTATTGATGATTTATGATATATAGTAATAGGTGAAGATAGTGCAGTTGTTGAAATAAGAACCAGGGGAAATAAAATACCCGTTAAAATATTGCCACCGCATTTTGTATATTATAAATGGAACGATCAGGATTTTACTACCAATATGTAGAGGTTGATACGCAGCATGTCATCTTCTGTTTATATTATGACACCGCGACAATACACAGGCAAAATGTACCATATCACATTCACAAATTTTGAAATTGTTACCTTAAATGTGATGTTCATGCGGTTAAAAATACAACAGGTTTTTTCATAGTTTGTAGATTTTTGAATTACGGCGTCCCTTGCAATGAGTGATATGAAAACTAGTGGAAGAAACGGATAACATTGATGAGTACTTGCACAGCGAAATCTTGTTAATTCAATTGTCAAAAGGAAAACAAAATATCGAGTGTTCTACATAAAGACGTTTAAATTAAAAATCTGTATTAAGATGAAGGAAGAATTAAACATATTTGAGCTAATGAAATTCCACGTTTTTTATGACACTGGCTGTATGTTTCATATTTGCAAACTGATTGTAAATTATCCAATTCAATTGTCGCATCGGTCCTTCTGCTCTTTTGTCAAATTCTGAAATGTTGACGGCTTCCATTTTACACAGCGCTAGTTCCTTGCCTAATAATTAATGTTTTGTTTACGCTGGTATGAATGTCATTTCTTGCAGAAAAGGCGAATTATTTCATAGTTTTACTTTGAATAAAAAGATTCGTAAAAAGTTTTTTTCGTCAGTGACCTCGTGAGATAAGAGCAGGTCAAAAAAGTGTTGGTACAGATTCGAATTTGTTTTTAGAAGCATGCCTTTACAGTGTAAGGGTAGGATAATCACATTTGTGACAAAAGTTCCAGAGTTACTTCTTGATGTATGTGATCATGGTGTCCAAAGTCGATATGCAACCGAAAAGAACTTCAGAGCTTTTTCTAAAGTGACGTGTCTCCATGAAATTCAATTTTTTTTAGGAAGGGCTAAAATTCAAATTAATCATTATTGTTCATGATATAGTTCAACTGTTTTTGGACACCGTTTAACATAGAAGAGAGACCATTTTTTAACGCACAATATTTGGCAGCATAATGGAGAAGTGTCTTAAGATTATACTGATACATAAATTAGAAACAAACGGATATGGAGACACGTAACTTTGGAAATAAGCTTTTAAATTACGTATGCAGATAAAGGAGAGCATCAAACTTTCGTACAAAGCAGGCAGTATTTTCCAAATGACCAGGAAGAAACTAAATATTGCCTATTGAACTGTTCCACCTATTACGAAGAAGAACCTGCCCACAAATGAAGTCGCACACACTGAGCGAAGGCACCGCCGGTTTACACTGCGAGGGACGAGCGCTGCATTCTGGAAGAAATGCTCCTCCGAAGAAATCACAAATTGTTCAGTAAAGGTGGTTACACTACAGACAGTTTGCAATTTATTGGATGATTCAGTTTACAACTAGTGTGCGTCTAGGAAAAAAATATTTAACAGTAAAGAAAACCGTCGATTCGAATGTACTTGTTCAAAAGAAGAAGAAAAAACAAACAGACATTGGACATGAAGTGACTTTTAGTAATTAGAGTTACTTCAATGTTTTTAGGAATTCCAGGCGTCACACGGGATGGGTGAGCGGTGTCCATTGAAGAAAAAAGGTCGTTTTTGTGGACATTTTGCTGGACAATTTAAAGCAGTGTCGAGCCAAAGAATTACACAGCTTGCTCATTTAAAACATTAAAAGAGCAGCAATAGACCAAATGTGACTAAAGAACTATTGATGAACAGGACACAGGATACACATACAGGAATTTTCATCTTGTAAACTGATAAAGCCAATAGCAATTGAAAAATGTGTACGTCATTGATACAGTGCTGCAGGCAACATCGGAAACAACAATGAGAAAATAGCTGAAAAATATTTCAATAGCCTCTGTGGTTTATTTAAATTCCAAATGAAAATTTATAAAACAATAATATATAAGATAATTCTCATATACACACACGTTCAAAGTTACTATGCTCTACTCTCCAAACACGTAACATAGAATGATCCATTGTTTTACTAGATACCTTCTTTTACGGTATAGAGTGAGATTTTTACTGCAACGGGAAGCAGTGTGTGATAATTTGTAGTAATAAACACCGACATGTTTAAACGATAAACGCTTCTCATACATTACTGTGTTCTTTGGCTTAATATTTGGGAATGTTGTTGCTCAGTGTTAGCATTTAATATAAAATGCCTCCCGCGAAGCATTAAAATTTTTCCATCATTCATTATAAATGCAAATAGAGATGTCAGAAAAAATTAGAGCAAAACGAACGTACCCCGTGCGCGGGACCGTGCGATAGAAACCGCGCTTTTTCTTCTCCCCTCCTGTGGATGGCTCCAGTGTACACGCGGTGCGGAAGGCAAAATCTCTCGAAAGAAGCAGATCGTTACCCAACTCTGACGGCAATCAGAGACCGTCCCAGGCGATGAAAGTGTGCTCTTGTAGGAAGCAGAAGGCTGCTGTGAACCGCACGCGTTGACTTTCGTCACACCGGGAAAAGTGTCTGACTGCCTCCGCGGCGCCACGCGGCGCGGCGCGGCGCGGCGCGGCGCGGCGCGACGCGACGGCGAAGGCAGAGTTTCTTCCGCCGCGCTGCGCCACGCCAGGGAAGCCAGCCACGCTGACGCCGCGCCGCACGCACGCACACGCGATACGCACAGCTGCGCCACGCACGGAGGGCACGCGCTCCCGTTGCAGCCAGGCGCGACCTCCCCCCCCGCCCCGCCTCCGCCCCCGCCACCACCGCCTCCGAGCTGCCTTGCGTCCTCCCCGTCTCCACATCGCCTCTGTCCCACCCCGCTTTCGCCCCGCCTCCGCTTCGCTTCTTCCCAGCCTCCACCTCACCTCCTCCCCGCTTCGCCTCCGCTCCACCTCTGCCGCACCTTCGTCCCACCCCGCGTCCTGTCCCACCCTGCCTCCGCCCCGCCTCCGCCCCGCCTCCGCCCCGCCTCCGCCCCGCCTCCGCCCCGCCTTCGCCCCGCCTCCGCCCCGTCTCCATCATCGCCACCGTTTCCGCCGTCGGGGTAACAGCGACTTTTCTGCTGTTCAAATTTTGCTACAACTCTCGGGAACAATCCTCATTCTTCCTTGTAAAGAAGTAACAATAATTATTGAGGCTGCTAATAACAACCCATTATAAATAAATATAAATAGGAAATAAAAGAGAATTTTAAATTCACCGTAAATGAAAACTTCTTTATAAGAAAATGCCGGCTGACCTGGTTGGCCGAGGTGGCTAAGAGCGTGTACCGACTCAGCAATTCGATCGTGGGTTGGAGTCCCGCCTTGGGGATGATTGGTTTGTCCCGCTCATGTGTGTGTTGTGGAGGGCGTCGCATTCTGCTGACCTCAGATCAGAGGAGCCCGTGGTGTCGAGTGTATGGTCAAATATTCGTCCTGCGTCTCGTTGGGTCGTAAAAGGGTAACCCGCTGTCGGCTAGAAAAAGCCTCAAGAAAAAAATATAACACACCCACATACCAACAACGACTCAACATTGCACATATGGCTCTTCCTCAATGGACGAATACTTTTTTCTGTCGCTGAAAAAAAAGCAACTCCATCGTAGTGAATAATTAAATTTATGAACAGATTCGGGTAGGGAAAAAGCGAAAGCTACCAAACCAATGAACAAGTTTCCACCAACTGTGTTAAATGGCAATCAATTCTGATAACAATAATAATAATAATAATAATAATAATAATAATAATAATAATAATAAAATATCTGCAATAAGTAGTCCCAGCAACTACATACTCCCCAATAATTTATGATAATAATGTGCAAATAGGAAATTCTCTCAACAACAGTAAATCATGGGAGAAACAAAATGTCGTTGGCTAATTGTTTACAATAATTTCATTTTTAGATACAATTGAACAATCCTTCTTTTAAATGGAAATACTTAATTTGTAGTTTTTCAGGTAATAGATATTAAAAAAGAAAAATTGTGGTGTGATATTTGTGAAAGCATATTGTAAAATATTGTTAAAATATATTCTTCCTTGTGGTCCGTGAGCAGAACAAGAAAATCTCTCTGGCTATCACACACGCTGAGACGCACGGAGCAAGAACAAGGCCACCTACACGCCCCTCATCGGAGAACACGAATGAAATTGTTTGTACTACATGTAATTTTAGAGCACGTGATAGAAATCACCTTGAGAAAAAAATTGAAAATGCAGAAAGCGACAGATTACTTGGAGATTATATATATATATATATATATATATATATATATATATATATATATATATATATATATATATATGGCTATATTGTATATATTTACTGAACTAGTGAAATAGTGTTGTATTATTTACTGAAAATAATATTTTTTCTTGTGATGTAAGGCTATTAATTCTTTTGTTCTCTTTTTAACTAACCCATTAATTTTCCCAATTTTTCCTTTTCGCTTTTTGTCATGTTTAATTTTTCCTCTTGAAACCTTGATACAACGGTAGTCTTCACTACACAGTTATCTCAATTTCTCTCCTGATGTCCGATAATGCAATTGAATATGCCGGTTTAATTTTTCAGAAGATCCATTAAGTGTATTAAGTGTAAGCTTGTTTGAATGCGATTCTGTGGCGAACCTACACACTTCTATGCAGCATCAAATGTGGAAGTCAATTAAGATAATTGAAGTGAAAAAGTGACCTATGCCTCTGGCGAGTAAAGGCGAGGAAAGTTAGTTGGCGGGAGAGACGTGTAGAATTACACCTCATTTGTTTCGATTGGTGGACTGGTAGGGATCTAACAGAGTGACGGACAGACAGACGCAGATTACTCGATTACTGTGCACGGATATACGACCTAAGGATATTGAACCTAAGTTCATTCGTTCGATTTTTTGTCGTTCGATAATGTCGATTTCTTCAGCCTCGTATTGAATAATTGATTATTTTGTGTTTCCGGGCGCGTCAATTGATCAAATATTTAGTCCTTTAGGTGAAGTGCACTTTTTTCTTCGGGAAGTTGCGATGGTCTTCCCCAGCTGGATGGTGAAATCTAGCTCCGACCTACACGCCGGCTAGTAGGATTTTCCCCAACCGGCTCCCACTACCAGGGCACTGTTCCAGTCGGGACAAGCTCTAAGCTCCCAACTGAACTCCCGATATGTGTGGTGGTAGTGTAGTGCACGTAAGTGTAAGTATGTGTAAGTAAGGGGTGAGGATAGGACAAGGAAGGGGAAGGAAAGTTCGCGCACGGTCCGTGATCCACTTGTTAGGGTATTGCTCCGGCATTTGCCTGGTTTTGATCGGAGGAACCACGGAAAATTATACCGATCAGAGTAGCCGGACTCTTCAATTCTCCTCCAGATAGCAGCTGAATTCGGCCTAGCTATGAAGTTAGTGTAGAAAATTCTGTCACCGTCGGGTCTCGAACCTTATAACCTCCTGGTTAGATGCACTGCACTGACTGACGCCATAACCAAAAAAGCTGGTTCAGCCGTGTATTATTGATTGATGCGATTTAAATGTTTTAATTGAGTAAGATGTTTATTTTAAGAATTCTTAACGACAATTGATGATATATGGAAAGCTAGTTAACGGAGTTTGGTCAGTAGATATAAAAAGAACCATGTTGTAAATTCTTTATATTTCTACTGATCAAGCCCCGTTAACCTGCCTTCAATGTAAGATGTATAATTTAGATGCGCAATAAAAGTTTACAATTAACTTTAATTCTTATCGGAATCCATATTCAGCAATCCACATGCGATAGAAGTACGGGTGGGGTATTTTAGTAAAATAGGATCTGCGTTCTTTCTGTGTCTCATTTTGGCCGACTTCCTTTTGTGATGTGTTTATTTTCTTGTCTCAGGTCGTCTTTTCTAAACTTTTTCCTCTTCACTGACTCCGCTTTTCCTGTCTTGTTCCTCTTTTGGCATCGTTACATTGCGTTCTTCTTGTCGTGTCTATAACTAGTACATACCCACCTTTTCGCGTTTCTCCCCCCTCCTTATCAACGTTCCTCTTCGATACCTGTCATTCTGCTCGTCATATCTCCCGCTCTGCTTCCTTGGTTTCCCTTTATCGTACCTGCTTCTCAGCCTTTCTTAGCCTTGCGTCTCGACAGCGGCTTTTCTTGCCGGGCCCTCGGCGTCGCCTCGGAGCGGACGCCTTGGCGGCCGAGCCGCCGCCGCCGCCGCCCAGTTCCGCCCGGGCGCGCCCCCTCGCGGCGCATCTGCTCGCCTCTTCAGCCGCGACGCCTGGTTCTCACGCGGGCGCATTGTGCGCCAACCGACCCGGCTCGGCCCGGCCTGGTGCGACGCAGGGCGGCGCGGCGCGGGGCGGCGGCGGGGGAGGCGGGTCGAGTTGAAACGGTGCGGGCTGTGAGGTGACGGTGGAGTTGACGAGAGTGGCGACGGTGGAGTTGTCGAGAGCGGCGACGGTGGAGTTGACGAGAGCGGCGACGGTGGAGTTGACGAGAGCGGTGACGGTGGAGTTGACGAGAGCGGCGACGGTGGAGTTGACGAGAGCGGCGACGGTGGAGTTGACGAGAGCGGCGACGGTGGAGTTGACGAGAGCGGCGACGGTGGAGTTGACGAGAGCGGCGACGGTGGAGTTGACAGGTGCGGTCACAGTGGTGTTCAACGTGACTATATCTGTAAAAATGCCATTACTTGTATTAATAGGCAAATGAATAATTGGACTAATTTATGACGTGTTGTGAAGTATAATGCAATAGAAAAGTAGAAAGAGAAGTGAAGCGCAAATGTTGTGAAGTGAAGTGCAGTGCAGTGTAATTAAAAAGTCGTGTTTTTAATAGTTTAAAATAATTGTGCAGGTCAACCATAAAATGTAGTTTTCCTGTTATTGTTATTATTAATTGTATTCCTATCCTATTATTATTATTATTATTATTATTATTATTATTATTATTATTACTGTGATATGTAAATTCTAGTGTTCTGCCACCAAGTTGTAAAAACCTACCTGCAGAAATATTAAATATCTATATATTTGCTGATAGTGTTGCTGTGAGACGTCTTCCGGCAAATGAGACGAATTGTATTCTTCACTGGAAGATAATTATTAACGCTCCGTGTTATAAACTTTTGTAAATACCTAAGTTCTCCGAGATGGATTGTGAATTAGTCAGTTTCGTTTGTTCTCTAACATAACGTCATCGAGGAACATTCTGTTCAGCGTGTCAAGACGAGCAATGATAGTGGTCTGAAAAAATATTACGTAGTCGAACATATGAAGAATCAAGACTAATGATTCTGGAAAAAATATACCTCACAAACCCCTTTTTGTGTTAGTGTAATGTAGAATTTGTGATGGCAAAACACACTTCTAAGACAATGACGATGGCAGTCACTTCAGTACCTGCCACAGTTACGATACGACGATGTCGAGGGGGATTATAAGTGGTGCTAATAGTAGGAGAGTTATCTTTTATGGCCATTGGAGGGGTGGTTCAAGTGCTGTAATTGAGTGGCTTTAACGAGGATGGTTGGTAGTACGGCGGCTTGCGGTGTTGATGTTCACAATAGTGGCAGGAAATGCGACGTTGGATTTGGTCCGTGCAGTGGCAACGGGACTGGGTATGTGGTGTTGGAGGTAGTAGCTGCGTTGAGTCTGCGGCGCTAGCTTATGCGGTAGTTCCCAACACAGACGCATCGCAACGCTGGCGCTCAGGGTCCCTCATGCCCCACCTGAGCAGCCGTCTCCTCGGCGCCCCTAGCTGCCGCCGCCGCCGCCGCCGCAGCCGGGGCGGCTCCCCAGGCGAGGAGGACGGGGGCCGGAAGCTCGCCTTCGCCCCTTGACAGTTACGGCGCCTCCGCCTCCAAGGCCCCGTCTCTTCCGATTCCTCCACCTCCGCCCAACCTCCTCTGCTTTCTCCACCTCCTTCTTCTCCGCTTCCTCCACCTCCTCCTCATCCACCCTCACCTTCTCAGATTCCTCCACCTCCTTCTCCTCTTCCTCCACCTCCTCCTCCACCTCATCCTCCGTCCCCACCCCCTGCGCTTCCTCCACTTCATTCTCCTCCGCCCCCACCTCCACTTTCTCCACCTCCCTCTCATCCTCCTCCTCCTCCGCCCCACCTCCACCGCTTTCTCCACCTCCTTCTCCTCTTCTTCCATCTCCTCCTCCGTCCCCACCTCCTGCGCTTCCTCCACTTCCTTCTCCTCCGCATCCATCTCCACCGCTTCGTCCTGTGCCACTGCCGCCGTCCCTTCCTCTTTCCATCGACCTTCTCCGCCTCCTCCGCCCCCCCCCTCCTCTTCCTTCTGCGCGTCTGCCGCCGCCAACCGAGAACTGCGCGGCGCTGTCTGTTCCGGAGGATGCACTGTTTGCTGTTTTGTCCGGTCTCTTGAGCTATTTGGGTTCTATTGGGGATTATGGCTCCTCCAGATTTACGTTTCTCTGGAGCTGCTTTTCCTCTATCTGTATTTAGCTTAATGTCATACTAATGGGGTATAACGCCCCGAGCATGTCCTTGCAGGCGAAAAAAGGATGTTGGTAATGAATTTAAAGGAAAGCAAAGAGCAAGACGTAAAAATAAGTATTGGTGTGTCTTTGTCAGAAAGGTAATGTTTATAAATAAAATAAATTGTTGGTGTGACATTTGCGCTTCTAGACTGCTTTTTATTTGTTGTGTCAGATGTTTTTTAGAAGTTGTATTTTAGTATTATGGTACTTCCAGGAACAAAATGTTATGATGTTGTCAGTAGGTAAGGGAAAATAGGTCTTATGCAAGCGGTCGTCCATGGAAAGTATTCGCCTCTGTGAAAGGCTTATTATAGTATTCCTAAACATAATGTTTGTTGTGGTTTTATTTACAATCTCCTTGCCTCCTTCTCCTTCATTTTGCTTATGCGTACTCAGTACCCGTGCACTTTACACGGACATTTGCTCATATTTAACACATATGTTATAAAAGGTTCTAGACCTTCCTAATCTTACTAACGAAGAATAATAAAAGATGGTTAGAAACTGTTACGTAGGATCTGGATCTTGTAAGAAAATTGGTAAACAACTGAAGTTTCACATTTCCTACATTCGGGGATTGCTGTCTGAATTCTAATGACTCGAATATTGATTGAATGTTGAAAATATCTACAAAATGTGATTGTTTCTTACAGATTGCTTACAGCTTACGTTTTTCACATAAACATAGTTTTTAGTATTATATTTATGTAGTACATTTTAAATAATATAATTTTGTCGCAAAGTTCTTTGGTCTCCTTGACGTCTTGAACAAATCTACAACATTATTCCCTCGATGTGTTAGGAGTGATGCTCCTGGAACTAGAGAACAAATAGGACTGTGCATTTCATTCATTCTGTACTATTTTCTAATACGTTCACGAGGAGAGTAAGAGAAACAAACCAACAAAATGAGAATTGTCCTCCTTGGCAGTCTTGATATTTCATATTTACATGAAACTTAATACCCTGAGGTGAAGTTTGAATAAACCAGGAGAGAAGAACCAAGGTCAAAAGAGTTTGACTGACATTCTTTTACGTTGTACTTTTACTAAAGATTACGCTAACCGATGGGAGGTGGCTGTAATGAGATACCTATGAAGTGATCAGCGTGAGAATGTTATTTAGTCCGTGGTATCATTAAGAATGGGGTACAGAAGCAATAACTGCGTGATTCTGTAAAAAATTCAGCATTCATGCTTTTGGGGAATGAGATCAAGAGTACACGAAATGTGTACAGGTGTTGCCTTGATCCATCCATGAGGAGGCTGATACAAAATTATTTTGGAACCAACGGTTTCATTTCAATTGTTGCCAAATTTCAAAGACGATTAAATAATTAATTGATTTTAAAACATCGTAAGAGGCTTGACGGAGACCACACAGCTTATTTTGAGTCATGAAATGGTTATTAGAAACCTACATTTTACAACAAAACCCAAACACCCATTTTAACCCACATTTTGTCACAGTGCACGGTGTATTCAGAATATCTTATAAAAACTATAGCGTTACCTGTGATACTATCTAATTGTTCAATACAGTTTTACGATCAAAAGTAATTTATCGCTGACATTGTATTTAAAGGAGGGCAAATATACAGCTGATACCAATTGCACTGTGAAATTCTTTGTTGATTCTCTATTGTTCCTCACTGAAATTAATATTTTTCAATCTTAACGAACTTCCGTATTTTAAGATTTAAGTCAGTATTACTGCATAGCATTGTCTGTGATACGGATTGCACCAAAACATTCAATATTGTCCGTCTGATATAACTTCGGAAATAATTCATTGCACGGTAAAAAGACTTCGAAAGTCCTGTAATAAAATAAATATTAGGACAATGCTGGAATTGGGTTGTAGGGCGTTGGAAAGAGAGAAAATAATTATTTTATTAGTGTTTTAATGCAATGCAAACTAAGTCGCTTTAAGCCACTAGTAATTGTTAAAATTCGTTCCTAGCAAAAATATTGTGGCTGTTACGGAGACAAACTTTATTAATTATTTACTACATAAATTCTCCATTAGAGGTTCTAAAATGCAGGTATTTTTATATTTTTTGAACAATTTAGTTTGAATTACTTTTATTTAATACCTTGCCTTTTTTTTCTCGAATCAATTCTCTCTTGTTTACATTTTGGCACCTTGGACGGCTTTAAACGAACATCAATTATCAGCAATCTGAATTTGACCGGACAATGCCAGAGAGGACTGTGTTTGAAGTCCAGCACAAAAGAATTGATTTCTACTTTTGAATTAGAGCTGCCCGAAAACAGTGAAAGAAATTCCATACGAGACGGATGAAAAGAAGAGTGGTGGTCATGGTCATGAAGAGTATGAAAATCTGCTCTTTATTGTTCAGAAGAGCGGACGTATATTTTTAGATGAGTGTCATACCATAATTTTTTGGTTTCTCTTGTCAACATAAACGATTTTATTTTCATGTGAATCCTCTAACAATTTTAATTAGTGCTGAGGTTTAATTCACAGCTATCCTAATTCTGTGTATTCCAATAGTTATTATAACAATCGCCTAAATATCGTAATAAATAATTTTAACATGAATAATAAATACGTTTTAATATTGAATTAAATCTTTTAGACTATTTTATAATATTAGTGGTGTGCAGCGGAAATGCTGCAGAACAATACCATAAAAATGGTTTTCCAAAAACATTTCTCACGCACTGCTCAAGAATAAATATATACTTTCGTATAATACTACAACAAATTAAATTTTCGATGAAGTGTCGAATTTGTAGCAACAGTTATTACTAGGGGCGGATTTTGATGGCCCAAAACATAGCCAAAAATAATCAGTAAAATGCTCTTAAAATGTTTTTGAAATGCTCTAAAAGCAAAGAAAAATGACGTAAGAAATGTGATTAAAACCAGTTCAGATGAACTACTTAAGCTGTAGGATGTTTGTTACTGATGTAATCGAGGCTAATTTTATTCGTTGAAGTGAACTCAGCTCTCAAACTTTTGGTTTGGACTGTTCTTGACCAGAAAATCTGTCTTGAATTCCGTCATTGATTTTGCCGCTGTCTTTCCGACGACGCACGTGGTTGTATTCATTTTATGAGGTTCGGATGTTGACTTCTGTAACTTATAATCTTCGAATTTTCTGCATCTCGTGGTATGTTTGGAGGTAACGCAAATGTGAATAAATGCGCATAAACCGAGGTTCTATTTTACAACTGTTCTGAAAGTGGTCCGGAATAGTGTTGCAATACAAGACACTTATTTTGTTCAAAAGAGCGTTATTTAATTTTCCCACAACTTCGTTTCTTTCCCATTAATAGAGGATCAGTATTATCGCCTTGCAAATGATATTAAAAATACATCTTTTTCTTTGATTATAATTGATTAAAATGGAATAATTTAAAGTCTGAACTTTTGGGTTTTTTTTGGAAAGTAATATGACAATTTTAGTTGCATCAGTATTTTACAAACTATCCTAGTAATTTAGAAGCAACAGTGGTAGTTTTTTGGGGAACTCAACTCGTAATACAGCGATGTTCCTTAAAAATGATTCACAAATTCTAAAATGCTAACGCTAAAATAGAAATATAACACTTCAGAAAAAATTGGACTTGTCTATTCCACGGTTTGCTCATGCCTTTGTAGTTGCAGCATTAACTAACGAAAGAAAATGTCGATATCTGTCCTTAAAGTAACGATGTATCTGCCACCTAGCGGCAATTGTCAGAGTTTCAGAGATACAGACTTATTCCACATAAAAGTTTTTTTTGAGCATTTCACAATAAGATCGCAATTTTCCCTTTTAGTTCTTGCTACGGAGTAGAGAGAAAGTTATGTAATCCTGCGCACAAAACGGCGAATTTTCGGTAGAAAAATCCAGTTGCTAAATTTAGAAAAACAATCCTCCATCACGTGGTGTAGCTCAACCGTTACTCTTCTGTCTGTCTGCCTGCCTGCCTGCCTGCCTGCCTGCCTGCCTGTCTGTCTGTCTGTCTGTCTGTCTGTCTGTCTCGTCTGTCTCTGTCTATCTCTGTCTGTCTATCTCTGTCTGTCTATCTCTGTCTGTCTGTCTCTCTGTCTCTGTCTGTCTGTCTCTCTGTCTCTGTCTGTCTCTCTGTCTCTGTCTGTCTCTGTCTGTCTCTGTCTGTCTCTGCCTCTCTCTGTCTCTGTCTGTCTGTCTGTCTGTCTCTGTCTGTCTCTGTCTGTCTCTGTCTGTCTCTGTCTGTCTCTGTCTGTCTCTGTCTGTCTCTGTCTGTCTCTGTCTGTCTCTGTCTGTCTCTGTCTCTGTCTGTCTCTGTCTGTCTGTCTCTGTCTCTGTCTGTTTGTCTCTGTCTCTGTCTGTTTGTCTGTCCGTCCGTCCGTCTGTGAACAACGCTAGCGGCTAAACTGTTCAGCCTATTTTCGCGAAAAGTGATATTTCTCAATTGATCTGGCTGATGTCGCGACCCCTTGAATTTGAAACCGATATTTTAATTTGTGGGGACTTTACATGAAGTTCTTAAGTTTATTTCACAAATTTAAAAAAATTGTTTCAACATTTTTGATTAAATTTTGTTATTGGATAGTGTGAAGGACGTTTAAGACAATGGTTGTATGTCTCATGTTCATTGAAAACTCTGATTTTTCGAAAATTGCAAAAATTCAAAATTTTTTCGGCGTATTTCTACAACTACAATTAAAGGGCTCATTAGAACAAGGAACTATCCCACATTTTTTGTGAAATTGAGTTATTAGCATTATACAAAACTTCAATATATACCTTGACAACGTTGTAAGGAAATGAAAACAACGGTTTGTTTATTTTAATATTGAAGACAACTTCAAAGGAACAAATTTTATTAAAACCCTTTTGTTTGCAGACTACCAGGTTATAAATGCTATAATGAAGACAATCTACAGACAACCCTGTACGAATTGTACAAAACAGCAAAGCTCTATAATTTGGATATATCTTCCAGAAAAGCCAAGTCTATAGCTTTCCAAGATTCTCTCTCTCGATGATGTAAGCTCGTTTCAGAAGATTAGCTAATTGAACTAGTAAATACTTTTAGATTTCTAGGATGTGATTAATCATACCTCGGAGAAGTTGATATTGCAAGAAAGATCGAGAGAT
This sequence comes from Teleogryllus occipitalis, assembly GCA_011170035.1. Taxonomy (NCBI): domain Eukaryota; kingdom Metazoa; phylum Arthropoda; class Insecta; order Orthoptera; family Gryllidae; genus Teleogryllus; species Teleogryllus occipitalis. The sequence goes on from BLKR01000060.1 coordinate 556,743, forward strand.
TCAACATTTTGTGAGGCACTGTTAAATGATCCTTACAGGTAAAATACAAGACACAATCCTAAAATTTTACGAGTACAAAGTGATGGCAGTGCCTTGTGGCCTAAATGGGAGTGAAAACTGGTTTACAAATTCCAAGTCCTACAGCAGAGTACAGGCTGCTGATATGAGATTTTTGAGGTTGATCCTAGGAGTAACAGGAAGAGGTCGATTGAAAAACGAAACCATTCGGGAAAACCTTGGAATTTACAATCTAAGCGACAAAAACGAAGAATATAGAAAGAAATGGAAAGGCCACTTACTATGGATGAAAAATAATAGTTTATCAAACCAACTCCTCTTCTCCATACCTCGAGGGAAAAGAAGCATTGGTAAGCCCAAAAGAAGATGGAGTGATCAACGAGTCGCAATAGACCAACAGGTATAATGCCTGAGGGAGAAGAAAGAAAACAAAACTTCAAATAGTTTTTAGTGTAATATGTTAATTAAATCCGATGTGAGCTTATATGCAAGTGTACTGCGTGTAAAAGTTTAAAAATGTACTGAGTTATATGAGGGAAATTTAGGTAAAACCCTCATTATTTCAAAATTATGTCAATGTGGGATAGCCCCTTGTTCTACTGAGCCCTTCAGTTATATGAAGATAGAACTTGTTTCCATAATGAAATCTGTTCCTTAAAGATAGATTTTAAAATAAGGTCATGTACAATTTATCGAAAATTTGAGTACTTTTGACGTAATTTTGCGAGAAAATACAGGCGAGAAAGTTCGTGGTGTTTTAACACCACTAGTTCTGAGTGAAAAGAGTATACCATGAAAGCGACGAAATGTCTTATGATCACAATCCGATGGGGGAAAACTGGCTATTGCCACGAACGTATTCCATTCACATCTACCGGATGCGTATTCGTAGCTGCCCGTCTGCTGCATATGCCCAAAGTCCTCTTCGGAGTTCCGCCTTCTGCACGGCAGGTAGCAACGCATCCTCACCCAGATGTAATCGACCCGCCTCGTTCGAACAATCGCGAGAGCTATGGGGGGGGGGCGGAGGGGGGTCTGAACTGACAACTCTAGTCGCACCCGGTAAAGGTTTGAAATGCAAACTTCCAATACAGTTCTTACGAAACGCAGGGGGGCCATGCCTCCGCCACCACCTCCCCAGGCCTAGAGTTTTCGTAGATTGCCCTCCCTTATTTGAAAACATTGATCTAAATATTTATATTAGAATTACGTAATTATTTAAAAACTATTGTATAGTATCGTATGTAAAGCCCAAAAATAATGTACAATATTATAACGAATATTTTTATTATTTAACAAAATATATAATATCCCCCCCCCCCGAATGAGTGACTATACCCTCACATGGCGTTCTGGGCGTTTCATCCGATAAATGATAAACTGGCATAAAAAACAAATTATCCCTAAGTATCCTCAATCATCTCATGATCACCCAGGAAAGCCAAGAATCAGACCGCTCTGCCGGGTCGCCATGACCTTCCGCGTCGCCTAAGTCAGTGCCCCCAAAAAGCCCGTCAGTTGGTGTTCCCCCCAGTTGTGGCCGGTTTACCTTCACCCTGTCCGGGGCCTCTCGAGATTCTGTGGGCTACGTGCCCTCGCGGCGCCAGCCCGGTGAACATGGCGCTGGGGCGCGCCAAGCGCTTTCCGCAAAGCACACGTACTCTCAGGCGGCAGCAGCAGCAGCAGCAGCAAAGACTATTTTTCGGCGATCAGAGGGCGTCCTGTTACGCTGGGATAGTTTCCTCCGAAGTACCAAATACATCGTCCACCAAGTGATCAAATTTACAAATTTAAATTCGCTTCGAGTAACCTAGTCTTTTCGATAATCAATTTGGTGAGTGGAAGACTAATATGGCACTCCCGTCGGAAAGCTTATTTCAGAAGTATGTAATAATATTGAATATAATGATAGTTATAATATTGGAACATAATATATCAGCTCTGATCACTTTTAATATTCCAATTCGAAAGCCACGACGTTTCTCGGGAATCCTGAGTGCTTACTGAGTGCACTGTTTGGTCGGCTTGCGGAGTATTTTGTCCTCCAAGTATTGTCCTTCAGAGGGTCACCTCTCCAACCAGGACGAACTCTACCCTCTCGAGTGGTCTCGCGACATGCATGGAAGAGTAGCGTATGTAAGTGTGTTTTAATGAGAAAGATTAGAACAATGAATAGGAAGGAAAGACTGATCCGGCATTCGTCGGTTTTGATCCGAGAAACATCGGAAACTAGGTCATTTTTACACCTACAGCCTTATAAAATGAATCTTTTAATTAATTCGCGAACGTCCTTCTCAACAGGGCTCATGGCCTCAAAAATGTGCTTATCACCGTTATAAAGATTCATTTTATAAGGCAGGAGGTGTAAAAATGACCTAATGTCATCCGCCACGTTACGAAAACCCAAGTATATGTGTAACTCATAGAACTGCTTAGCTTCATCTTGAATACTAACGCTATGTTTGCGGTAAGAGAAACGACTTCTTTTAAATGTTTACTCGCCAGTCGTAAACGTTTATGTCAATTTTAGACGAAGATAATTCTAACAATTTTTAAGTGAAAAAAAATCTCTAGTGTTTGTAATCAATTTTGTGAGGAGGCGTGGTCTCCCTTGCCTCCTGAAAATCCGCCACTGCCGCCGAGCCGGGCGCTTTCCCGGCGCGGGGCAGTGTTCTCGCTCGCCGCGGCGCGTGGAGAGGAGGGCACTTTTCTCCGCAGCGCCAGCGGAGTAACGCGCGTTTCTCCGCCCTCCCGCATTCACACGGATCGCAGTCGCGGCCGCCGCCGCCGCGCTCCCATTGTGCGTCTGAGTTTACGCGGCTCCGCCGTACACCAGCGCGCTCTATTGACCCGCTCGAATGACAATTGCTTCTGGTCCTGTTCGTCCTTTGTTTGCCTTATCGTATAGCCGTGTTCTCTTTGACAATTTGTTTGCCTCTCGGGCACATAATCAACATGTTCTTAGCAAATTAGTACTTACTATTTCTCTCCCCGACGTACGAGGGCTGTGAGATAATAAACTTCCTCATCGTTGTCTGTTCTGGAGAAAATTGCTTTCTCCCACGTGTGCCTGTTACACAAAACCAGTTAACTACTATGCAAATTGTACTACTTCATTGCAATAGCACGAATGAGTTAAACGTAAAATTAATTGAATTCGAAATAGAGATACTTCGTTTCGTGCTACTTCGAGCATCTATGTTAAAAAGATTGCGTTACATTTTTTTGTGTTACACTATAAATTCTGTTTTAATGATTTATCGCATTTCTAGAGAGTGTTTAGTGAATCTTGATCTCATCTTTGATATATCTAATAAAAATATTGTAAGATGAATGGAGGTTGGCGTGCTTCCATGAACGTATCTCGTGAGGAACCTGCCAAGGTTTGTTCAATAGACGATTTTTATAGTTCGAAAGTACATTTCTCTTATACACGCGATATACCTGTAAAACCGTTCTACTACGCTATACATGCAGATAAAGCGCAACTTATCTCGAAATGTGCAAGATTAACCGCTTACCCTCATTTTCATTGACCATGAACAGATTTAGAAAGCTCGGCTACTGCCAGCGCAGTGCACCAGAAACAAGTTTGTTTTACACTTTGTTCTGTCAACTATCTCAGAACTCAATTAAAAAGGCATACAATTATCGATAACACTGTGTATACTATTGTATTAATTATTATTTGCTATATATTGGTATATTCAAAAACTGAATAAACGATGTTTTAAATTATACTTGTGGAAATTCCAGGAGAAATAGAGGTTGTATTAGAGATGTTTTCCTAATTTATTGTGTAGTTAACATTATCGAACAAGATAAGCGATAACCAATTTTTACTGGAACTTTAGACTCGTATCGTAAGAAGAACTTGTTAGATTTTCTGAAAAGAGAAACAGTTATTTATCTCATGAAAAAACTATCTAAAGCTCTACAAAATTATAAGTACCACAGTTGGCTCATTTCAGAGGTTTTGTATAAAAGTGTTATGGATGTAAGTACGTACTCGTATGGCAAGTAATATAGATGCAAACAAGTATGTAAAATTGGATGTGAACTATGTCTAAATATTTATACGCCAAAATATAATATAACTTCAGAAAATTCTTAAAAAAGCTTAAAAAAATATCGGCAAAGATTAAATGAGACAATTCATTTTTAGAAAGCAAAGGTAAAAAAAGCACAAATTCATTTCTTTCATACAGTAAGGAAACATAATATTTTTGATAGCAATATTTAATTTAGAAATAGCATTTGGTAAAATAACATTCGAAACATTAAAAAATAGATGTAACATAATATTAACTCATGCTATAATCTATTAACTTTTTGTGTAATTAATTGCAATAAATGTTAACAAATTTATACCTATTGAATTGCAAACTTGTTTTCTAATTTCTACCCGCCAAGTGCGCCTTTCAATAAAATATTCACTGCGAATTACTTATTCTCTGCACGAAAATATAAATCAGTACATTTACTAAGTGAAAACTGAAATGTTTTATTCATGACTTTTCGGGTGCACCTTCGGGTGCAGAGTGAATGCACTGGAAGGTTCTGCACCCCAAAGAACTCTTTTCCGATTCTTAGTTCTATTAACAATATTTTATTACATACAGAGTATGTTAATGGAATTATGTCGGATAATAATTTAATATACATGGTGTTGAACATCGATATGATTCACTATTTTGTAAGTAAAAATTACGACAAATGGCTGAAACCAATTTCGTCATAGATGATGTTTCCGAATATAACTTTCACACAAGAGACTGTAGACTAAAGGTGTCTACAGGTATAATCATATCTACATAATCGTATCTACAGGGAGGTCTAAAACTATAATTCATCCTTTTCCTTTCGAGCACCAAATATTTCTTCCCAACAGAGACATCGGTTTTAGAGTTTCAAAACGATCAAGCATATGCAAATTTGCTAGCGTGTGTCATGACGAAACCTTCCGTACAACATGAATTTAGGCCGGCGATGATTTAAATGATTCCAATTCACCTATGATTTAAAGACCTACTGTACAGTTCTCTTGGAAGACCGAAAAATCGCAAAGTTCAATAAAGTTTTTATGAGGGGTTCATCCTCATGAGTTGATAAACGGCTTCTCTGCGTAGCTGTGTTATACTCATATTGTCAAACTACACATATATATTTTGATTGCATTTAAAATATTTTCTGTTGGATGCTTTGTTTGTACACATCACAGTTCAGTGGAGTTTCATGAGTTGAAGACGTGGGTTATCTCCTCCTGGATGAGTTCATTGAAAGAGAGACTTTCCTTGTTTGTTCATGTTTCTAGATTACAATTAAGTACTCTTTGAATACCGTTTTAGGTGGCTTAGGGCACCAACTGATGTCACTGCAGTGCCTCTAATCCAGAGACCCTAGTATTCGAGTCTCGACGATAGAAGGATTTTCGACATTAGCTAGATAGCTAGGTCGATTTCAGCTCCTTTCTGGAGAATTCTAACGGCCGGCTGCTCTGATCGGTAGTATTCCATGGTTTCTCCTATCAAAGCGAATGTAGGAGCAGTATCCTAAGAAACTGGCTACGGACTGCACTCAATTTTTCTTTATTCTTCCTTGTCTTATCCTACCCCTTGCACACGCTTATATTTACACGCACTACACTAACACACAAGCCGAGATCTTAGAGCTTGTTCCCGGTGGGACAGATACTGGAGGGAGAAATCCCTAGGAAACGTGGTCAGATATCTCTATCCAACGTTATGGGATCCTGGTATTGAAAAAGTAAATAAATCGTGTTCCTGTATGTATTAAATAACTTCCTCTAACAACTTGTGTAGTCAATTTCCACGTTTTGTGAGACCTCGATACCGAAGAATTGGTTGTCGGCAAACCGTTTGTCTGACCGTCCTTCAGCCAGTCTATCTGTTCATCCTTCAGCCAACCAGTCCGTTTGTGTGTCTGGCCGTCTATGTGTCTGGCCGTTTTTGTGTAGTAGTCAGTCTTTCATCACTTATTAAAGTTTCAAAGTGGTCATCTTCCATCAGGTTTCTAATTTGAAGTTCAACAAAAATACTTTCTTTAAGCTTGACCTCTGAAAGAAAAGGAAAATTTGAACAAATATATTTAAAGCAATCTCCATTGTTATTTAGAGCCTTGACAAACTTTAATTATACCACGCTTGATATGGAGTGGTGGCAAAACAATATTTTCACGATTAACCAAACTTCTAATTCCATTTTTATCTCCGGGATTCAAATTATTTGTTGTATTATTTCAAAATATTATTGACCAGTGCCTGTTGACTCAGTGCAATTCAAGAACCCTGCTATCCCATTCACTTAGAAAGCAGAGGAACTTAATTAATACTATGTGAATTCCCAACAATAGTCCAATAACTGTCAAGTCTCCGCAGACAACCCGTTGGTGTTTTTCACAATTAATTTTTTTCTTCCATGCTTCTTCAATCTTTCATGTTTCCGTATGTTTCCTTTAAATGAACAGAATGAGCTACTGGCACTGAGACATTGTGATTTCCGTTATGAAGCAGAACAGCTTTGGGGCTGCGTTTCGAAGAATCTATAAACAACCTCCATTGATCACTTACATATCTTATCTCAAATTTTGAAAGTACATCATTAATGTTGTTGCAGTAAACAAAGTGACCCTTTTTCGAGAAATAACCAGCATTTCAGCAGTCAATTAAGTTTCAAAATCCCACATGTCCCCCTATGAACCTCTTGATGGAGCGTGTACAAGTGTGGCGAAGTGATCATGATAACCTATTTCTGGGGATCGATGATAACATTTTTGTCCATGTCCTGATCTTCCATCGATGTGCTGAGAGCTTTCGGTATGATAGCAGTCGCTGACTACCTTAAAATAGTTTTCGACACTAGCTTTCCAGCTAGGTCGAATTCAGTCGCTGTCTGGAGGAGAATTCTAGTGGTCGGTGGCACTGATCGGTAGTTTTCCGTGATTTCTCCGAACAACACTAGGCGAATGCCTGAGCAGAACCCTAACAAACGGGCCACGGACCACGCGCGATCTTTCCTATCTCTTCCTTGTCCCATCCTCACCCCTTGCACACACACTTATACTAATATGCACTACACAACCACACATGCCGGAAGACCGGTCGGGGACTTAGAACTTGTCCCGGCTGAGACGGTGCCCCACTGGTGGGAGATACCTGGTTGGGGAAAACCCCGGTAGTCGACGGTAGGTCGGCGCAGGATCTCGCCATCCAGTGGGGGAGTATCACTGCCACCTCCCGATGAAAACATGCACTTCAATTACTGTTGACGCGCCCGGAATCACTAATCAATCATTTATTTCTTTATTTATTACAGGTTGTACAAACACAAATAATGTAAAATAACATTATTTCGCAGAGGACAAAGTCCTTTACGTGAACCTGCAGTGTCTAAACATATATTGGTGATCTAAAAATTATTGTTCAATATTACGAAAAGAGAAGAAAAAGAAATGAAAAGAATGAAAAAAGTCTGACTATATTTTTATTTTTATGAATATTAATTTTATATTTATTATATGAAACTAACCTATGCAATGCTTGATCACTGTATAAGTTGATAATATGACCTTAATTTATCAATCAAAATACTTTTCTCTTCTGAAACACGCCATTGTTAAATAAATAATCTACTCCAGGTTGCATTCAGCTTCCTAATAAGCAAATCTACCTAGTGATGATGAATGTCACCAGAATATTTCTCGCAAAATAAGGGATGATACGAATAATGCGAAGTTTTGGACAACCCATTCATTTCATTGACAGGGACAAGTTCTTTCATAAATTTTGCAAAAAAAAAAAAAAAAAAAAAAATCGGCACAGCTGTATTTCTGCACTTGCACATTCGGCTGGTCTTGATTTCCAAACTTTTGTGGTTACGATGTTTCTCTGCCTCCTTTATTGCGATGTTCTTATCGAATAACATGGCAACATCTAGTATTTTCGATTTTTTCTCCAAATCGCAGAAAACCGTATCTGTTGTTTTGTTGCCATCGTATGTATTTTATTATTATTATTATTATTATTATTATTATTATTATTATTATTATTATTATTCAATTATACCCAGTCCAAAAGAATTTCATGGTTTTGGTTTCTCGGATATTGGGATTTGTTTTAAACTAGATTTTCATGATTGGTAAAACTTGTACAGTGTATAATATCGTGTCGAGTTCATTCGCGGCTACAGGCACATTTTAATTAGAGACGCAATTTGACACGAAACCTTTTCATTACTATTGGGAGCGTTTCAAGCGCAAGTGAGTATAGGGCCTGAGGTTAACCGCGTAAACGCTAATGGTAAATGAATTTATATAGTACGTACTAATGTAAACGCTTTGAATTGAAAGGGAACTGTGCAAATAATTCTGATTCAGAAACATGAATGTGACCTCGTCTATGTCAACATTTTTATTTTAAACGACATTATCTCTGAAAAATATGCTTTTACTCTTCAATCGCTCTGTATAAAAATGGCGTGTTGCGCATTATCGATTGTCGATTCATCAGTATTTAACATGTGACATGTTAACGTCTGTCGATGAGTCGTGGGTAGCACGGCATGATTTATCGAAATTGTAAAGAGAGGAGAAAGAATATGTGTAGTTTTACATCTTTTCCAAGTTTAGCTGAGTGGAATCTGGTCATTTGCTTAGAAGATTCATACTCCTGTGTTCATGATTCTTGATAGCTAAGACTTAATCTGTAGATTTGGCTATCATAAAACAATTATTGTTGCACATGCTTTCGCGGGCGGTGTCTGTTGGCTCTTGGCTGACCGTGGCGAGACGCGTTTGTTGTTGTGGCTGATGTTTTGCCCATGTGATTCTTCAGAGCTTGTACGCACAAGCTGTATAATTCCCGATATGATGGCCGGAATGTCAGTCATGACGGAGACGCTGCTTGCCTTAAAGAGCAAAGAGTCTTCGTTCGTCTTACGAGATAAACAAATTCAGTTTCATGATTTCTGAGTGGTTCTATAACTGAAGCGGTGAGAATGAGAAAGATCGAAGCCACAAAAACGAAATGTTGTAGGAGAGCAAAACCAAGTTTGAAAGAGACTTTAAATCACTGAAACAAAATACATATGAGAGAGTTGTCCCAAATACTAAAGCAGGAACGTCAAACCGCGCCCACACGTGCTACTTGCTTGTCTGGGAAGCCCGGCGCTCCTACGAGCACGGGCAACTTCCCCTGACTTCTCATTTCCCCTTAAAATCCAGAAAGGAATGATCATTCGCAAGCTTAAGCGGCGCGAGACGATGAATAGTGGCTTCATACGAAAATATATTTGCCAGATTGTTCTATGAAATAACCAAGAATTGAATTATATTTATATTCTCCATTACTGATTACTATTTGATGTTTATTTTCGTACTAAATTCTCCCTTATATAAACATCTTTGCTAAGTGACAGGAATATAATTGAACGGTTAATTCTTTCTTTATTTTCATTTTGTGTTGTGTCATGAAATCATTCCGTTATTTATTGTATTTACCAATAATGGGAAATAAATTAAGTCTCGGTATGTTAACAATTCTCGCTTACGGACGGATAATGCTTTTAACAGACAAGAATATTTGTCTGTTAAACCTTCTAACCTGAACGTAAAAGGTTTGTTTTTCACTCTTAAGTAAGCACGATTACAAACTCAAGATTATTTTGATTAAATTGTTTAAATTTTACCTAAATTGAGAATTTGAAATCGGACTGATGTATTATATCATTTTAATGGATAATTTGTTTTGCCTTAAAGAGAAAAAGGGATTAATATAGCTAAATTTGTGACAATAACTGTCAAGTAATTTCTCCCAAAGACTGTCATGCGCCAGCTATCAAGTGACGTACCGCCACTCCGGAGGCATTTTCACAATCCTTTCTTTTAAATCTCGCTCCAATTTCTCTGGACGCAGTGCCTGCGAGCTCTAGTAAGCTTGTTACCTTGCCTGCGACCTTCACATACCTGTACTAAAGTCTATAGATGACTTTGGAGAGGCGATGCTGTTTCTGATTGAACTACGCAAAAAAGTTACATGTTTTCAAAAATGTGCTTATGTGTACATCGTTCTCAGCGCTGCAATTGTAGGTATTTGTCTACAGTGTGTTGGTCTTATTAGTCTATATTACTACTAGAACTATTGAGAATAGCCGATCATCGTCAACCGACTTAGGAGGCTCAGGGCATCAATTGATCTGACTGCAGTGCCTTTAACCGGAAGATCCTCGGGTTCGAGTTCCGATGGTGGCAGAATTTTCGACATTAGGATATAGGTCGAGTTCAGCCGCTATCTGAAGGAGAATTCTGGCGGTCGGCCGCTCTTATCGGTAGTTTTTCCTATCAACAGGATATGAATTTCGGAGAAATGCCCTAAAAAACGGGCCACGTGCGATCTTTCCTTCTCCTTCCTTATCATATCCTCATTCCTCACACACACTTACACCCACTACACTTCCACGCGTATGGGGAAACTAGTCATCAACTATGATGACTGAGGCGGTGTCGTGCTGATGGGAGGTGCCTGATTGGGGAAAATCCCCAAAGCTGACGTAGGTCGGCGCTGGATCTCGCCATCTAGCGAAAGATCACCGCCTCTTCCCGCAATAAAACATGCACCACGCTTTCGGGACTAATGACCTTAGTCGTTTACACGGCCGGAGACACTGTCAGTTAATCTGTCATCGTCAGTCGTAAACAATACGCCAGTGGTATCGTTTCTGAATGTGGAAAAGTTGTAGTTTAATCGTGCATTCAACATCAAGAAAACGAAAATTTTGAAAAAGTGAATGTAAGATCATTCATTTACATTAGTTTTTTAGTTCATCCTCAGACTCCAGTCAACAAGGAAAACAAAAGTGTCCTATCAGGTGGGTTGCTTTGAGAACTTGTCTCATGGCAGTGGCGTTATTTGTCCTTGCTGATAAACTATTCTTTCTCTACCAGAAACTGAATCTCCCGGTTTTCTGCCTTCTATATTTTATTACAAAACTCACAACGGCAGAGTTCAGTTGTATCAAAGTCTTGTACTTAGGTCATGTATGTCCCCTTCCTATCGTCTTGAGAATTGATGCTAAATATATAACATAGCATGGGGATTTCGTAAGTAAAACAATGATCACAAAACTAGATATCCTTATCGATAAAATTTTAGTGTAAAAATGAGAGCCTAATAAATTAAATAAAAGATATAATTATAACCTTGCAAATATACTAATATCAAGAGTACTTTTCGTGTAATTTGTACTTGAAATTAATGCAAATTATAAAAAAATAATTTTATCAAAAAAACGCCCCATTTTTTCCATGAATAGAAGAAAGGACGTTTAAGGGAATGGAGCGGGTCTCATTTACGTTGACCTTTCTTAATTTTCGAAAATTTGCAAATTAAAAATAATGCTAGAAAGTATGAACTGTTGTACCACCTAGTTCGTTACAAGGGTTCGACAATAAGGCTTTTTCTGTCGAAAATTTGCTTGTTTCCGGCGCACGATTACAACTTTCTCTTACATTCGTAAGGGCGAGAAAGTAAATAGGAAAACAGTTATAAAGAAAAAAATGTAAACATAGGGAATGTTAAAGTTGCATCTATCAAGTTTTTAACGGAAATGTGACGTACATGTGATTGGCTGATTGTGTGATTGAGCTTAAGCTTGAGCTGTGATTTCTTTGGCACTTGCACATATAGTAATTGTGGCAAGAACCATTTATCTATAGCGCGTATATTTTCTAAGTTAGGTATCGTTATATTTTTACAGCATTTTTAAAGAGTAGTTATGATGGGCCAGTAGCTATTAACTAAAAGGTAGTAAATATTATTTTGAAATTCTGGACCAATAAGGTTATTGAAAAAATACTGAAAAACCTCTTTTCAAAAAAAACTAACGAACAGTGTGAGGTATATCTTGAAATAAAATATTACCATTCAATGGTTGATAGTTTATAACCATATTTTAAAAGCTATTATTGTGAGGCCTATTTTTTAAATGTCCTGTGCAATTTTATTTCCTGGAGTTCCTTTTTAAAGCAGATATCTATTTAACATACAGTTATGGATCCAGTCCTGACTAACAAGTTAATAATTTGGTGAATAAAAAGCAAACACTTCATGGATCTTCAAGAGTGGGAAGTTCTGCGACAGGTGAATCGCGAAGCTTCCAACTGGACGATCCGGTTCATTCCGACTGCGCGAGTTGTGTTTCGGGGTTCGAACACCGGGAGCGGGTGAACTAGCGCCGCCCTCCACTGTACCTCTGGGCGCTTGATCAAAGCAACGCCCCGCTCCCCTTAGCCGAGTACCAAACAGCCGTCCAGTGTTTCGCGTGAATACACTCTTGATCAAATGCAATCAGTTCGATATACTGCTTTGTGTCGACAATACATTGGAGAAATCGAACCTAGAACCTCCAACAGAGGCAGACGTTTCGGTTTGGGATGGATCGACAACGTTTAAAGAACTAGTCGTACAGGTTGCATGCGTGTAAAGGGATTGAATTATCATATTTTATTAAATGTATTTATTTAGGTCAAAAACACTTAAAAACTGTGTGACGTGCTATGGGAAGCAGTTTATTTTATGCACGTTTTCATAATTCCGTGATCCCAACACTAACCCACATACTAGTTGAATATTGAATACGGAAAGAAATGAGCGTTTTGCCAGGATTATTAACAAAATATTCGCTACGATGAAATAAAATCTATTTTCAAGTGTAAATGAGCTATAGATTTGGACTTTTATCTGTCATATCCTTCGCGAGGGAATAATACCTCCTGCTGTGACATGGGGAACACAAATTTGGATAACTATGCCTAAAACCCCACTGAATTGTAGAAGATGTGCACAGATAATGAAGTTACATTTATTATATTTATTACACTTGTTCTATTACATTTTCTTCTGAAGTTTTTAATGATTCAAACTTTCTTCGTTTAGTTTCAACTCTTCGTAATACATGCTAATTTGAGTTTTATGCAAAATCTTTGAGCGAAGAGCTTTTAAAAAAATTGTCTTCAATATGTCACGAATGTTTTGAAAAGTTAATATTAAGTCACTGATCCAATGTCTTGTAAGTAACATTGTGCCAAAAAGAAGAAATGGGGGCTTTCGTTTTGTGAAATAATACTTGTCTAGATGCTGGAACTTCATGAAATGTCATTTTTTTCTTTTCACTTTAGAAAAAATCGTTTAGTATAAAAATTCATTTCATGTTATGACAAAAGGAACTGACCCATTTTTGTGAGTAATTATTTGCATTTTTCGTCGATTTCGACTAATAAGTCATTTTTATCTCTCCGTCATTTTTAATGTATTTTTCGCTGAATTCATCGATTTTAATATCATTTTCGTGGTACTTGCTGCAAATAATATTTACGAGATACAACAAATTTGTTCCACAGAATTCTTAAGTACCTATTCCTGGTAGCCTATTCGATTTCTTCGCTCAGAAGTTGTATTTTCTGCATTGTGAGTATGTAATATAAGGTTTCTGTGACGCCTGTCAGCGCTATAGGCGGTTCAGTCGATTGCGGGGTATCTAATCTTTGAGTTGTTCAGCCGAACTGGTTTTGATTACATTTTCAACGTTATTTTTCTTTGCTTTTAGGGCGTTTTAAAAATATTTTAAGAGCATTTAATTTATCATATTTGACGATGTTTTAGGTCATCAAAATCCGCCCTCTATACACGACATATTTACGTACAACATGTCAGATGTTGCTGGAGATTTGCCTTCTGTACACTCTCAAAAATGTCGTGATAAATATTGTAATGTCTATGACAAAGACCAAAGTTACTTTGCTTAGGTCTCGATTCCGTTTATTGATTTTCTGAGGCGTTAGTGTCTCCTGCCTTATTACCTCCGTGCTTTGCGTTTCTGCAACAGTTAGATAGGTGCCAACATTCACATAGTTATCCACCCAAGACGAGTGTTACGAATCAGTAAAATATCAATGAGATAGTCGTAAAGGAAGATTATCTATATTCATAAGCACTATCTTGTCCACTATGTAATTCGTTTTTTCTCCCATGAGTAAGTAAAATTGATTAATGAGCTCTAAGTGTTTCTTTTGTAACCTGGTGAATTACTTTTGAAAGCTGATTCAACATCTATTATGAAATCAATTCAATTCCTATTCGACGAAGTCTCCCCTTGGAACTCCTATTGACCTATCCCGAACGGAGGATGAGAGGGAATAGCAACAGATCCTTTCCGGAATCTGGCCAAGCCAGAGATCCAACATGCACTATCCAATATCCGGCCCTTTACCCGCAGGGACTGTCAGCGGCCGCGCGCGATACGCACCGCGTCCGCCCGCCCACACGGCGCCGCGCCGCACGAGCTGCGCGCTTCGTGTGAAGCTGGTTCCACACATTCGGCATTCGCCGACCAGCGAGCGAGTGCTCGCCCAATCCCGAGCAGCTGACGTGTTTGGCGAATGTTCGCTCCCTTTGATGTGTCCAAAAGACCGACACTGGGTGGGTAGGGCAAACTCCGAATGTTCGTCACTCAGTAAATAGCAAGCAACTCATCCAAACTACTCGGGATTCGGCGAGTGGTTGTTCGGTGTTCGCCGAATAACGAATGTGTGGAGCCGCCTTGACCCGCGTATCCTGCCGCGTCCAGACGCCTCGGCGCTCGCCACCTTTCGCCCCGCCGCCGCCGCCGTTGCCCCGACCGATCTTTCCGCTGCGGGCACACCCTTCACCACTTGACATCCCCCGCAGGGGGGAGGCAGACGTTCGCAAGACCTGAGGTTCTAGGTGGAGATGGAGACGTCCACCCGGTCGTGAGTATTCTCGGCGTCACTCATGTCGTTAGTTTCAAGGTGGAGGCAGTGAGTTGGTGGCTTGCCACCGTTCTTTGGTCGTGGGATTTCGTTAGCCGGCATCACCTTTGCAGATGGCTTCGGATCTCAACCCCACATATAAAAAAAACAGATGGGAAAATAAACACCTCGTCGAGGTTGCCTAGGTTCAGGCGGCACTCACGTCGATAGCTTCAAGATGGAGGCAGTGAGGAGGCGGGTTGGGGGCCCAGATCGCTTGCCAGGGAGGTCCCCAGTTGAACACTTGGCTTCGTCGTCCAGTCCGGAGCCTCCGCCAACCTGTCTCATCCGACGCCACTACCTCTCTATCTCACGTCATTACGTACCGTCACTGTGACGGCTATTGCCCCTACCGTCACCACAACCTTTCCCTGTTACCTCTTTCACCCTGCCCACGTTTATCACTCTGTCCTGTAAACGCATTCTATCACCCCGCACAGCCACTCGCATTCTGTGACTCCTATCCTGTGCTTCCCATTCTGTCACTCCTAACCTGTCACTCCAACCTGCCCCTAGAGTCGCGGTGACCTTGCTGCCAAGTCCACCCACTCACAACGCCTACTTCTCCTGGCGACTCCGCTCCAATAAGCGGAGCTTCCATCAACCCTGTCACATCCACCACTACTACAATTTCCGCCGCGCACACCAACTCAGTCGACTCAATCGCTTCAGATGTCTTCTGCACCGGTCATCTCCAAAGCTCCCAACGCAACCCGCTCTCCGCGATGAACCCATCCCGTTGTTCCTTCTTTCGATTTTCTAGACTATCCGGCGCTATCCTTTCCTTCTGATCCTTCTATATTTGCCCCTCCATGATATTATCCCAATCCCTCCAAAATCTGAACTTTTTCGCCGTCTCCAGTTCTTCTGAGACAGCCGCAACTCCCGCCCCCTGCAGTCCCAGCTGGTACTGCCAATTGCTGCGCAATTGCAATCACCGCGGCTGCTTTACTGAGCATCCCCGTCTCACGATTGGTTCCTCATATGTGGCATAATCGCTCTTCCGCCGCAGCTGCAGACATCACAGCACCGCTCCGCGTCACCCTGCGCATCATCCTTCCCGGTGGTGACGGGTGAGTGCTGGTAAAGGGCCACCTCCGCCAACCCCGTCCCTTCGATGCCCTTAGACACTCCAGAAACTCCTGCGGCTCTACCTTGTTACTCTTTTTCTGGATCCACACCCACCCCTCTCCGCCTCCATCCTTGCCTGCCAACCCCTTCTCGTCGCTGCCTCAGACGGCCCGCCTGTGCTGTGTCGCCCTAACACATTTCTGGTGCACTCCCTCTGCCCCGCGTCCGAGGACCTCGTCGTCCCGAACCGCCCTGCCCCAGGGGAAGGGATCGCCAGCATCCCCTCCATCCACATCCCTTCGCTGCCTCACTGTCCCGCTGCTCCTGCTGTTTTGCCTCGCCGTAACCCATTTTTGGAGCACTCGCCCCTCCTCCGTCTGCGTAGACCTGTCCAACCCGCCCCGCCCTACCCCGGGTTGCTCGGCTAGGAGCGGGAGCGGGGCTGGGGGCGGGGCTCGGACGGCGGCGGCTGCGTCAGCGCGCGCGCCGCACGCGGGTATTGATCCCTGCGTGGAGAGCGGCGCGGCGCTGCGCGGCGGCCGCGCTGCTCGCCCGCGTGCGCTCTCGCCCGCACGCCCGCTCGCCCGCCCGCCCGCGCGCCCGCGCATGCCGGCCGGACGCTCGCCCCCGCTCGCCGGACGGTTGGCCTGCCAGCGCTGCCGTGCGCCTGTGCGTGCGGATGACGCGAGGGCGTGCGTGCGTGCGTGCGTGGTTGCTTCCGCTGCGAGGGGGCGCCGGCCGTGTGAACAGTGCAGGCCACGCCCCCTTCCACTTTCTCCCGCCAGGGCGGGCGCGACGGCTGGCAGGGCGATCGCCGGTGCAAACGCACCGGTGCAAGTCAAGTGAATGACGCCCCCGTCAGTGACGGAGCTGTACTAAATCAGACCTGCGTGGCATCTGCAGATCTTCCGTAACATGGGAATGATGATCGTTGCCGTTTCATTTATTTAATTATTTCAATTGTCGACTGGACTTGCTGACATTGTACTTGCTGACATCTTGGATTTTTTGATCGGCATCTCAGAAATAAATCGCAAACGTTTTCACCAAACCATGTTTTCTATGACGTAAGGGATTATTTTTACACGATTGTCCTTGTTGTCTCTCACGACGTCCTGTTAACAATAATTAAATTCAAATCATGATGATAAAGACGACGATAATATTCGAAATTATATATTCGCATTATTATGCTTGGCTGCTTCAATTTTAATACTATCAATCTTACTGTGGGACATTTTTTGATTCGTTGAGATATAAATACTTGTTTTAAGGGTAGATTTATCTGCAATACTCATTATTGAAATTATACATTTCATGTTTAAAGTTCAGGGCCGTAATTATCACTCAATCGCTATGACGAAAAATTTACATTTTTTACTCTGTAACTTTTTTCAGTCTTGAGAAATAATTCGAAGTGAAGGTCACCCGCAAAGGCAATGAAAGCAATGTTTGGCGTCTCATTAGTGATACGCGAATTCCTCAAGGTATACGGTGACGTTCATGTAATTCAAGCGCCTGATGCGGTAAATGCCAACAACCCATACACAGGTGGTCAGCCCTAATACGCAATTAAAGCATATCCGTGCGCCATCCTAATAGCAAAAAAATATAATACGAATACCTTTCCACTACCTGCAGTAGAATATTTGCTAGGATATTCAGGATTGTTGGCATTTTGAAGTTTCGCTTTGTTATTTTCGGTTTATCTTATACTGTGTATTCCTGCCTTTTCCCTTCATTACATTACCGACCTTGGCTTCTACGACGCGTCTACTTATTTAAGGTACTGTATGTAAAGCCTAGGCCATGATGTTAATTATTCAAACATGCTCCCCCTTCCTTTGTGCATGGTATTTCTGCTGATGCTTTGAACGCACACTGTAGTGAACTCAAAGCGTACTGAACAGGTCCATCCAACTCTTTTACTATTTCAAGCATTGAAAGTGATATTTGTACGGTGAACGACAGGACTGTTGGAAGAGCTATTGAACTGAAAATTGAATAATTTTAGAGGCATGCCGAACATGCGCTATTCACTGGGAGACATTTACTTCTAAATTGCCTTCTACTCTGATAGAAACGGAAAATGTTATTCCTTTTTAGAGAAATTTGCGGATTGTTAGCAGCATTAATAATGATAATGTTATTTGAATGCTAGTTATGCATTTGTCATATTTCTATAGGATATTTTACGATATAGTGTCTGCTTTTTCTTACGCATACAGCAGTTTCATAATTGATTAATTAAGGCAGTGGTTTTCAAACTTTTTGCTGCCGTGATTCACTTAATGTGACCTCTGCTCACGCCTCCTCTCATTAAAATTACATTTTTGACTACTTTTTTCCTGAAAGTAAGACCATCCTGGATATTTCATTATATTTACAGTGTAAAAAATAATTATTTTAACTGCTTTGCACTACTGTAAGTACTGAAATTATTTAATATTTGACAAAGTGAGAAAAAATGAAAGGAAAACTATAAAAAACGTTGAGTGTTCAGAAAATTCAGTGAGATGAATGGGCTTGTTTGGTGTCACACGGTATATCGAATCTGAGCACTAATATAAAAATGGCAATATGCATCGTATTCCAGAGATTATTTATGTTCTTTATTTTGTCTTGATCCCCGCCGGGGCTGAAAAACCTGTTTTACATAGGTAAGATGTGGCAACGGCAAGCAGATCACGCAAGGCCTTCCATAAGTGGATACTCATTCCTTACGAATCACCAAAATTCGGAAAATACTGTCTGTATTGTATTGTCTGGCGAAAGATCAATAGGTAGTTCACATTCTGTTGTGAAATTCCGAAATAGACCATTGTAGAAATCACGACCGTTAATAAGTAGTAGGAAAATCACGGGATCGGTCAATTAATGTATTATACTAGTTTGCCAACGTTTCGGAATATTTTATTCCATCATCAGGGCTTACTAATAGATATAATGGTCAACCATGGAGATACATTATGGTTGACCATTATATCTATTAGTAAGCCCTGATGATGGAATAAAATATTCCGAAACGTTGGCAAACTAGTATAATACATTAATTGACCGATCCCGTGATTTTCCTACTACTAATTCCGAAATAATTAGAGTACTATCTTATTCAATTATTACGAAGTACCCTCTGCAACGTTTGCGCCTCCCTGGGGACGCGCGCCTCACAGTTTGAATAACACTTGACTACAGCAATGCTAAATTTAGTACAAATTATACCAATTTTTTTTCTCTTGCTAGGAAACATGAATGGGTACATGGATGATTTTAATTATTCTGGTGTTAAAATTTTTAGAATTACCGCAATTAATTCAGACTTTTTGGTAACATTTCAATTATCGTGCATTACTTTTTCAAACAATTGAAATACGTCGTTGTAATCAGTGGCGTATGAACTTCTTTTGTTTTATTATATTGTCCTGCCTTCTTTAGATGTTCGAGTACGTTTCAGGACTTCATTTGCAAATGATCTGCAGTACGATGAAGATGCATGCCCGCACCTCTCTATATCGATGACCTAATGGGCACAGATCGGTGCGAGGAAGGTCCTTTCATAGACCCGATTTATGCTCATTCTTGTAACGAGCGGTCGCTGAGTTTTTGCGAACGCCGCGCATGCGCAGTGCTGCTCAAGAATTCCAAAAGCCTCACTGCGCATGCGCGCGCTCGCTAAGACGCAAGAATCGTTCGTCAAAAGAATGCGTTTAATGCGGGTCGTGCGTTTCGCAAACCCTTTTTCTAAAATCATGGAATACCTTTACTCACTGGAATACATAAATCATGGGATAGGACGGAACTCCCTCCTCCACGCCGCCCTAGGTGTAAAACAGCTGGTTATCGTTGTGACTTGTGCCTTTGTCTCTACCTAGCAACGGGGTATCATGTTAGAAGATAAATAAGCCCTGGATAGACAAGATGCTTCGTGAGGTCGTAGAGACAAGATTGAGAACTTCTCAGTTTCACGGACTGTGATTTTTATGCAATTGTATGCATTATTTGCTAAACACATCAGCAGTGATAACTTCGCAGTGTTTAAAGAAGTTGATACACATTGTGAAACTTTAAGACGGAAATCTTGTAATTACATTCTTATTTGTTGTTATTCTTCTTGGGAAAGGCTATAATTTCTCAGAAGAAGAAGCGGTCGACGGGAAGTCGATGACGTACTGTGACTTTCTGTTGATTGAAACGTTACACAGGCCGGGTTGAGAGAGGGGATGATTATGGTGGGACGGAAAAAGCAGAGGAAAGATCTTGCGCGGTCCGTGGTCCGATGTATATAATGCTGCTTCGGCATTCGCTTCGATATGATCAGTAAAACATCTGAACAGAACAGTTAACGTACGAATTCGCTTTCGCCTGGCGCCGCAAACTCACCGATGTAAAACATCATAACAAAAATCAAGTAAGTTCGTGGCAGCTATCTGGGATTGCGCGCGAGACCTCCCAATCAATGGTAAGCTCGAGCCGTAAGGTTCATGCAAGCAGCCACTGATGTTGGTATTTGCAAAAATCCTTAAATATTTTTTAAAAAATAACCCAGAATATAATTGCTTTTAATAATATAATTATATTAGAATAAAGCCAAATAATATTCTCTGGACAAGAATGACTTAATACTCACGTCGGGAAAGTGGTTGGATGCAAAAAAAATAAGACATTTTAGTGGCTATAATTATTCAGTGGCTTAACGTATGGTTGCACCACATGTAATGTATTCGTTTTACGTCTTTGTACCTTTTCGTGTCAGCTGACTTGCACCTCCCCCGCCCTCCGCCCCCACCCGGCTCACTGAGACTTGCTTATTTAGTGGCAGCCACAGTGATACCTTGCAATGTCTTCCTCATTTCCCCGCGCGGCTCGTGAGACCAAAACGATTATTGTATATAGTACATTTGGGCAAGTCCTGCTCGTGAGCTCAACGAAATTAATTCCTGTGTTAAAGAAATCGAGCCAGGTTACCTCTACATGGCGCTGACGATGCAACTATTTTATAGTATACGTATGTTAATACAATTCTAAATAATATAGTATATGCGAAATAATCGTGGTGCCTTCTGCCGCGAGACGCTTGCCAAGAATTTCGTAGAGAGAAAATGGAAGGTAACTTTGTATGGCTCATCCTACTTCATGAGGATGACCTCCCATTAGTCAGTCAGTGCTGTGGTGAAAGCTCTGTGTTGTGCGAACGGAGGCTATGCACATTTATGGGACGCCTTTATGTATACGCGTCCCAGAGTGACGTAGAACCTTACGATAATCAGGGAGAAAAGGCGCCGACGTCCGTTTGGTATTGCGTACACTGAGTTGCCTCAGGTGACATTCAGGGGCGTGTTTTCTACGGATCGCAAAAAGGATGAATATCACAAGTTTAATATTTTGCGCTGGAAAAGGAGATCTGAAGAGCGTCGCGTTTCAAATGTGCTTCAGGCGATTTTGAATTATCGGTATAAAAAACAATGACAGTTTTCTACGCAGCAAAATGTTGCTGTCTATTCGAGTCATAGCAGTGTAGAGGTCGAAGAGGTACTGTTAAACTTTGAAAATAAAATTAATTATTTAACAAAAAGGACGGAGAACTTTCAGTATTGATAACTTTCTCCTTTGTATTGCAAAAATTATGTCAAGTGAAACTTTTGAGAATTGTATGACTCGTATTAGTTTCCAATAGCAATGTGACTTGCCCGTCTACTTACATACATTACATGTTTAGAATGAGGCATCCTTACCGAGATCTGAACTGTATGACCTTGAGCTGCGTGGATTTGGCAGCTGGTGGTGTGATCTAGCGATCACTTTCGCAACCAGTGGTGACTGCTTCTTAAGGGCTCTAGGTGGGCGCCCTCCCCGGAAAAAAACTCTTTAGAAAAGTTGCAGAAACTATTACAACAAAACTTGCGATAAATCGACTCGTTTAATTTGTACATACCACCAGCGCAATTTTTGAGGACGAGTTTAAAGCGCGCGATTGAGCAAAAGGTAAATGTTTTTGGAATGAGTCGTATCGTGAACTATGGCGAGTGCGTCCATAGATAGTGCATGCGAGGTAATGGAAGCATGAAGAAAGGGGGGGTTCTGGGAGTTAAATGGGGGCAGCGTTCTCCTATTAGGATTTAGTTCGCCAGAGTCCGCCGCTATTAACTAACCTAAGTATACAGACACTATGTTTCATATATTATTTCATAAGTCTGATTTCATTAATTAGTGTTTTATTTGCTGGAAATATTTTTAAAAAACCTCTTTTTTTAGAGGTAAAATGTATGTGATAGTTCGGGCATACATGCCACCCCTCTTTCTCAATATTCCCATCAACCTGCGACTCGTTCGGAAGGAGACTGGGGAAACCTAGCGGTGACGATCCAACGAATGTTGGCTCTGCCACAGGGCGCGGAAATGGTTTGGAAAACGTCGACTCTTACGTATATCTGCCAACGAGCGCTAAGCAACTTTCAAACTCATACAGTACGTCGACATTGCCGATAACGAAACCTGGAGTATCAGTTCCGACAAGGGAGCTCACGCAATCCCAGTAAAAACGCAATAGCTCAATAGTACACCACCTCGCGCTGTGTTTGTTGCGAAAGTAGTAAGTTTTATTTGAGAATTCAGTTGACAATTTATTGATTTATTTATTCATTTATTTATTTTACGTCAAAAACAGTTGAAAACTGTGTGTGACGTGCTATGGGGGAGATGTGAGTTCTGTGCACGTTTTCAAACTTCTGTGATCCCTACCCTAAGCCATATGTTAATTGAATTTTGAATACAGAAAAAAAGAGCGTTTTTTGTAAGGATTGTTAACAAAAGTATTCGCTCCGATGTAGTAAAATCTATTTTCAAGAGCAAATCAGCAATAAATTTGGGCTCTTATCCCTCATCATGTCCTTTGTCAAGGAATAATACTTCCTGTTTCGACAACATGGAGAACGATAATTTGAATAACTATATTTACCACTGAATTCTAGAAGATGTGCACAGATAATGAAATTACATTTATGTTCAGAAGCAAAACAATAGGCTATCTCAGCATTTT
The DNA here is from genome assembly GCA_011170035.1 of Teleogryllus occipitalis. Lineage (NCBI taxonomy): Eukaryota > Metazoa > Arthropoda > Insecta > Orthoptera > Gryllidae > Teleogryllus > Teleogryllus occipitalis. The sequence goes on from BLKR01000060.1 coordinate 579,709, forward strand.
TTCAAAGAATCAGGGAAACTAGACGAAAAACCTGATAGAGATGGGGGTCATTGACCCAGTGGCTGCGGTACAGTACTTGTTACAGGTTGTTGCTGTTGACTATACAATACAATAACAAAAAATCGTATTTTTTGAAACTGGTAAGCGGTAGTCAGAAATCGCCGTTTTTCGAGTGATACTAACTAAAAGGTAGAGCTGAAAATTTGTTTTGGTCGCATGGATATAATGTGAAACCAAACTAGAATTCAAAAAAATGGAAATGTACATTTGTATTATTTGTTGTTTAAATGTTTTATTGATTTGTGGCTGTTCCTGTAATGGAATGTAAAATTGACAATTCTACTTTCTTAAATAGAATACCTAGCAGTAACGTAGGCTTTAGATAACATGAATTCTTTGTTTAACCTGTAACACCATCACTCATCCCCATACCTATCAGTCAGGAAAGGCAACTGGAGTGAAGAACTCGTATACAATTACGCATTTCCAGAGCTCCAGAGCTCAAGAACTAAAGGCGAATGTGTAAAGGAATTGTGTGGGTCGAATTCACAATGAGCACTTTAAATGGATGTTTCCTAGTTTATCGATTCTTATTTAGAAACAGCCCTTATTCTCCAATGAGTAACCACTCGTTTCACATCTTCTATGCAAAACTATTATAATGCTTTCGCCGAATGTCTAAAGTTTTATACGTAACACATTCGTATTACCAATAGTTACATCAGAAAAACGTACAATCCATTGGAAGATCACAATAATGAACGATATCGAAAGCACACAAGTCAAAGTGGACGCTAAGTGCTCGAAAAATGTTTAATTTATACTCTCCACGGCCGCTCTACCATTAGAAAGCTGGTGGTAATGACACGTGTCCGTTTCTGATCACTTAAGATAGAACGTAATTCTATCGTGAGAAATGTCTGTTGAAATGCGAAGCTGTATTAGTGATAACTTATTTTAAGTACTCACGTATTGCTTAAGGAATCCCTCAGTTTTTAAGCAGTAAGTTCCCGTCGATTATGAATTCGGCCCTTAGAATTGACAAAGATTCATGTGAAAATACACTGAATGCTTAAATGGGCCTTAACACTTCATCATCACACTTTCTTTCGTCGCATCGTGGTCATCCACAGCAGTATCGTTCACATTATGCCGCCATTTTGCCACATTATACCGGGCTTGTTCCCGGTACCAAAGGACTCTGTGTGGTCCTGTGGACAGGAGGAAATTTCTCCACGGTATAAAACTTCCTTTTTATTATTTATTGTAAAAACAGTGCGTCTAATTGTTAGCTATACCTTAATGGGGCCCGATGATTTTGTTGGGTAAGCGATTGTGAAGATATGTGAATGAGGTCAGAGAGATAGAAAAGATAATAAGTGAGGAACACGAGTGTGTGTGAATGACTGGTCGATGAAGGAATTCTCTTGCCGCGAAGTGCCATTATTCACCATAAATTCCACAGAGATCAATACCTGATAGCCCAGAAACGTTGTTTGCTTGAAACCTCGGAATAGGCTCGCGCTTTACGAGAAAAATCCTCTAGCTCGCGAGAGGATTCGAAGCTGGAACGCACCACTTTGATTCTTCAAGTATTCAGAAGTCGCCAAAAAACGCTGAGCTCTCGCCATCTTGGCTTTGTAGAGCTCTCCCTTCGTGCTCCCTGTTTCTTATATTGATTGATTGATTCATTCATTTTTTTCGGGAACGACAATTGCTATAGTCCGGAAGAATAGTGAATGTTTTGTGCCTGCGGTATTCGTCCTCCGCTGGATGGTGAGATCGGCCGCGACGGTTGCTGGGGATGTCTCCCTCCAAGTTTTTACCGCCCCAGTCAGTACAAGCTCTAAACTCCCGACTGGTCTCCCGACAAGAGTGGTAGTGTAATAGATACAAATGTTTGTGCACATAAGGTCTGAGGATTGGGCAAAGAAGAGGAACGAAAGATCAGGCGCAATCCTTGTCTAGTTTATGGTACTCCACCGGCATTCACCTGGTATTGATAAGAAGAGCGCTGAAAACTACCGACCAGGGCAGTTGCCCGCTAGTATACATCGCCAGACAGCAGCTGAATTCGATATAGTTATCTTGAAAGTATCGAAAATCCACCACTGTCAGGGCTTGAACCCTAGACCTCCCCGGTTAGAATTGCTGTAGAGACAGCGTCAATGCCTGCTCTGTGATTAACTCAGGCGGTCTACTTGGCAGATGGGACACGAAGTGTGACTGGGGGAAACAATTGAGAAAAGAAGTGACGTGCGGGCAAACGCTAAGTTCTGAATTTCGAAACGAAATCATCATAAAAGATATATAATTGTGTTATTAAATAATATTTTTATTACAAATATTGACAAATAATAGTAAATATGTAACGATAATACCTCCTTACTAGGGCTGAGAATATAAAACTAATAGCATTCACTAGTTGCCATTTAACTGTTCATTCTTATTATGTTATTTGCTTAAAGTTGTGTTACATTCTCCAAATTCTTATCCGACATATAGTTGTTGTGGGATCTTTTTGTGAATTTTGTATTCGACATCAAGTTTTCTCACGAATACACGAAGACAATGCCATTCTTACCTCGTTGCAATTGTATTTGGACCTAAAGGTCAACGTTTCCAATATCATAGGCATTCTGCGTGAGTGTGTGTGTGTGAGAGAGAGAGAGAGAGGAGTAAGCTGGTCCCGTGTAAGGCGTGAATGCTTTCATTATGCGCTTGTGGTGTGGTTGACTTCTCGTATCATCACATACAACACCTTCGACATTTTCCACAGCCTGACTACGGGTCCATGATTATTCATCTCCCATCTACGTTCGCCTCCTCATCATCACCCCTGGCAGTGGAATGCAATGGCAATCCACTGCCGGGAGTGGTGGCTCAGTACATCATCTGACGTCACTGCAGCGCCTCTGACCGGGAGATCCTAGGTTCGAGTCCCGATGGCGGCAGGATTTTCGACACTAGCTTGTCAGCTAGGTCGAATTCAGTCACTGTCTGGTGGAGAATTCTAGCAGCCGGCTGCTCTGATCGGTAGTTTTCCGTGGTTTCTCCGATCAACACCAGGCGAATGCTGGAGCAACAAACGGGCCACGGATCGCGCGCTCACCCCTTACACACACACCACACACACTTAACATGCACTACACTACCACACATGCCGGGAGACTGATCGGGAGCTTAGAACTTGTCCCGGCTGGGGAGGTGCCCTGCTCGTGGAAAATACCTGGTTGGGGAAAACTCGGCTAGTCAATGGTAGGACGGCGTCGGATCTCGCTATCCAGTGGGGAAAGATCACTGCCACCTCCCGATGAAAAACATTCACGCGCCCGAAATCACTAATCAATCCATCACTCAATCAAACCACTAGTTCTCATCTGCCTCGGAAAGGGGATGACACGGAACTCCTTAGCATCATCGTCGTAACCCTCGCACTGTTCTCCTCGACACACGTGCTCTCAATCCCTCGCACCGGACAATCCTGTGCCCAGGTGGCCGTGCCTGCACACCTCGCAGCGCCCCGCGCGGGCGCGCCTGACTTTTCCCTCGGGGTTCATTGTTGCCCCGCGCTCCCTCGCTCCTTTGCGAACCGCCCCCTGCACCCTCCTCACTCCCCATTGTTCAGCCCCGAGAGAGGGGTCGCCCGACCACCTGCCTGCCCTCCTCTCCAACTCCCCCTCTACTCCCTCCCCCCGCCGCCGTGCTTCCGACGGAAATGGCCCCCGTCCTGCCCGCTCCCTGGTGGAGTCGTCTGTTAATGACGTCCCGATCTCAGCGGAAGGGGAAATCTGAGCTCACTTGCCAAGGCGTGGGAGGGGTGTTGGAGGGACCTGTGAAGAGGAGACAGCCAGAGGTCCTTTTCGTTGTGGGGTGATTTACTGAAAAATATCTTTTTCGAGGTAAGGAAAGTAAAAAGGATATTTACGAAGCCAGACCAATTAGAGCACCGACTTCTCGACGAATAATGTATGTGAATGGCTTTTAGGTCAGCTTCTGTTTCGAAAATGTCATTCGTTGAAATGTCATTTGAATTTTTATGTTTAATTTATCACAAGGGTTAACTGAGACGGTGAACTAAAGTGATATAATTTGTTAACATCATTTAGATTAAAAGTCAAGTTTATTTAATACTACTAGCACCAATCTTAATTTGCTGCCATGCAGCAATAACAGAGTCAAAATTCGTCCTCCGAATAATCTCTATCCCAAAACCATTTTATTAAGAAAGCAACTAAAATATCCTGGGAAATTGTTATTATTTAACATGTTTAGGCAAATATAAGTTCACTAAGAACTAAAACTATTCTTTTATTACATTAAAATTTTACCAATTTCTTTAAAAATCAAATTATATACTTATCTCTATCCGAATCCCTTGATCACAACCATCAAGTGCACTCCAATTAGTACAACCGTAAAATCGCTGAAACGTAGCTGGATAAAGGGATATTTCTTTTGTTTTACAAACCGATAGCAATTCTCTATAGTTAATGTGAGAAAGTGTTACAAAAAGGAGAAAATTGTCACCAAGAAATGGCAACCAATAAAACAAGAATGTATAATGAGGAACAGACATGAAATATTTTTGTAAATGTAGTTTATAGAGCTGTTTACAAATATTATCAAGAATAAATCAAAGACGGGAGCAAACTTTACTCCCTTTTCATCGGTGCACCTAGGTATAATATTGCACTCGCCGAAAGACCTAACCACACGTGATTTCACAACATCAAGCAGGATTAAGTTTTATCAATGCTTTCTTTTTTCAGCTGTCTCTCCAGCTAACTGCCTGTTTACGAAAATAAACTACAGATTTGGGAGTTCGGACCTTGCTGGTTTGACCAGCGCAAGAGCAACGATGTCTGGGCATCTCCGAACCCGTGTAATTCGTCTGGGCATAGCTGTTTGCGCGCATCTGGAGATAAGAAATAGGAGACGAAATTTGCCGCCGCTGCTCCATTGCTGTGCGCGTCATACTCTGAGCTCCGCAGCATCCATCGCTGCCACTCCATTGCCGTGCGCGTCATACTCTGAGCTCTGCAGCATCCATCGCTGCCACTCCATTGCTGTGCGCGTCATACTCCGAGCTCCGCAGCATCCGCCGCTGCCACTCCATTGCTGTGCGCGTCATACTCTGAGCTCCGCAGCATCCGCCGCTGCCACTCCATTGCTGTGCGCGTCATACTCTCAGCTCCGCAGCATCCGCCGCTGCCACTCCATTGCTGTGCGCGTCATACTCTGAGCTCCGCAGCATCTGCCGCTGCCACCACCCTACAGTACCGGCAGCGTATAAGCGACTCTGACAGTTCGATGTGCCATGTTGCCATGCATTTCTACGCACATGGCACCACCTACATGCTAGATATATGAAATCTCAAAACATTAACATTTACGGACATGCGATGAGACATCTTGATATTATGTCCATAACCTTCGCCACAAGCGAACCTTATCGCCTCCCAAACCGCGTTGAAAGTTCACGATCCTGGCTCTTTAGCACTACTCCACGTTTGCGCGATGTAAGGGGCGTAGCCCTCACGAAACTCGCAGACTCGAACCAATGCGCTCGGAAGGCACACACTGGCCTGGCACGCCTCGGCAAAGGCACATTTCATTCGCACTGATACTGCCGACGGCAGGGATCTGCGCGCTGCTCTAGCGACGTTGTGTGAGTCTGATGAACGGCAACGCCGAACTCTGGTGTTGAGAAAATAAACAAATCCTCGCAAGCTGATTGCTTCAGAGTAAGTCACATGACGTACCACAGCATGTGGCGAGAGAACTGTCAGCTCCGCTTATACGCTGCCGGTTCTGTAGCCCTGAGGTGGCTGCCGCTGTCCTCGTCATTGCCCTTGCCATCGCCACCGCCACCGCCACCGCTACTACTTTCGCCGCCGCCCTGGGCGCCGTCTTAGCCGCCGTCCATACGCAGTCTTGGGTAACTCGCAACATGAAGTTGCAATCTCGGATCTCTGGCGCTTGTCTGACATTTTCACGCTTGATGGGAGGGGGGAGAGGTCTTACGGGAATGGATTATGAGTTCACCGCTCGGTTCTAAGGATGGGTATGGGGACAGGCTAGAGATGAACACATCGCTTACAATTCGCGTTCCGTTTTATAGCGTATTGCTCCATCGTTTACCTGGAAAAGATCATGGGAAACCTCCGATCAGAGCGTTCATGTGCCCAGAAACTTTCTGATGTTCAACATATTCATCAACTTGGCTGACGCGAGTTAACATGGAGGACCTGAGTTCGAGTCTCGGCGCGGAATAAATGCTGGTTGAAAAAGCTTTTGCAGGTTTATGTGGTAATATAATACGGCGAAACAGTTAGAAAATAACGCGAGCAAGTATTTGTTATTGTAGGACCATTCCTTTCGTACGAGACCTTAAGGTATTGTCGTAAATATCTTTAAATTCCATGAGTAATGTTGGTGGATTACGTTTTCCTTACGCCACTGGGACACTTTCAAGGTGAATAATTCAAAACAGGCGTATACTGGAGAGAAGCAAACACGAGCAACGGTCGCGTATAGTAACCTATAGAATATAAATGTTGCGATGGTAGATTCAATATTTCACTGATTCACCGAAACCACCACCACCACAAAAATAAGTATTAACACCGTGACATTATTGAAGCAAAAATATAGGTATACGATTAAAAACATAGTTATGTTTTATAATCATTTCGAAGATTTTAAAAAATATAGTTTTGAATGTTAATGAATTTTTAATGATCAGCACAAATTACAATATTTATAATTGCACACTTATTGTACTAGACAGCCATTCACGAGATTATATTTACCGAAGAAGAAAAAAAGTTTCTGCGCCTTTGAAATTCGAAGAATAATATCCTATCTCGTTGTGCTGTCTACATACCAGCACTAAACGCAACCCCGGGGGATGAGCTGCAATCTCGCCATGGCGCTCGTCCAACAGTGTTTTGCTTCGCTGTGAGAGGACAACATCCCGCAAAAGAGGAGGGGCGCACGCGCAAGAACGAAGCAGGTCCAGGCTCGTCTCAGCGAAGTGTTTTCCAGAAAAAGTCTTAATTCATTCGTTTTATAAACAAAGGCATGGTTAAAAAATCAAAAGTGAAGCGAAGTTTCGTACCTGAATTACTGTCCATTATCCTACGTTTCGAAGTGATTTGAGAGGAAGTCTAAAAATAAACACCAATAGGTAATGATTTCACAATAATCAATAATATTGACAGGTGAGATCGAGTAAGAACAGACGTGACGAAAGAAAGAGTAAATGTAAAGGAAAGTCTTACTGCTCGAATTTGAAAAATAACAACTACTATGATATGGACATCTAAGGAGAATGTCGGATGAAAGACTAATTCTTTAAGTTTGAATTTAATGGGTTTCATGAAGAAGAAGAAGAAGAAGAAGAAGAAGAAGAAGAAGAAGAAGAAAAGGGAGGCCACGCGTAAAATGAAAAGATGAGATATTTGAATCCATGAGGGCGAGAAATCTGGATGAAGATGCGTGGAGGAACAAGAGAATATGCGGAAGAATTTGCGATAGATGGCATAAGATGTAAAGTGTCGCTACAATAAATAAATATTGATAGATATTCACACAGTTTTATCCATTTCTTTTCATTCAAAGAAGTTAAACTGTTTGTTGTATAAATTGAAAATATATACGCTGGACATAAATGAAGTTTAACTGAAAGGGAACAAAATGTTGCAAAAATCTAATTCAATTACACCACTTCATTTTTATATCAACACGTCCTCCCATTGTAAAATGTAGATTTCTTACTTAGTCTTAAAGATTTTTTTAAAATTTCGATAAAGTAGGATGTTTTGAAATGTTTTAGGCGTTTTGAGGCGTTTTGAGGCGGAGTTCAGATTTTCCATTGTTAGAAAATAATGTTTACTACCTTATATTTTATATATTTTAAAAGGTTGATACGTTTAAATAATTGTTGTAATATTGTAAGACAATATCGGCGAGGACATTACAATTTGTTTTTTATAAACAATTTTACTTTCGTACAATTCTACGTAGTATGTAGTAGGAAAGTACACATATAATATTGTACTGCTGCAGTGCGGCGTGACGAGTTTTGACAGAAATCCTCGTGGGTCCCTGAAACCGAAAAAGATATTTTTCTTTCTCCTATGTGTAGTAAATTATTTTGTTTAATATGATGTTATGTAGACAGAACAAACGTATTATGGGTCCTCGATTCCGAATGATTGGTTTTCGGAAAAATGTATTTTTCCTTAAATATAAACAATTCTAGCGTCTAACGATAGTCAGGATTTTCTTCAGATTTGGTACTCCCCGATCGATACTTTCTATTGATCATGATGCCAGGACCTATGTGTCTGATCATTGATTTAATGAATGAATGATTATGAAATAAATGTTGAAATTGTGGAATGTGAAGCAGGTGAAGCTGAACAACAACAACAACAACAACAACAAAGAAAATCCGCGGCGAACTCGCTTTGTCTGTCTCACCGCGTTAGAATTCGAATCTAGAAGTTGCAAGCTTGTGCCCAAACGGCTACTCTTCGGGACGCCTATTCATAAAAACTTTTTCTAATTTTGATGGATTGGTAGTTCAGAATATATGATATGAATGGTGATGAAGCAATAGAATGATAGGCAAAGGACACGGGAAAACTCCGGGAAAATCTGACTTGAATCCTCTTTCTTCACTACAAATTCCTCGTAGATTAATGTTCTCTTGGAATTTGAACCCCGGTCCCAGAGGTTGAAAATGAGCGATCCGACCGCTATACTACGGGAAGGTTTGACTCATTCAATAGGCCTTTATTTGATATTCTACTTACATTACTTGACATTTCGTTACTGGAAGGGATACATTTAAACCATTGTAAAACATACATACTACGATACTCTAACCTTCCGAATTCTGGTATGCACCCCAGAAGGTATATTTATCGCTTTTTCCAAACTTTATATACGGATATCGAAACGCCTACCGCCTTGAACCAAATTATTGGATATTCGAGACCGATCAAGACCCGCCAATCGCTACGGGCAATCGAGTTTCTGATTTAATGATGAGTTTATAGTGACGATTCCGTCATGTTCTAACGTTTCGTATTCACAAAATAAACGTCTTCGTGAGTGGGAGGCCTAACCGGTTGGTGCTGGACCCCCCCCCCCCCGACCTCTTCCGCCTCTACAAACAAACACCAAAATGTCCACAACGCTATTTGCATTGAGAGCCGCTCATCAGCAGAAACGAGAGAGAAAAGTAGTTAACGTCGACAAAATATTTTTGTAATATATCATGGAAAGCACTCATAAAATGTTCCTCAACTTTTTCAGCCGAAGGGAACAAGTTTACAGACGACCCAGTTTCAGGCCACTCAGAAAGGAAGGTCTCCCGCCAGAGGTCGTGAAAAGAGGCTATTTGGCCGGCGTCCCGCTTTGTAAACAGAACCTCCCGGGCGGATCGCCCGCGCTGTAGGGCACATCGCATATGCAACGTTATTAGGCGTTGCACCCTGTACGGAAACAATGCGAATCAGTGGGCTGCGGGTCGAGTGCCAAGTTGCGAGACTGCTCCTCTAGCCGCCGCCGGGAGAAAGTCTTCGTTCGGGAGTACTTCTTCCGTGGGGAGCCACTCTGTTCGCGTGACTTGAGATATGAGCCACTCCGGTGCGGAAAGTTTGTAGCTTCCGTGCACGTACTTTGCGCGAAATGTTTTCGCGTAGTAGTAAATTAGTTTTCAGGTCACTGGGGAACTGTTTATCTTCGGTGTGCATCTTTCTTGTAAAATCAAATTCAAAGTACGTCCCGGCGCTACTTTCGCCGTTATGTCCGGAATGATATACAGTTTCTGAAAGGAAGTTCAAGTCGTGTTGCACCGGCCTTAACTGAACAACTCAGTCGCAACTTTGTAATGTTGCGAAGTTTGGAGACTTGCGAGGACAGCGGTACGTGATGGCTCATTCAGTTACTGTCCACTTAGAGATAAATTAATATCTCGCCAGCAGCTCTGAATTTGTAACAAGTGACGGTACATTTCTTAAGAGTTTTCTCCTTTCTCTATATATGAACACTTGAAAGTTCTGAGAATTCTTGCAATATTTCGAGTTTTATTGTAAATATCCCTGAATTAAGTTCCGAAAATTGAAAATCTTTGGCGGTAGGTCGTGAGAAATGAGAGAAAACGTGTGTTCATCTGTTTTACGTTTCCAAGTTTCATGCATCTTTTTTTCAGTAAATGTAATTTTTTTCAGTAAATTAACATCGTAACTACAATCCCTATAATAGTCGCATCTGTAAATAGAATTAAATCCCAACTATGTATAATACGTTAAGGATAAACGACGGTAATATTCAATTTACAGAACGACTTCCGCAAAGTTTCTCAAACATTTGTTTGTGCTGGATACCTAATTACCCCAAGGATTGCATAAAAAAGATTGAAAACGAAATGGATAACTATTTGTAGGTGATGCTATAAATAAATAAGCAGGAGCAAGTGAAATCCACAACACAGGTTACGCTGCAACACACGTTATGCTGCAACACACGTGACCCTTGAGAAGAACTCTGCGACGAGCATAATTTGTTCTTAACACTTGGATTCCGTGTCCCCCGAGGATGGCCGTATAATGTTTCTTAGTATCTGACAAAATGAGGTGGTTGTGCCACTTAATACATTTTTGGAAGTTTAGCTTGTCTGTGTATGTCCGCTCCGTGGTACGGATTGTCAAAATTTCGAAATTATTATGTAAAATTGAATTATCTATTTCATATTAAATGCAATATTATCGTATGTACCTATCTTTCTGATCGTTAATAAACGCTTTGCAATGTTAGCATGTTTACCCACGGACAGTACTCAGCCTATATGATTTAGAGTAAGCACATTTCAGGGCCTGGTCATTCCCAGATGAGTTTCGGTATGAAGCTATTTTAACCCTTGAAACAATAATTTACAAAGTGTGAAATGTTTGCACGGGCTTAACTAATGAAACCAAAACGTAAATAATTCCCTCATTCATCATTCTAGAATCATTGTAAAACGTATAGTATCGTTCTAAAATGAGAAATAAGTTGTGAATTACCTGACATAGACAAAATATATTTGTTGAGCAACGTTAAATTAGAGAATTCCAGTTATATTAATGACATGATGGAGCAGGCGGTTATTACTGGGTCATCTGGCGCAACACCAACCTCATATCCGGTCGCAGCAATATTTAAATAAGCTGCGTGTATAGAGAATTAGTCATGGGGATATTTTATGGTAATTGCTGGGAAATCCCAAAGTGCATTTGACGTGTTAACAGATTTACTTTTCCCAGGGAAGTTACATTGTTCTGATCTACCTTCTGTAAGAGTTATCGCAACACATTTAATATAGAAATAGCGTTTAAGCGAAATGGTTTTATAGTGTGCTTGCATATTTCAAGATATGTTTCGTTTTTTGACATTCTTTTAGTTTTAGAAATTCACTAAATAATGAATGAATCTCCCTCCGTTGGAAATTGAGAATTAAAGATTTCTGCAGTCTGTTAAATGAATAATATTTTTCAAATTTTATTGGTAAAATTATTTTAATTTTATTATCCCTTGACGAATGTATCAATCTAAAATTCAACGGAAAACATCATGAAATGTTGTTGGCGCTTCGATCTTCGGGTTGTGGCGTGCGAGAATGCTTTTCCAGGACTCGTGCCAAAGACGCGGACTGTCGTAGTAACACAGGAAGTCCCTGAAGTTGTATAAAATTACAAACTCGCCTGCAGCCTTAGGAATGGGTGTCGATATAGAATAAACTTCGACGTCGCAGTTTTCGAGTATTCTGTAAGTCGTATAATGGGTGCATGATTTCAGATGTGTAAAACTTCAGCTTAATGTGAACAATGAGATGAACAAACGTTTATTATGTCATTACTATTGTAATTAAATATTACGTCAATTCTTTGTTTCTGCTGAGTATTTGTCCGTCGAGTTCTCTTGTTACATTCTGCTAGTAGTGTATTCTTATATAGAGTGGAATCGGTAATCAATATCAATATCACAGGGGAGAAAATTTACTTCGGATGTAACAAAAAACTCCAATTTGTGAATTGAAACTAGAAAGCAAATGACGACAGACTGCATGAAACCTTAGCCGACTGCATTCATTCCCTCATTCATCATTATAGAATCATTTGAAAACGTATAACAACGTTCTATATCGAGAACTAAGTTGTGAATTGCCTGACATAGACAAAATATTTGTTGAACAACGTTATATCAGAGAATTCCAGTTACATCAATGACATGATGGGGCAGACAATGTCAACGCAAGTGTTTCGTGAACTCAAGTGCCCTCTCGAGTCTCTCAGGGGCTCATGTCTCCAAAATTTGTATTCGTTTTTGAAGAGATATTCTGACAAGCCCAGAGTGCGTCAGAATTCTTGAGTTGAGCAAAACGCTTTTTAAGGGTTTCCGTGACACCGAGGACAAAACAGAGAGGGATATGTAATTGACAATAGGGGGCTGAAAGACAGTCAATTTGCTCGCTGTTCATAACAAACATTCAAACAACGTTTCTTAATGTGATCTAATGTCAATTGCTTTTTGTTATAGTTCTGGTAAGAATTTCACAAAAAGTCCCCATAGATGGCTTACTGCAAGCTACAGTTCATTTTATGTTGAACATTTCTTTTTATATTCACCTAGTGGACCCAGCACTTCGCTATTGCATTGTATTACACATCACACACGACTCGTGACACTAATCTTGGAGAAATTTGATTTCCTTGTCCGAGATTCAAGTAATAATTTCGGCCGATATCTCACAATCGCAGGAGCAGAATACTTGCATGTAGTGAAGACGCGCTTAATCCTTGACTGTGCGGTGGCTTGCGTAGAGTTTAAGGGCGCTTGAGTCGTCATAACGAATAAATCATTATCAGCAACGCCCTCACATGTCAAATTTAATTCAAACCACACTTTAATCACTCCCCTTACTAATAAGAACAGGGTGAAAATTTCAGCGAAATCGGTCGAGTAGTTTTTGCGTATATGTGCGATACATATGCACAGCACATTTCCTTTGAGAAGAGACAGTTACTGATCACTTCAAGTATAAAATAGATTGTAAATTTGCGTCATATAGAGAAAAATACTATTCAGGCAGTGCTCTAATTTCAAATGAATTACTGTCGGAATGCAATTAATTGTTATATTCATAATGTGGAAATTTCTAGAACACGACATTTTTTTCCCGAATGTGAGAAAACAAAACGAATTCAAGACATTATGCGTAATAACAGAGACAAAGAGTGTGGAGGTGGTGGAGAAAGAGAGAAAAAAATAAGTGGGCTTGTAGAAGAATGCAACTATTGGTTAGTTATTGAAGCTAATCAGCTTCTCTTAATAGCGACCTATTTCAAAATTTTCAACCGTAATGCTCTTTTGTCACATTATTTTACTTCCAGGCTTTCAGACTTGCTCATCCGAGTTCAATTCTATGACAGGACTCGTGAAGAAATGTTTTATCGTACGATGTGTTTTTTTTTATCTCAGCCATCTGAGTGCTTGTGGAAAGTTATTAGTTCTTGTTAACTTGTCCCATTTAAAGAAGTACACGAGTTCCTAACACTGCACCTGAGGCCAGCCTCGTTCCGGCTTGACGAGCGCGCCGCTTTCGCACGCCCTTGCGCGTCGCTCGCACTCACCGCACCGCGCCTAGGGAAGGCAAAAAAATCGATGTTTTCCACCAGAAACATCGATATATTAACACCGGGAGTGGTAGCTCAGTGCATCAACTGATGTCACTGCAGCGCCTTTGACCGGGAGGTCCTAGGTTCGAGTCCTGACGGCGGAAGGATTTTCGACACTAGCTTTTCAGCTAGGTTGAATTCAGACGCTGTCTGGAGGAGAATTCTAGCGGCCGGCTGCTCTGATCGGTAGTTTTCCGTGGTTTCTCCGATCAACACCAGACGAATGCCGGAGCAGTACCCTAACAAACGGGTCACGGAGAGCGCGCGATCTTTCCTTCCTCTTCCTTGTCCTATTCTCTCCCCTTACACACACACTTACAATAACTTGCACTACACTACCACATATTTCGGGAGACCGGTCGGGGGTTTAGAGCTTGTCCTGGCTGGGGCGACGCCCCGCTGGTGGGAGAGTCCTGGTGAGGGGGAAACCCCACTAGCCGACGGTAGGTCGGCGCCGGATCTCGCCATCCAGGGAGGGAAGATCACCGCCATCTCTCGAGAAAAAAACATGCACTAAACTGAAGGGACTAATGACCAAAGCAGTTGACGCGCCCGGAAACACGAAAAAAATCAATCAATCGATATATAAATATCGATATTTTGCTTTCGACGTTTTCTTCACATCCATATTTTGTTGCAAAAACATTGATTTTTATTTAAAAAATTTTTAAGTAAAGGAGTTTAAGCACGTTGGAAAGTAGCAGCAATTCACAGCAATATCGTTGTTTTGCGTCATCCTCTTTATCACGCTGCACATTTCGCCTGTGCAATGTGAGGAAGTTTGGGAGCTGCCCGTGTTATGAATGTAAGTTATCGCCAGGAGTGTCATTACCTGAATGGACAGTGAAACACGAAATCGATAGCAATACACGATGTACTACTAACATGCTGGTAACCAAACATTAAAATATATCCCTTTTACGTTTTAAAATGGATAGGAAAATAGCATGTTTATTAGTTTATAATTAAAACATCGATGTTTTCTTGTCGATGTTTTCATCGACATCGCAAACCCTTTAGCGATGTATCGAAATGTCGATGTATCGTCGTCACTACGGGTAGGGTCACAATCTACAAGCTGTATACGGGGCTGTGGTAGGGTTCGAATGGCTTAGGCGGTTATCCGCAATGCTATTTTTTACGATCGTATTTCCGAGACTGATGCGCTGAGCGGTAGCTCAGCGCATCAATTTCTATCACTGCAGCGCCTCTGATCGGGAGGTCCTAGGTTCGAGTCCTGGCGGCGGCAGGATTTTCGACACTAGCTTTTCAGTTAGGTCGAATTCAGTTGCTGTCTGTAGGAGAGTCTTTGTGGTTTCTCCGATCAATTCCAGGCGAATGCCGGAACAGTACCCTAACAAACGGGCCACAGACCGCGCACGATCTTTCCTTCCTCTTCCTTGTCCTATCCTCTCCCCTTACACACACACACACACACACACACACACACACACACACACACACACACTTACCCTAACATGCACACACACACACTTACACTACCATTCTACCACAATTACACACACTTACACTACCACATATTCCGGAAGACCGGTCGTGAGCTTAGAGCTTGTCCCGGCTGGGGCGGTGGCCCGCTGGTGGGAGAGTCCTGGTTAGGAAGAAACTCCACTAGCCGACGGTAGGTCGGCGCCGGATCTCGCCATCCAAAATCACCGCCATCCCCCTAGAAATAAAATGCATTACACTTACGGGACTAATGACCAAAGCAGTTGACGCGCCCGGAAACACGAGAAAATCAATCAATCAAAACTCGTGAATCCGCAAACACTCTGGTTTAAAAGAAACCCTCTCTTCCCCGCTGAACAATAGACTCACTTGCTACTGTTCTTGCTCTGTTTCTGGTTTCAAAATGGCGGGAAGGAACCCTACAAACCGTGACGTTACGCCGAAAGTGGGCGGAATCTTGAGAGGCCTGTTTATAACTAGAGACCGGAAAAATATGTAGTATGAAACATGAAAATATGTACAGAAAAATGTAATAAAAACAATGAAAATATGTAATAAACATGTAAAATCGGATATAATATGTATATATTTTAATATCGGATATAATTATTTTAAAATACACTAATAAAACACATTAATCTAATTTACCTAAAAATTTCCAAAACAAATTTTAAAAATAATACAAACTTTTTTAAAATTATTTTGAAAGCACAAGTTGATGCATATTTTGCACCATACAACTTTCCTGTCAGCAATAAAATCTTCATCTAATGATTTCCAGGACGGTAGTTTAGCAGCCAGACTAGACCCAATAGAAGCCTTCGTACAAATTGGCAATAACACTACAACCAGCAAAAATCACTGCAGCGTGTAGAATCCTCATCGAAGTGTTACACGTCGGGAATCAGCAAAGTTTCTCGGAAATTAAAAATCACGAAAGCCGGCGTCAGTGATACATTTCAAACCTATAAGTGAAAATTATTTCAGTCGTTGACTCGGACTTCCCGCCACTGAGATTACTGAAGCAAGCGCGCCGGACAGTAAGAACATCCGACAGCAGCGTCTTAACTTAGCGCCTCTCGACAGTGGTCAGTAATAATGAAGGAAACAATTATATTTTTTAAAAACTTCTTTTCATAAAAAATATGTTTAACATAGAAGAAAACTGATAAAATAAAAAATATTTTGTAAAAATAGCAAAATATGTAATATAGTACCTAATATGTAAAAATATGTAACGAAAAAATTGGATATTTTGTTAGTGCGGCGACGATTCGCCAAGATAAAAGTTTTGAGAACCTTAGGTAGAAAGACAAAAAATATGTAATTACATAAAAATCTGGTCTTTATAACGAAGTTAGCGACCGCACCGCACCGCATCGCAGCCGTCTGGCGCTAGCGTGGACGACAGCCTCGCGTGGCCAGCGCTTAACGTACTTTCCGCGATTTCAGGGAAAGTAGCTATAAGGCAGTTGAATTCTTCAACAGGGAATCAAAACCCGGGCAAAAATGTTAAAAGAAGATTATATAAGACTATCGGAGAGAGTATTGCCACATATGGGTCTGAAGTTTGGGAAATATCGAAAGGTAATAAAAATAAACTTACAGCAACGTAAAAGGACTATTGGCGAAGAAGCTGTGGATTGACACTCCTGGATAAAGTAAAAAATGAAGAAATTAGAAGAAAAGCAGAAGTGAGTTTCAATATTATTGATACCATTGAAATTAAAAGGCTCAAATCGTATGGTCACTTAAACAGAAAGGGTGAGGAACGATGGCCTCGAAAGCTCTGGAATTGGAAACCAATATCGCACAGAAGACGAGGAAGACCCAGAAGTACATGGAAGGAAGGAGTAGAGAAGGCGATGGCTAGAAGAGGATTAACTGCAGAAGACTGCAGCGACAGAGACTCAAATGGAAACTGGGATGCAGGAGACGCCTAATGGTGAAAATACTCGCACCACTACTCCGCGATTTCGAATGCGCTCCGCGCTGGCGAGTGCGCTGACAACATCGCGTGAGTTTCTGTTGGCGGTGTACGGCATTATCAGCGATTTGCAGCAGCAAATTGGCGTTAACAGGCATCTTGTATATCAGTTGTTCTACTTAGAAGAGATGGTCACACGTATGAGTAAGTG
Organism: Teleogryllus occipitalis; assembly: GCA_011170035.1. NCBI lineage: Eukaryota > Metazoa > Arthropoda > Insecta > Orthoptera > Gryllidae > Teleogryllus > Teleogryllus occipitalis. The sequence goes on from BLKR01000060.1 coordinate 597,047, forward strand.
ACATCAAATACAGAAGTTGTGAAAATATTTCTTGAACCATCATTAGCATGAGACGGTCATTGTCTTTTTAACAGACCCAGCGTGGGAGAATTCCAGGTCAGTTTCCGAACAAACGAGGCACGGACCGTACGCACGACCTTTCTTTCCTCATCCTTGTCTCTTTCCCTTACATGCAAACACACGTACTTGAAAATATATTTGCTACCACATATATCAAGAGACCAGGTCTGGACGAGAAATCTAGCGGCCGCCTAATCTGGTCGGTAGTTTTCCGTGGTTTCTTCATTCAATACAAGATGAATGCAGCAGTACCCTAACAAACGGGCCACGGACCATCCGCGATGTTTCTTTTTCCTTTCGTTGTCCTACCCTCACCCCTTACACAGACTTACACTAACATGCACTACACTACCACACATGCCGGGAGACTGGTCGGGAGCTCAGAGCTTGCCCCGGCTGGAGCGGTGCCCCGCTGATGGAAGGTACACGGTTAGACAAAAACCCGCTAGCCGACAAGTAAATCGGCACCGGATCCCACCATCCAGCGGAGAAAGATAACCGCTCCCTCGGACCATCGGAAGCTTAAAGGTTGTCATGGCTGGAGCGGTTCCCGTCTGCGTCCTTGGGAAGAAACCTAAAGCGAAACTTATGGCCAAATAAAAAAAGCAGTCAAATTGTGTTTTTTTCTTTCTGAACCAATATAGTCATTTCTTTTGTAAATAATAAACAATTTACATTTTCTGGAGTGTTTCTAAGCTTCTGAAATACAAATTTTATTTTTGTAAAAACCATATTTTTTCAACCAACTTTTGAGTGCTTATTGCGGCTCAGTCACTCCGAATATCCCTGTAGTTTATTATACAAAATATGCTTAAGAGCTAATTTTCAAATTTTCAACGTTACCTCCCCGGACATTCTGTCTGCATTATGTCTGTATGTTTCTGTATCCGCGTGGGAGCTACAAGCGCAGGTCATGGGACTGGGCCGCTCATTCAGTCGCAAGCGGCTCCTGAAGGGCGGAAGAGCGCGTGCGAAGTGCGGGCTCCCCCCTCAATGAATCCTCGGGTGGGGGATCCTACGCGGTGCGGAGCCGAGAGCGCGGACCGGTCTTCCTTTGTTCAGCTGTCGGCCGCCGAGCGCTGGCTGCGGGAGGCTGCGGGCGACGCGACGGTGCACCGGTGTGGCTCTGGTAGCCTCGGTGAAGGCGCGCGGCGGCGGTTTCGGCGGGGTAGTCGCGTTGGTAGGGGCGCGGTGGCAGGAGCGGTGGTGGCGGTGGTGATTGCGACGGTGATGGAGGCTGTGGTAATGGCACTGGTAGCGGCGGTTGTAGAGGCGGTCGGTAACGAATGTGGTAATGGCGGTGGTATCGTTTGTGTTAACGGCGGCGATAGCGGCGGCGCTAGAGGTGATGGAAACTGTTTGCGGCGAAAATGATTGCGGGTTGCTGTAGTAACGGCGGGCAGAGGTAGCATCAGTGGTGGCAGTGGTTAACTGTGGCGGTAGTAGGCAGCGGGTTTAGGACAATGTTTGAGGCGGTGGCAGTGGCAGTGACGATGGCGCGTTGCCTCGTGCGTAATGCCAGTGGGAAACAACGCACGCTCACTGCGCACGGTTCTCTCCCAAGCAGCCAGGAAGGAGCCGTCAGGCGGCAATCGTGGGACTGTGTCAACTCATCAAAAGTAATGTTCATGATGATGACCATTCGTTTTGTTTGTTCTTTTTAGGTCACATCAACATCTAGGTCATTAGCGCCCACTATTGGAGTTAACGTTATGATAACTGTGGAGTTGAAACGACATGCTGATGATAAGGGGTGAAAGGACGAACACAAATACAACCACGCCCGAGGCGGGACTCGAACCCGCGATCCTTCGGTCCGAGATCGCTACGACACTACTGCCTTAGCTATCACGGCCACCGGCGAACCGGCCACTCGGCTACCATTAGTTTATTATGAATTTAGAAATACATTCTTTTATCTGTTATTTTTTTAAATTGTGATTGTAAATTCTTTATTAGAGAATGGTCTGTTGAGGAATGACGAAACCTGCCTTTTTTTCCCAGTTGTAGTTGGAGTCACATGTAGTTCATATGAAAACGTTTGGAAGCCGAAACAAACTGAAATTTACTACAAAGAAAAAAAATACAATTTCACGGACAGTTTCTCACTTAAAACTTTCTTTATTCAGCTCTGTTCAGTCACCAGAGAAAATATCTGCATTTTGATCGCCCAGGCGAGCGGTTGGCTGGAAATACTTTCTGAGGACTCGAAATTTGTCGCTTGACGCGCGAAATAATACCCATTTTAGTGATACTTTGGAGCAATTTCAATGTTTTTTCGGCAGCTAAAATGTTGGGTATGAACTTAACATGTTCTGAACTATCATAGAGAAACTCAGGTAGGTTTTGACCTTACGCGGCAGGCCTTTTTCTTGTTAGACGCGAGATTATCTGGGCAATACATCGTGATTGAATGAATGTAATGTTCTAAGCGATTTCGCGGAAACACCGCTGTGTGAAGGAATAAGTCTTTGTGTATTGTATGCTTGTCGCTAGACATACTAATTTGCAAGGATCTAAAATAGTTTTACATAACGTGAGAATAAATATTTACACTGGCGTTTCCCCACAAGCTTCTTGCGTTACAACCATGAATCGCTGGAACGTTTCAGATCTGGCTTCTTGATTTCATGTGTGGACTCTAGTTGTTAATGCCAAAATTGTCGTGGGACGAAGCTACACGCATTGTTTGCTATTCTTTTAGGAGAAAAATTTACAAAGAAGTAGACAAATACAATTTTAGTACAAAGTAGAAATTATCTCTAGAAACCAATAAAGATAACAGTATGCTATCAAGAACAAAGCATCTTTTTGTTTTTGCAAACATTCAAGTGCTTTTTTTTGGGGGGGGGGGTATGTTACCGAAATGCAACATTTGTGAGAAGAACTTTTTTTGTACTCATATATGATATGCCTCCTTTCGAATTGTAAATATTCGTAAGTTTACCTAATAAAAATTTTGAACGCGTTCGCATTTTTGACCCTCTTAGAATGAGGCAAAGACATCATAACATTTTTCTTAAGAGGATAATCACTGATATTCTACACTGAGTGCAATGGCATAGTAGCAGCAGCTGTAGCGTTGCCTCTGTAAAATTATTGACCAGGAAATCGTAGAGTCCGAGCCCCGTCATTAGTGAAATTTAGATACTGGCTACATAGCTGGGTCAAATTCAACCGCTGTCTGGAGGAGAATTCTAGCGGCTGGTTCATCAGAACGGTAGTTTTTTCTTAGTTTCTCTGACCAATAGAATGCCGGTGCGGTACTCTAACAAACGACCCATGGACTTTGCGTGATCTTTTCCTTCCTCATTCTTGTTCCTCCTCTTCCCTCCTAAATGACTCGATCGTAATGGGTCTTTAACACATGTGTTACGTGCAATTGTTTGCAGTACCACTATTTTAGTAAACAATTGTCTCAACAAGACCATTCATATATGACCAAATTGCAAAATTATTATTGATTTATGTACGACTCGTACAAACTTCTTTATACGTACCAATAGCAGTAGCTCAGTGCATCAACTGATGTCACTGCAGCGCCTCTAACCGGGAGGTCCTAGGTTCGAGTCCTAACGGGCGGCAGGATTTTCGACACTAGCTTTTCAGCTAGGTCGAATTCAGTCGCCGTCTGGAGGAGAATTCTAGCGGTCAGCTGCTCTGATCGGTAGTTTTCCGTGGTTTCTCCGATCAACACCAGGCGAATACCGGAGCAGTACCCTACCAAACGGGCCACAGAAAGGATGACAAATATCTCTACTGCACGAGCGAAATAAAACCATAAATTTTGTGTTTTACTTTGACAGATATTTATTGACTGGGGTGACCCGTGATTCCGTAATGTAGTTGTCAGACCGCCCGTCTTCCACCTGAGTACCGCTGTTCAAATCCTGGTCCGTATGCGATTTTTGTTGGACAAAGCCTGTGTACGGTAGGTCTATTCATTTCTCCTCCGTATCCCCTGACCTATTCATCCAACGCTTCATCATCATTAAACTCTTCACTCATTCTTCAATGCATCTGTTTCGGGAATGGCCGAACAAGGGTGGAGGAATATTTAATGTGAGGATCATGTTAAAGAATATAGCTATTTATTATGCCTAATATAATCGATTTCTGCCTCTCGGATGGCTCATGGATAGTATGCTTTCTGTGAGGTGGTCCCGTGTTTGATTCCCGGTCGGGGCAAAAATGAAGCTGTAGCTGTCTAATTCAGCCGTCTCTCTTTTATAGTTATGTGACGAAAGAAAGCTCAGGCAGGCCAAATAAGCTACGATGAAGGGAATACGCCATGCTCGTCACACGACTCCCTTACCCCGTGGATAAAAAATAAAAATACTTCCCATACCTGGGAACATCGCTAGCTGGCAAAAGTCGGGTCAATTCGACCCTAAAATGTCAAATATACCCATATTCTTTCTCTACTCTTAAGAAAGCAGAAGTGCAGCTGTTGTTGCAGTTATTGACGTCATTGGGTCGGTTTAAAGCAAATACCGGGTGCAGTTGAAGTTTGTCAACGGAGAAAATAGCATCAGTTTATAACCAAGTCCGGAAATTCATATAAAGAATAAATTTTTTTCTTTGAGTAATAATACTTGCACTGTACCGAGCGAAGTGGCCCAGGGTGTAGCGTGCTGACTTCGCATTCGGGAGGTCTGAGTTCAGTCCCTGTGTTGGCCATCCTGACCGGGGTTTCTATGTCGATATGACAGAACACACTACCAAGAATAATTATCACGCGTTACGTTGTTAACATATTAAAATTTTCCAATTATAAAGAAGTTTAAAAACATTCTTGTACTTCTTTAATCTTCTACTTCTGTATATTGTTCTAGTTCATCTCTTTCTTCTTCTTCTTCTTCTTTTTCTTCTTCTTCTTCTTCTTCTTCTTCTTCCTCCTCGTTCTTAATTAATGGATTCACGAGCGTAATTTTTCCACAATTATTATTTGTTAACAACGTGGCAATTTGAAACGTTTTAGTTTTAATTCGCAGGCATTTTTAATAGCGCGAGCCTCTCTCAATTGTTTTAATTTAAACTCTAGTATTAAAAAGGTTTCACTTTAACACTCGTGTTATTGTTTTAACGCCATCGTGGCGTTATTGTTTTAACGCCATCATTAAAAGACTTGTTTAACCAATAGCTGTCCAAAATAGTTTCGCCAGAGTGCATCATCCCCCACCCTGTGGCTTTCAGTGCCTATTAACCGTACACGTATATCCAATAAGCGCGTGCTGCCTCGTGGGGTGAGGAAACGGCCCGGTTGCCCCACGCGTTTGTTGTGGTGGCGGTGATAAAGGATGTTTGGGCGCCGGGGCCGGGGCAGCGGGCTGCGGCCTTGACCAGCGGTGCGGCGCGGCGCGGCGCGGCGCGGCGCTCACTTTCCTCCGGAGGCCTCCGCGATGGTGGAGGAGGAGGGGGAGGGGGAGGGTCCAGTGGACGGTGGTGGCGGGCGGCGCTCCAAGAGCCCGAAATACGCGGGCGCCGCGCCGCCGCCGTCGCCGCCCACCCCGAAATATCGCCTCCTTCGCGCGGTCTCGCCACGCGGCCCACTCGCTTCCTCTCCCACTCCACCCCCCCGCCCTCCCCCGCGCCGCCAAGGCCTCTGAAGATGCCGCTGCAGCCGCAGAAGACAGTACTCGGGAAAGTCCTACGTACGGAGCCAAGGGGGAGTGCCCCCTGAAGATTTTGAATGGGACCCGCACAGCATTTTCTTTCTGGAAATACGTTTAATCCCTCATTTTCCTCTTTTTCATCTGACAGTTTCGGGAAAGTTTGAACATTTGGGGAAGTTCAAGTTATCTGGCAAACCTATAAACATAAAATCAATTGTTTATTAATTTTGTTTCATTAAAATTATGATTTTATGCTGCTTGTAGTATGATTCCATGTATTTACTAGTAAAAATGTCTTTTTCAAATAAAAACCGGGAGAGTTGGCTTAGGGCATCAACTGCAGAGTCACTGACAGGAAGGTCATAAAATCGAGTCCGGACGATGCGGAATTTTCGACTCCAACTAGATAGCTAGGTCGAGTTCAGTTGCTGTCTGGAGGATAATTCTATCGACCGGCTGCTCTGATCGATAGTTTTGCATGGTTACTCCGATCAATACTAGGCGAATGCCGGAGCAGTAACCTAACAAATTGGCAAGGGATCGCGGGCGATCTTTCCTTCCCCTTCTTTGTCCTATCCTCACTCCTTACTTATACACACCCACGCACTACACTACCGCACATGCCGGGAGACCGGCTGGCATCTTAGATCTTGTTCCGTCTGGGGCGGTGCCCCAATCGTGGGAGATACCTGGTTCGGGAAAACTCTGCTAGCCGACAGGTAGGTCGGCGCCGGGTCTCACCATCATGCGGGGGAAGATCGCTGCAAACTCTCGAGGAACAATATGTGCTGCACTTTCTGGAATAATGACCTCAGCACTTGACGCACCCGAAATCACTAGTCAATCAAATCGATCAAATAAAGTTATTGATATAAAGGGGGCCTCTCTTGCTTTAGTCTGCGCATTCCTTTGTTGGAAAACAGCGAAAGTGGGAGGGACGCTCCATATGAAGCTTCAGTGGAAGCGTTCCTCTCTCTGGGAGTGGCTTCTAGCGGCTACGCCAGTGACAACCGATGCCATGCGACTGTCATGAGATAGTCACGCTCCAAGAATATCAACTACCACCGATAAAGAATGCGTCGGGAACATCACATTGTGTGACGGAGGGGAAGTTTCTTGCTTGCCAGGTGCGGGAAGTAGTGTTGCTGAAAAAATAACGAGATGCAAGAGATTATTTTTTTCTACATTAACATATTTTTGTTTGCACACTAGAGCTATTTTGTTGAAGCTGGGCGGCCCGAGTTGTTAGCTTCGACCTCTGGGTATCTCAGTTGAAATCCGTCGATTGTCGATTCATATGGAATGTGTGATGGACAGTGCTGGGTCGCGGCAGGTTTTCTTGATATTGTCTCGTTTCCCCTTCCTCTCATTGTACGACTGCCAACTCATCATTCAAATCATATCCTTATCATCACCATCATCATCCAATATTGCTACTGGCGCCTTGCGATTTAATTGTAAATCAAGCCATCTTTGTGGCGGTGGTAGGCAGCAATTTAACTATAGCACGAGTTTCCAGTGGGCACTCCTAGTAAATCCAGCTATTGCCTTTTGGCTTTACCGTGAGTCTCTCATTGCTACCTCTTCACTTCCCTGCGCGACCTTCTCAAATTCGTATTCTCCAGGTGCTTCTTTTGGCACGACCCTCTGGCACTCACCTTTCCCATGGCTGCGGCCGTTTCTTGACTGCGAGAATTTCCATTATCTTCACCCATCCACCTACATTTGAAATGCATTTGTCTCTTTTAAACTTAGTCACTGTCATCTTCGCTATACATTTGTCTACACCTTCCTTTCACTTTTCAGGACATGGATATACTCGTTGCCTCTCTACCTTAGCTCCTGTGCTGCTTTTATTGACTCTTACTAGATCATTTTACTCAGTAAAATAAGTTGTGGACTTAATTGAGCCAGGTTGTTAAAGCTGAAAGATAAACAGCTCATTTTGTCATGTTAATTCAACAGTGTATTGCCAAATTTCTGCCCCGTCAATACATTAAGATTAGTGTAATCATTCAAATAACTTATATGGGCAAACAATCTTATTTAAAATCTATCTTTAAAAACCTTTGCAATTTGAATTAGTAATACCTGAGCGTTGAAGCCAAGTAGTTACGAAAGTCCAGCCCAATGGTGTGAAGGATGTCATCTGTGAGGGCGACGGTCTTCAAAGGAACGTCGAGACACCGAGACCTCCGGAGCAGCTGGGAAAACAAATGCGTCGCTCTCAGAAAGAAATTCGTAAATGGGGCGCGCAGATGGCCTCAGCTGATGCAAAGCCTTTCGAAGGTGGAGCTCTCTGGAGACGAGACAGAAGAGACTATGGACGCGACACGGTGGCGGCGGCGGATTAGATGGAAGTTCTTGAAATAGTGGGGATAGAACTTGATTGAGTCGCCTTAATTAGTGCCAGTTGTAACGGGGAAATCTCAGTAGGTATTAATATAACAAAGGAAGTGAAAATTAATAGGAGTTGAAAGTTAATGGATTTCCAAACGGTCATGATGACGGTGGTTAGTGACGGCGATTATCGTAATTAGTCGTGACGATGATAATGACCACTATATTGTAATAATATTGAATGTGGTGATAATTGCTTTTAGAGTTAGAAATGCTGGATTAGCTCTTATACCTTATCGTACCAAAATCACCGGTGTAGGTGACTCATGGCATCAATTGGTGTCACCCCATTGTCTCTGACCGAGAGATCCTAGGGTTCGAGTCCCGACGATGGCAGGATTATTGTCACTGGTGAGATAGCTACGTCGAGTTCAGTCTCAACCTGGAGGAGAATTCTAGCGGCCGGTTGCTCTGATCGGTAGTATTGGGTGGTTTCTCCGTTCATCACCAGGCAAATGCCGGGGCAGTACCCCAACAAACGAACCACGGACCGCGCGCGATCTTTCCGTCCCATACCTTGTCCTATCCTCATCCCTTACACATGCACGTACATGCACTACACTACCACACATGTCGGGAGATCAGTCGGGAGCTCAGGGCTTATGCCGTCTGTGGCGCTGCCCTGCTGGTGGGAGATGCCTGGTTAGGGAAATCCCCGCTAGCTGACCTGTAGATCTACGACATATCGCGCCATCCAGCGAGGAAAGATCACCGCCAATTCCAGCGCAAATACGCACTACACTTACGGGAATAACTACTTAGCCGTTGACGCGCCCGGAAACGGTAATCAATCAATCGTACCGAAACTGAAGAAGCGACGCATGGCGAACGACCACACCACCGCGCGCAGAATGGCGTCATGCTCAGACCTTAACACTTTAAGGGCACAATGACGCTTCGCTACCCGTATTCAATTTGTGGGACGAAACTCCGGCATTCGGCCTATGCGATTATTTACATTCTTGAGATTACACTGCAAAGTTTTTTTGCAGCCTGTTTAATGTCATATTATTCTTGCCATTGTCATTAACTATATAAACAGAACGCCTTTGTCCCGCCACTCGTTCCTCGCTTTCCTTCAGCGATCACGCGCCAGACGCAGACGACCCGCTACGATAAGGGATAATACCAGCTGGATTTAGTGTACCAGTGGTGCAATATTAGTGACACTTCACACGATAACTGCTTTGGTGGCCATCTGTGACTGACGGTGTCGGTGTCAGCGGCGGGCACGGTTGGGTTCCGGTTCTGATGCAGGGGCTGGAACTCTGGCAGAGACCTGACGGTAGTGAGTGTACACATCACTGCTGATGACCTTTACAGACGGAAAATTCACAGCGGCGGCGAGACTCCGTCTGCAATGTTGGAGGTGTATGGTGGTGATGGCTGCGACGGAAAGTTTGGATGTGAATGCAGAAAGGGGTTCGTAACCGAATCAGTCCACTAGTTGGCCCATTAGAACGAGCGTGTGTTGTCGGTTTCTCTTCACCAGTGGAACGGCTGCGATGTTGACAGCAGTGTTTTGTACCTAATGGGATCTGTTAAAAATATATTAGTGAAGGAGGAAGTTCCGAAAGAAGATAAGGAATAAAAATAGAACATTGTGTTTACTAGTATCTTGTGCCAGGAAAGAAGAGATGAAAGACGTAACCAAATAACTGTTTGAAAATGAAACGCACAATAAACAGGAGTGAAGGGTTGTTTTGGAACAGAAAGATCTACTATTTAATTTCTATATTGAGTTATTTTAGTTTCTTCAGTTCTATCTGAAAGGATAGTGCGCATGATTTTCATCAGCTGAATGATCTGATTGTAGAAAATTATTATTATTATTTCTTCATAATTTTCTTTATTTTCTTTTTCCATACGGATAAATATACAGGATATATATGACCAATGCATATGTATCAACGTCTTTTTGTTAGGAATTCACTCTACTCTACCCCCATAAACTTTCGAGCTATTTCAGTTGTTGAGATGACAGACTTCTGCATAGTCTTATAAAAAATAATAACATTAATATTCAGATCTTTTAAACTTTAAAACAGTTTCTTCGGAATTACTGGGATGTTAGAGATGATAGTGGGGATGATTCCGTTGTACTCCATTTTATAACCCTAAAAGAGTACTCGAGCACAGGGAAAGCATTTGTATTGATTGCTTTGATCATATTCCTGCTGTTGAGTGATGTTATCAGAACTTGTCTGATTCTTCCTGCAAACTCTGTTGACAGTTTATCTTTAACCGTTGCATGATCTACACATCTTGATTGTTTGACACCTAAGTACTTGTAGCTCCTATCTGTAAGCATTGCTCTTATAAGCTGTCAATTTTCTAGCTGGAATCGATGATTTTGAATTTTTCCTTTCACTATTTGAATTGTCCGACATTTGTCCATTCCAAATCCCATACATACATACATACATACCTTGAGAACGTTTCAACAATTCACAGGAGGTGATCTAATTGCATATTTGTTGCAGCATACAGCTGCATTATTATTATTATTATTATTATTATTATTATTATTATTATTATTATTATTATTATTATTATTATTATTATTATTATTATTACTACTACTATTATTGTTATTGTTATTATTATTACTATTATTACTATTATTATTATTATTATTATTATTATTTCGTATACATACGTATATACGGAGTAATATACGTAATATAGAGAAAGTTATGTAATTCCGCGAAAAATAGTTTTCGAGATTTCAACGGAAATACACATTTTGGGGTCCCCTAATACCGAAAAAGGGTTTTTATTTTCAAAACGTCCGTTCGTCCGTCTATGAACACTGCTAGCACCTAAACCATACGTAGGATTTTTTTCAAAATTGAAGAAACCCCTGTCCATCCGGCTCTAGTTGAAGCTTAGAAATTTTGAAAAATATTCTTTAAAATTTGGGGGTACGTTACGTGAAGCCCCCCGGACATTGCCAACATTTTCTCAAAATTCTCCAAATGTTTTGTTTAATTTTTTGTAAGAATAGAGTAAAATACACTTATAAAAGGGGCATAGGTCCGATTTTCAATGTTAACTCGGAATTTTCGAAAATTGAAAAGTTTGAATTTTCTGCGGCGTCTTCCTACAATTCCAAAATTGAAGCCTGAGATTCAAGTAATATTTATTGTGCATAAATTGTTCTTAAGGTCATGTATATTTTTTTGGGAAATTTTGGTAGTTTTCGTGCAATAGTGCGTGCAATATTTGGAATTTAAAAAAATTAAAAAAACATGATTTCCTCATAAACGGCTCCAAATTTTTTCTTTAAATTTTTGATACGGTTAGTGCCAAACAAACCCTATAAGATGACATAAACGCCATATTGTTCTATTCCTTTGTTTTTTCAAAAATTACAAAAATGTATTTTTTTGACTTGCCCCTCACATCGGATATATTTACACTAGAGGCGATTTCTTCACTTTATTAGATTTATGAGTACATAGGCTTTAAATAATGTCAAATATAGTTTCTCGAAAACTCCACAGTTTTCTGTAAAAATGATATCTAAATTCCGCATTTTCATAAACGCCAAACGCAATTTTCTCAAAAATGGCTCCAAATGTTTTCTTCGAATTTTTCTAAAGGATAGTGCTAATTGCACGGTTTAATATGACGTGAAGTTCATTTTTTCTGTTTTGTTTTTTGTTCAAAAATTACAGAAATGTAATTTTTTTGAAATATCTCCCATGCCATTAATAGGCACATTTCCATCCACTTGTATACATTATTGCATTTGTTAGTGGAAGTACTTCAAATGAAGTTTTTCGAAATCTCAATAGATTCCTGTGATAAAGAGCTTCAAATTTCGCATTTACAGTAATGCTTAATCGTCATTTTGTTAAAAACGGCTTCAAATTTTTCAATGAAAATTGCTATTTAGGACGACGTTATAGCCTTCTTTAAAATAATTAAAATATTATTTAGTTTCTATTATTTAGAAACCGAAAAGTTACGAAAGTTCCAAAAAACCATTCTTTGGGCCGCAATAGATGGAAGCAGGCAAGGAGCAGGGACGAAATTCTACAGTACCAAAGAAATTAGTAAACTTTACTACGAGAAAGTCTGTACCATTCTGGAGCACATCTAGTTATTATTATTATTATTATTATTATTATTATTATTATTATTATTATTATTATTATTATTATTATTATTATTATTTACTTGAAGATTAATTAATCTCCAATATGCCTAGGCGAATCATTCATTTCCTAATGTATAGTACAAATATATCATTTGAGCATTAATTAAAAATGTTTGTTTGTTTGCAGGTGAGTTGCTGTATACAAAATATGTTGCAACTTGTTCCTGAGTTATGGTGCAAAACTGTGGTGAGCTTTTTGTTTTCTAATATTTAATTTTGACATTTAAAATATATGAAAATGTCTTCAATGAATTGTGTATTTTTTAAATAATAATAATATTGAAATTCTTTGAATTTTAAAATTCTACTAAAGATATTACATTGGCTACACAATTCTGTGGGGAGAAGTCAAAACGTGTGATGTACTTGAAAAGAGACCAATTTTTTGACTCCTCACGTCAAAATTAATTGTTCATTTTTTTCGAATACAAGAAAAAAAATTCGAATTACTGTACTGAGATTTTACAAGCTATGGGAGGTTTAAGCCTAAGTATTATGATACTGAGAGATAAGACATATCTAGGTTCAAAATCACCGCCAACAATTACATTTTATGTGAGAGACAATAACTGAAAAATGATCTCAAACCTACGACTGATCGACGCAGGTAACAGCCGACCTCGTGCCGACTTTTTAACTGGTATCGACAATCTGCCACGGTCGAGACTCGCACCTGAGACCTGGTCTACGAAGCTTCGTTTCCTGACCGTAACAGTGAGCCTACCGCATTAGGTGTTTTTATGGTTGAAGAGTTATCAATTTTTTGAAAATCAGGGCTGTTTTCTAAACGACACGAAAGAGCCTTCTTGGAGTTATTGTTCAACTTTAAGCCCCAAATCATAGCACTGCCTCATTTCCTTTAAAAGCTGCTCCCTCGCTGTAAAAATCACCTCGGCGGAGTTTCCTGCGATAGAGGAGAGGCTAAGTGGCCCCTGGGCGCAATCGAAGCAGCGCAGCGGAGCGGGGCCAGGCAGGGCGGGAAGGGGAGGGGCGAAAGGGAAAGGCAGAGCGAGGCGGTGCAGGGCGGCGGGGGCGGTGCAGGGCGGGGGGGGGGCGATGCGGGGCGGGGCGGGGCGGGGCGGTGCGGGGAGCGATGCAGGGCGGGGCGATGCAGGGCAGGGCAGGGCAGGAGCGATGCAGGGCAGGGCAGGGCAGGGCAGGGCGGGGCGATGCGGGGCAGGGCGGGGCAGGGCGGTGCGGTGCGGTGCAGAGGCAGGGGCCCGGGGCAGGGCGAAGGGAGGTGCAGGGCAGGAGGGCGGTGCGTCGCGGGGCGGTGCGTCGCGGGGCGGGGCGGGGCGGGGCGGGGCGGAGCGGAGCGAAAGGGAAGGGCGGGTGATGGGAAGGGCAGGGGAGGCACGCAGCGTCGCGTGAGGCGCGGGAGGCGCCGGGCGCCGCCGGCCGGAGCTGCCTCCGCAGGGCGATCGCGTGCGCCCCAGGCGGAGGGTCCAGATAGAGCAAGGAGAGCAGCTGGGGTGTGGGGAGTGGGGATGGCGGTCAGAGCGATGGGGGTGGCGTCAGGGGGAGGAAGCCGGGTTCGGGGATCAAGGGCCTGAGGGAAGACAGGCGCGGGTATCCTACCAGCGCAGGAGATGAGGACGAAGGCCAGGCAGTGGGTAATGGTAATAATAATGGTAATAATAATAATAATAATAATAATAATAATAATAATAATAATAATAATAATAATAATAATAAAGCTATTAAGCCCAATGTTGGGCAAGGCCTCCCACTTAAATAGTGAGGGGGGGAGGCTCAAAATTGTAACCGCTTTCAGGTGAGCTAGTCCTAGATAGCGTTTATTCAAAGCGAATTGTCCACTGTCTATATTATTGACCCCTGTTCACTTTATTCACTGACCATATTGTTATTGACCACTGTCCATGTAATTGGCAACTGGCCGTATTATTGTCTACTTATTATGTACTGGCTACTGATTATACTACCACCACTAACCACTGTTCACTTATTGACACTATCCATCTGGACCACACTCGTCACCATTATTGATCGTTGAACTCGCTGTAATTGTCGCCTGTATTATCTTCACTACTTGTGAGAAGTTTCCACAAGCTTCTATCTTTCGCTCTTCTTGACCACAGCTCGCCGGCTGTAGCTCTTATTTAATCGCACCAACGAGTTATTCGTCGTTCTACTTTCCTTTTCCCTATTCTTGTGTCCCATATAGTAGCTCGATGTTCCCTCTCTTCGGATCCATTCGCATTATGTGACCTGCCCATCTCCATTTAATTTTCATTGTCTCTGTGCATACATCTTTTAATTCTGTTGCGAAGATCTTCATTTCTTATCCTGTCTCGGAGCGTGATTCCTAGTATTTTCCTTTCGATTTTTCTTTGCCAAATTTTCATATAGTTGTTTGTTTTGGCGTTCAGAGATCAGGGCATAGTAAAGGTAGTACCTATTCTGTGATTGGGGCGGTGGTGGTAGGGGAAGCGACAGAGGGGGTAGGGGAAGCAGTGACTACGAGCATGTGGGGCGACTGCGTTAGGCTGGCCGGAGTGGGGACGGGGAGGCGGGGGCGAAGGCGTGGCAGTGTCAGGCGGGCGGGGGGCGCGAGCGAGTGGTGACGAGGGGGGGCAGAGGGGAGAGGAAGAGGAAGCGGGAGCGTTGCGAGGTCGGAAGTGAGGACTCCGATAGCGGAGATTGTGGTGTAGAAATGAGCGTCTTCCACCTAGGCAGATACTGAAGACACTTAGGTGGGTGGAAAAAAGATTAGGGCCATGAGATTGAAGCCACTGTGTCGTGCAGCCGGGGTTCGGAGAGGTGCCAGAATGTATGCAAAAGTGTGTGAAGGTCATCTGTGTGCCAAATGTATAGAGTGTGGCGTTTGGAGAAACGAGGACGGTGGAATGAGCAAGATGGAAAACTTGACATCAGTGAGAAAGCGGCACAAAGGGAGAGGTTAGTAAATGAGCAGAAAGGGTGTAAAATTGTTTGGAACAAGGTATGGAAATCAGTTATGGAAAGGTAGAAAGGTTAATGCTTACATATTAGGCGGGAATCCCAGAGTATTAATCGAATTTCTAATGAAATGGACTTGGGAAGAACGCAAACGAACTGAATTAAAATGAATTTGATGAAAATGGAAAAGGGGTAACGTACGTAATAAAGCCGGCAAGTAAAAGAGTCTTTACGTGGAAGGGAAAAGTTTGAATGAGAGAGGATAACATACGTATATTTGGGGAGAAGTAGATAACAACTTGAGGGGAATGAAAACGACTCAAAAACACGGGTGTTAGCAGGTAAGGGCCATTCAACTCATACAAGGCCGGAAACGGGAGCGGTGCGACGAGGGAGCGGAGGCAGAGGTGCGCGTTATGTTGCACCGAGTGGTGCGCGCGACGTGGGCGCATGCGAACGAGGGCATCCGCGGAGGCGACGTTGGAGGCAACACGGCGGTGGCGATGGCGATGGCGGGGGCGGGGACGAGGGTGGAGACGGAGGCGGCGGCGGTGGTCGCAGCGATGGCAGTGCCGGCGATGGCGATGGTGAGTGCGGTGGAGGGAGCAGCGGAAGTGGTTGGCGGCCGAAATGGCGGGGGAGAAGGCGGTGGCTGTAATGGCGATGGCGAGTGCTGTGAAGGGGGCGGCGGAGGCCGAGACGGCGGGAAAGAAGGCGGAGGAGGGGACGGGGGCGGTGGTGGCAATGGCAGTGAGGCGGTGGCAATGGCGATGGCGAGTGCTGTGAAGGGGGCAACGGTGGCCGAGAGGGCGGGGAAGAAGGCGAAGGATGGGACGGGAGCGGGGACGGGGGCGGGGACGGAGCGGTGCGGGGACGGGGGCGGGGTGGGGACGGGGGCGGCGACGGGGGCGGGACGAGGGCGGGGTGGGGACGGGGGCGGTGGTAACAATGGCGATGGCGAGTGCTGGGAAGGGGGCGGAGGAGGCCGAGAGGGTGGGGAAGAAGGCGGAGGAGGGGACGGGAGCGGGGACGGGGCGGGGACGGGAGCGGAGCGGGGCGGGGACGGGGGCGGGGTGGGGACGGAGGCGGCGACGGGGGCGGGGCGGGGATGGGGGCGGGGACGGGCACGGGGGCGGTGGTGTCAATGGCAGTGAGGCTGTGGCGATGGCGAGTGCGGTGACGGGAGCGGCGGTGGTTGCGGCGGAGGAGCCCGAGACGGGGGGGAGAAAGCGGTGGAGGGGCCGGGGGCGGGGGTGGCGGCGATGGCGATGGGGCGGTGGAGGAAGGGGCGGGGGTGGAGCGAGCGGGCGCCACACCGCCGCCGCACTCGAAGCCTTATTTACGACGGCTGTCGCCGCGCCCGCCCGCTGCATAAGGTCGCGCCCGTCAAACGCCGCTGCTTTATGGCTCCTGCAACGGCACACCGCTCCCGCGCTGCTCCAACGCTTATATCGCGTTTCTACCGCCAGGTTTACCTTCTTCGTCACCTCTGCCCCGTGGCTTTTCCACGTCTCTGTTGTGTCTCGCACTGTGTTGACTCGCGTTGTCTCAATCATGATCTGTACACTTTTTTTCCTGGTGCACAGCTATCGTGTTCTCTTGTATCTTATACTCCTACTTCCCTTTGCTGCATTCTTATTGCCGGCTTTTTCTGCATCTTGATCCACGTTTATATTCGCATTTACGAGTTAAGCATCATTCTAAATACATTCTCCTACACACTTGCATTCGTATTTTACATATTTCTACATCGTATATCACATTTACAGGCGCATTTATCTGCAAATTTGCGTGAATTAGAATCTCCGCTTCACATGTACTTCCAGTTACAACTCAATAGCTTTCTGAACATCATCGTCTGGAGCGTTGCGGTTTTTGTTGATGCTTTGTCCATTTTTAATTAAGCTATTAGATGTAATGTAAGATACATGCACACGTTATGATATTAAATACACACGTTATTTTCGTTATTACGCAGGAATGGAAATGCATATGTTTGGTGTCTTGGGGGAAATATATGTTGATGGATCTCACTAATCAATATTTAACTATTATTTCACGATCCAAGTTATAATACTTCATTATATTGTGGTTGTGTATAAAAATGAAACTTCAAATAGTGCTCAATTTTTTATTAGATTTTCTTGAGGTCTGGAAATCTTTGTAATTGGTCAGAGTGCATGAATATCTGAAAGTTAATCATTAAATTTAATTTATTTCATAAAGTTTTATAAATTATAATTGGGAAGCAAACGTATGTTTAGAGTTATGTGTAAACCCAAAAATTCTCCAGTAAGTGTTCTAGAATATTTGAAAAATCAAGGAATGCAATTTAATTTCTTAAATGCCTGTCATCTACACGAAAATCCCAGAAAAATCAGTTACGCTGGTGAAGATTCACATCATTGCGAAATGAAAATGTCTCACTTTGAATTTTATTAAGGGTTGTGGTTTCGTCATGATAACTATCCATACATATTTATTGACAGAATTATAAAAAACTTAATAGTATTTATTATTAATACCATAAGAATATATTCATGTAAAATTCAGTTAAAGTGATTGATGTATACGTGCTCGATTATATAAAATCTTATCAAGTGTTTCCTAGCATATAAATTATACTCTGTCTTACGTATAAATAGTTTTTAAAGTAGAAGTCATTTTTCATTTTGTGAGACTTGCAATATGAGGAAGATGAGGAGGGTAAACTCTCATTGATTGTGGTTTAGTGATTCATACAAATTATTCACATGGAGGAAGTCGCTTGTTAATTGTATTGTTTAACTAATGTACATTTCCAGTACGCGGTGATTGAATTTATTTGAATTAGTTACCGTTACTGCGTACTGATGAAAAATTAATACATTCGTGAGTTATGAAGTAGGTAAAATTTTAGTTTGATAAAGGTAACTCTGCCCTTATATTAGTATCAAGTGGTGCTACAACATGACATACTTTTGCCAATAATTTGTGACGGCTACTTAATATTATTATATTGCATCTTCTATTCCTCTTTAAGCTTTAACTATGGATCAAAAACACAAATGAATTAGTCATAATTAAGCGAAAACTATTTGGTACTATTTTGAAAAAAGTGTCCGTGAAATAATTGAAACATACGATTCTGGAAAATTGAATTAAAAAAGAAATCTCTTAATTCAATATTAAGAGAATTAGGTTTGCAAATAATTTGAACCATATAAATCCATATTGCAGGAAATCTATTAATACTTTCAAAAACTTTTCCATAAAATAATTTAAAGATCTAATGTTAAGGAATATATTGTATTATAAAACAAGTCTAACTATAATATTAAAGATGAAGGAAAGATTTTTAAAAATGTCAACTTCTGCGATTCTCGAAATTTCAGAGTTTGTAATGAAAATTGAACCTACCCCGTCTTATTGAGCAAATATATATTAGAGCAGAAAAAAAAGAAAATGAAAAAAATTGGTGCTACTTTTGAGGAAATATAGTTCACGTATTTTTTTGAACCACCAGTTCACTTAAAATTACACGATAATTCCACATATTTAAAAAAAGTATACATGAAATTAATCAAAGATCTAATTTTGAAGAACAGATTTCATTAAAAAGATCCTCAATAATGTAGTTCTGGAAGGAAAAATTAAACATTTACAATTTTGTAAAATTCAAAGATTTTAATATAAATCAGGCCTACAGCAGTTTTATTAGCGTATATTCCTCTATTCAATTTGACGTAATTTTTAAGGATATATCTCTTGGGCTTCACGTAAAGTACCACCGCAAATTAAAATATCCATGTCAAAGTTCAAGAGGCCACGCCAACAGCAATATTGACGGGCGGGCGGACGGACGGATTGATTGATTGCTAGTGATTCCAGGTGCGTCAACTGCTAAGATCATTAGTCCCGTAAGTGTAGTGTGTGTTTTTTCGTCGGGAGGTGTCGGTGGTCTTTCCTCGCTGGATGGCGATATCCGGCGCCGACTTACCGTTCGGCTAGCGGGTTTTCCCCAATCAGGTGTCTCCCACCTGCGGGGCACCACCCCAGCCGAGACAAGCTCTAAGTTCCCGACCGGTTTCTTGGTACATGTGGTAATGTAGTGTATGAGAGTGTACATGTGGGTAAGTAAGGGGTGAGAAGACAAGGAAGAGGAAGGAAAGATCGCGCGTTGCCCGTTTGTTAGGGTACTGTTGCGTCATTCGCCTGGTGTTGATCGAACAAACAACGGGAAACTACCGATTAGAGCAGCCGGCTGCTAAAATTCTCCTCCAGAGAATTCAACCTAGCTTACAAGGTAGAGTTGAAAATCCTGTCACCATCAGGACTCGAACCTAGGACCTCCCGATCAGAGGCACTGCAGTGAGATCAGTTGATTGCCCCGAGCCAGTTTTCCAATTCTGTTGGAGTCAGATAGCCATAATTAATTATAATATTTCTTTTCTCCACCAAATTCTGCTCGGTTATATCGATTTCTGGAAGTGCATTCCTGGAAGATGTGATGTCTGTGTCCTGGAAGTCGAATTTCCTGACACCGACTGACATGGTAAAATATTCTAATAACTTCAATATTCATATTTCGTGTCCATTTCATTTGTTTGTCTTTCCTGCCTCTATGGGCAGTATTCCCACACCTGTGAGCACGAGCCGGCAGTTGGAGTGGCACTAAATGCGCTGGCCTCTGCATATTCCACGTTCGGTTGTTCTGGTTGATGTTGAGCTGTAGCTCTTTGAGTGACAGAGGTCTGCGTCATCAACTCTCTGTCATCGGCGGCTCGCATGCTGTCGTGTTCATCGCCGACTCTGCACACGCCCAGGCAGCGGCTCGTGAACCGAGCCTTACGACTTTCAGAACGTGCCTTCATAATTCTGTGGGTATTTGCCATTGCCGTGTTTGCCGGTTGTATTCAATGTACCCCGTCTCCCACGTGGCTAAAGATGGCAGGCGCTCTGATGTAGGGTTGGACTTTGGGAGACGAGGGTGAATATGGAAAGGGGAAAAATGGGAAGCCTTTCCAGATGGAAAATTGCTGGGGTTTAGGTAACGGAAAAAAGTGATCTACTCGATCCACCCACTTACTGGAAGGGGAAGGGCGGGATATGAAAGAGAGGATGTCTAGTTTAGGACAGCGGACTGCGCCCCTTTGTAGGTAGTGGAAACCTGGTTGATTGCGCAGCCCCTACCCTCCGGCTGGGTACTGCAGGGTCGCCAATTCCCTACGTCATTATTATTATTATTATTATTATTATTATTATTATTATTATTATTATTATTATTATTATTATTATTATTATTATTATTATTATTATTATTATTATATTTCTCTTGTAGAAATAACAGATTTTTCGTATTCATATTCCCTAATTCAATCTTGTTGATTTGTCGGTGACTCATGCCGTTGTTACTAACGTTAAACTGAACGAAATGTCTTTCATTATTGTTTACATCCATTTGATAATGAAACATTTTATTAATTAATTTTGCCATCCTTGTGCCTTTCAGGCGTATTGTCAAATTTGTGGCATCGTCACTTATTGTCAACTACTGTATTCCATATTCATCATCTGACCTTCCTCGAACGATCTAAGGTCATTGGTCGATGACGATTTCTGATCAACATACAACGGGACAACGAGGCAAATTTTCTTTATTCCAAAAAAAGGATACTGTTGTTATTCGTGGTTTGGGTGAGGTGGTTTGGGAAAATAAAGGTGAACGAGAAAGTCATTTACATTTTGGGAGAAAACGTTCAGAAACATTAAAAAGCAAGATTAGATAAATGTTTTTTCTCTCTATTTCTTTCTATTGTATTTTAGAATGTAGTTGACACAAATAAGTATGCATTCAGGAAGGGTACGTTCAAATACCAAGGAAATTTGTAATGTTTTATTGAGACTGAAGAGAATATCAATGCTGCGTGATGGAAATGCTTTTGTAAATACTTTGCATTTTATTACGACGGTCCATAAAAAAAGTTTTCCATACGATTGCACGGTTTTACTACCTTTGCATTACGTAACCCCAATAAACAAGGTATTTGGAACTTTGTCAAACTATCCAGCTGTCTCACTAATATTTCTCGACGTTCATAACAACGTCTTCACTCATAGCTCGAAATATTTTGAGAAACTTACATTGCACTGAATAACCATAACACTTTTAATTTGAAAATGCTCATTTTCAATAATTTAGTAGGAAATATTTTAATACATTATTAGTACTTTCTGAATACAAGTGTTTACTTCCTACGAAAGGAAAAGCTTTCTAAAAGAAAAGTGCTGAATATACACTATGCGGAAAATCGAAAACTTCAAAAATATTGTTTTTACATCGTTCAGAACTTATTCTGCAAAACCAATGAAATGAGAAATTTACAAATTCTGGAACAATATAAATGACTATTCACCGTGAAAATTGAAAACTTGTCTGGAAACGTAATCGAAAAGGATGTTTTATTAAGAAGATAATGTAAGTAGGGTATTGATATCACACTTCCTTTATTAATTCAATTACTAATATTATAATTTAATTTACCTACTCTTTTATCTTATTAATATCTAATGAAATATTTATATGCGGAAAATGCGCATCATAAAGACGTTTGAAAAATGTATAATCGTAGATCAATAGAACCTACTGTACCGTGGATTCCGGATCTGAATTTTCTGTCCAGGTGATTTAATTTGGAATTATCTCTCTAATATTGCAATCGTTCTCACGATATTTATTACTGGAAATTCATTGTATACAATTTAATCGGGGAGCTTCCTTGCTGTCATCCTGATTACAAAACTCGAATTTTTTTTTACCACAGCTCCTTTGCTCGGTGGTAATGATGAAAACAAAATACAATAAACACCAAAACCTGAAATAAATACCTTTTTATCACATATCAATATTAGCTTCAGTCGTACATTTAATACATTTACATTAATTCCTTCCCTATCATGTCATACATAGACATTATTAATTACTAAGGGGTTAATTTTGATGATCTAAAATATAGCCAAAAATTATCAATAAAATGGTCTTAAAACGTTTTTAAAATGCCTTAAAAGCAAAGAAAAATGACGTCAAAGATCTTATCAAAACCGGTTCAGATGAACAACTCAAGGTGTTGGATATGTTATTGATGTTATCGAAGCTTCTTCCTTTGGTTTAAGAGAACTCGGCTGGCAAATGTTTGGTTTGCATTCTTCTTTACCTGAAAATATCTGTCTTTAGTTATCCCGAAATCGACCGAACCGACAATGTCGCTGATAGGCGTTACAGAAACCTTAGATTACATACAATGGCTGACATTACAATTTCTGAGCAAAGAATTCGAATAAGCTACTCAGGAATTCTGGGGAGAACAATTGTTGCATCTCGTAAATATTATTTGAAGCAAGAACCATTAAAATTATATTAAAATCGAGAAATCAGCAAAAAATACTTTAAAAATAACGGGAAAAGACAGAAAAATGACTTATTAGTGGTAATCAAAAAATGCAAAGAATCCCACATAAAAAGGGGTAATTTCCTTTCGTCATAAAATTATTGTATGTACTAAAAGGCGTTATTCTAAAGTGAAAGAAAAAAATAACATTTTATTAAAATCCGCCCCTATTCATTACTATTCCTTGCTAACTTCGATAGTATTATATTAAATTATATGATTTAAAAGCTTCATATTCCTACAATATTATGATGTTTTTCCTTCCCTTGTGCTGTTCCAGTCTGCCTTCGTGATCGATGGAAGATACAAATATTCCATTACCGTTTTTCCCTTCGTTCAGTCAAAACTTACATACAAATTACATACAACTTACATACGTTCGTCCCTCCATCTTGCGTCTTTCTTATCCAAGCCCTAATTTTCGAAAATAATTTTAACTTCCAAGTTCCGCTAAAAAAGTTGCTTATTAGCTTTTGATACTCATTCACTATTCAAACACAAACTTTAAACTCAATTAAATTTAAAAAACAACTTGTAAAACATTACAAGAAACTCCGCTCATCAGCAGCGTAACAATCGCTCATCACGAGCGCCTGTATCATTCTCCTCGTTCACATTGAGATGTTCGCAATTCAACTACATTTGGGTTTTTCTAACGTGGCGGCTGAGGGTAGTATCTCAAAGTTGGAATTCGGCCCGACTTTTTGAGTCATGCTCAGTCCTGCAGCTAGAGTCGTTTGATCTGCAGCGCTGCGTGATGCGGTCGCGATCATGCGACATCTTGCGGCAGGACTGAGAATGACTAAAAAAGTCGTGCCAAATTCAATCTTGGAGATACTACCCTCAGCCGCTACGTTACAAAAACCCAAGTATATCTTTCCTGACCAAAAGAAATCACAAAAGTGTTCCTTGTTCATACTTCCTCTGCACTAGGTTCGTTTGTCCAACCCTGTTTGTCTTCCTATTAGTTCCTCATTTATGATCCTGGATGCGTTTTTACTGACAATTTCCAATTTTATTTTTCACATTTTTTTCTTGTCTCACACGGAAATCCCTTAACACATGTCCTATTGATAACAACGGTTTCATTTTGTATTTTATTACAATCGCAATTGCATACATCCGTCTCTTTGATTTATTTTATCCATGATAACCATTTATCAGTCCACTCCGTGATTCATTTGTCTTTGCCAAATAATAAGTAAATATTTTGTATGCGTTTTTCGGTTTCCTTAAGATAGTCCTAAATGACCAGTCACATTAGAATATCCCTCTATACTCCTTATCGTAAAAAACGTAATGCATTACATATAATTATAATGATTTTTTGTAAAAGGAACTTCGTGTCAGACGATTACTAGATATTGCACTCACATATACACTCGCTAATTATCACATTTAAAAACTATCCTCGAACCAAAAAATAAAAAGAAGCAAAAAACAACAAAAACTCTATCTTCGCTTTCATAAATGCTTGGGATAGGTCGATTCCAACCAACTACCTTCTTCCTACCTTCTCTATGTTCCATCTTCCACACAAAATGATCCACTGCATTTGTATTGTAGTCTTGGAACGACATAATCAACAAATGACAGAAGATAAGCGTCCATTCTAATAATTTTAATATATAGTCAAACGTAATATTTATACTATAAAACCAGTTAATAGCAGCAAATGATAACACATCTAAAAACTACTACCTTTAAATTAAAAAAACAACATGAAATTTAATTGATGGGAAAGCTCAAATTACTTTCTAAACTAAAACTTTTAGTTTTAAATACATAGATATTGAACTCAACCACACCCTTATTGCCAAATTTCCTACTTATCCTTTTGTTCGCAGAAATGCATTTTATTTATCAATCTGCCGATTATTTTTTTTTGGGCAGAACTATGGTTAAGGAATGACCTATGCTGACAATTGCGTTCTTTAGTTGTTTTCGAAATGTTTTATCTCCTTGGGTGTGGCGTTAGTAGATTCTCTTTGAATGATTAAATGATTCTAAGGAACTCGATCGTATTCCAATGTGTATTTGGTTTCAGTTTATTTCATAAACTGAGTATAGCACTAATGGAAAATTGGGTTTATAGTAATTTTTTTGTAACTTGGTGTGTTTTATTTCTTATTTATTTATTTAATTTAATTATTTACTATTTTGCCAAGCTAATGAAACCCACATTTCAAGTAACACCATACATTTTGAGAAATTAATGTGGATTGAAACGGTTCATCATTTCATGTATTCATTCTAATTTAACAATTCATGTATTCATTTTAATCGAATCTTTATAATCCGAATTTTGATAGCATGAGAATATTGTGAGAATAAAGTTGAACTTTAAATATAATTCAAATAACGGAAATAATTATAGGCAAAAGTAAAAAACGCATAATTTAATGCGTAGTTGATTAATTGATGAATTCTACGATCAATTTAGTAAGTTTCCGTAGACAATAGAAAGTATTCATAGATTATTAATAACGACATTGAGCATCACTGTGCAACAGAGTTGATTCGAACAAATACTTAAAGTAATAAAAACGCGATAATGACTATTAAATGTATTGGAGTAACGTTTCGTCATTACATAAAAGTCCATATTAGACTTTAAAATTTGTGAGTGGGTCCAATGAAATTCAAATTCGTTGAGTGCTTCAAAAAGTAGTAATGAATGCAGTCAAAACATCCAAAGTTGAAGAGCTCATCTACATTTAATCAAAAATATGTTTTCCAAAATTCATTTCTGTTAAGCCCTGGTATTTATTTAAGATACATACATATTTATTCCTCACAACTGCAGAATGTCAAATGTGATGTTGGAAAAACATGGACACTTCTGTCAGGAGCTCGAAAACAGTTTCAAAATATTATTTAAATTTATTCCTGAGTGATTCTGAAATAAGTTTTGACATTAAGTAAAATATTTCCTGCGCCCAAAATGTCTAAAAGACACATACGTACTGTTAAAGGGAAATTCGATTTCTTGTAGTGTGAGAAGGCGCCTGATGGAGAGGCGTGGTCGCTGCAGTGGGCGATGTGGCTAAACAAGAAAAAGGAAGCTGGGGAACGGGGCGGGCTGCGATGGCCATGATTAGCGTCGATATTTGGGCGGCGTCCCACCCCCGTCCGTCACCGCCACGCTAACTGACCCCTCAGGGCGGAGAAAAGGTTGGGAGAGGGGGCAGGGAGACAGACGGGGTAGGGAGAAAGACGGAGGGAGGAGCAAGACGTGGCGGGGAGCAAGACGTGGCGGGGAGCAAGACGTGGCGGGGAGCAAGACGTGGCGGGGAGCAAGACGTGGCGGGGAGCAAGACGTGGCGGGGAGCAAGACGTGGCGGGGAGCGAGACGTGGTGGGGAGCGAGACGTGGAGGGGAGCGAGTCGTGACGTGTGCGAGATGTGACGGGGAGCAAGAGGCGGCGGGGAGCAAGACGTGGCGGGAGCAAGACGCGGCGAGGAGTAAGACGTGGTGGGGAGCAAGACGTGGCGGGGAGCGAGACGTGGTGGGGAGCGAGACGTGGAGGGGAGCGAGTCGTGACGTGTGCGAGATGTGACGGGGAGCAAGAGGCGGCGGGGGAACAAAAGGTAGTGGGGAGCAAGACGTGGCGGGGAGCAAGACGTGACGGAGAGCAAGAGGCCTCGGGAAGGAAGAGGCGGCGGGGAACCAGACGATTGGAGAGAACGACGTGGAGGGAATGATGGAACGGTGTGGCGGGCGGGGAAGGCTGCCTGGCGGTGGAGGGGATCGGAGCGAGGGTTGCGGGAGGGTGGACAATTATGTAACCTGATGGAAGATCAACATCGATGTGCGCGACTGCGGCTGCCGCGGGGCGACCGCTACTGCGGAACTTTTCCCCAGAGGTGGACAGAGGGTGATCTGTTGCTCAGGGACGTATGAAAGGGGTTTCTAGTTTTTTTTTAAATCAAATTACCTCTCTTATGCAGCTCTGTTCCGAGACCAGAACTTCTTACAATGCTGTTTCTTATTTGTATTCTCAGAAGTAACACACACTGATTTATACTGAAGTAGCATTTTAAACATTGAATTCAATTTCCGATTATCACTTTCGTAGAAACACTAACTAAATAAATATCCAGCATAAGATGGTTCGTTTATACCTGACAATAATCGCAGGGCTATGAAATTATCTTACTTTGGTTTTAGTTGTATACTTTCAATTACGTAATGTTTATTATTCCAAAAATAAATTAATCGTCTGGACAGCGCTCGCAGTGTGACTAGCTGCGCGCCAACACCAGGAGGGAACACCAAAGCGGAGGCAATTTTATCTGAACCGTGCAGCATTTTCCTGGCTTTTCCCCTTGAGAGAAAACCCGTCAGCAACCGGCGTCAGTTAGCGAGTGTACCCGTAATATTCGCTGTTGATTCGTAATCATCTGGTGACACGCCGTTCTAAAGGGAAATGGGTCGGTTCGGGGCTAAGGCTCTTCCACAGATATTGGAAAATGTACTACGAATAGGGTCATCTTCTAGTCATAGCATTCACGGCAAGAATTGGACGTGGTATTACTCGTATGATGATCAACTGACTTGATGATTTTTCAATTCTGAGTGCTTGACATTGATATTCTGAATAAATTACTCAGGTCAACAATGAAAAATCATTAGAAATAAAAATATGTGTGATTTACTCTGTATAATGCCCTGATTACAAATATCTACTTACAATTTCTCTAGCACGTATCATTTTTGTGATAAGATAGATTTAATATGGCGAATGTGCGAATTAACCCTCCAAATAATAACTTACCTAGTCAACATTGAAAAACCATCAGAAAAGAAAAATGTGAAATTTACTAAGTGGCACGCCCTGATTCCAAATAAGTGCTTCGATTTTCTCTAATATGAATAGTTTATGATAAATTATGGTTTTCATATGGTGACTGCGAATCCCCAACGGCAAAGCCGTTCTTTCAGGAACTGCTGTTGCTAGGGATGAAATGAGCTCTTTTTCTTTGACTTGCGTATCTCAAAGCAGATATAGAAAAGACAGAAATAGAAGAGTTTCTTATGACCCTGGAATACAATTTTCTCAATGTTCCTCTCGTAGATCCCAACATAATATCTCTCCCTCCTTTTCATATAAAGCAGAGAGGGAGAGACAGACGGAGAGAGAGGGAGAGGACACGGAGAGAGAGGAGGAGAGAGAGGAGAGACAGAGAGAGAGATGAGGGAGGTGGTTTGAGGGAGAGGGAGAGGCGGAGAGAGAGGGAGAGGCGGAGAGGGCACGGAGAGAGAGGGAGAGACGGAGAGAGGAGAGGAGAGACGGAGAGAGAGAGGGAGAGAGACGGAGAGAGAGAGAGGGGGAGACGGAGAGAGAGAGAGAGAGGGAGAGACGGAGAGAGAGGGAGGAGACGGAGAGGGAGAGACGGAGAGGGAGAGACGGAGAGAGAGAGAGGGAGAGACGGAGAGAGAGAGCGGAGAGACAGACGAGAGAGAGGCGGAGAGAGACGGAGAGACAGAGGAGAGACAGACGGAGAGAGAGAGACGGGAGAGACAGACGAGAGAGACGAGAGGGAGAGACGGCAGAGAGAGAGGAGAGAGGAGAGAGACAGACGGAGAGAGAGAGAGCGGGAGAGACAGACGGAGAGAGAGAGCGGGAGAGACAGACGGAGAGAGAGAGCGGGAGAGACAGACGGAGAGAGAGAGCGGGAGAGACAGACGGAGAGAGAGAGCGGGAGAGACAGACGGAGAGAGAGAGAGCGGGAGAGACGGAGTGCGAGGGAGATGAAGGGCAGAACGTCTGCCAGGTTCCGCTAGTTGTTTAAAAATTCCTAACATTTCACGAAAACTACTAATATTTTGTATATATTTTGTAGATTACCTTGTTTCAAGATCTGTCTTTAAAAATCTATTTCATTCAGGAAACAATGTCTTTATTCAGTTTTGACCTTTTGAAAAAGTTTTGACCTTTGCAATTTTCGAAGATTCAGAGAGTTTAACGATACTGAGATCTGAACCAATTTTTAAGCGTTCTTTGCTATATCTGTGGAAAACTTATTTTATTCCAACCAGTTAGCCATGTTTGAGAATTTTTTTAAAAATGTTCAGGCATCATGTGAAGTCGGAAAATCAATATATCCGTTTCAAATTCGCAGAGCCTCGAGATTTTGGAAAAAATCTTCTGAATGGTTTGGGCAGTAGCCCAACTAGGTTCCGAGGCGGACGTTTAAGCACCAAATGCTTTCGGAGGACTTCCCTTTCCGTTAGTGAGCCCCAATACGAACGATCTTCGACAAACACTGTATTGTTGAAAACCTTTTATAAAGTATAATGAGATTTATTTTTTGGCGCTAGAGGGTTAATTGGGCTTTTTGTATCTGGTATTTCATTGTCTTTCATTAACCTCCTCTTCCACAATTATTGTGTCTTAACAACCTTTATGGCTTTTCGGCTTTCATATCTTTTTTCTTCCGGGGGCTTTTCCCAGCTTCAGGGGATGCCGATTTTCGACTATCCGCCCCGGGTACGCACTATGTCCCTCATGGGAACACATAATAATCTTTTCCTCTAGACACCAACTCACTTGCGGGCTCATTTGATCTGGGGTCAACAGAACGTGAGGCCTTCCACGACAACATACATGAAAGGCAAGGGACAAACAACCATGCCCACGGCGGGACTCGAACCCGCGACCCTTCCAGCCAAAGCGCTGAGTCGACTCACGCTCTACCTCGGCCATCCAGGTCGGCCTTTTCGCTTTTCATATCATAATTATTAATTCAATCTGAAAATCAAGATTGAAACGAGTATGTGGATACAGTAAATATTTTGTGAAAAAATCTGTCATTTGCTATTCGGAGCTGTGAGAGGCATTGTATAATATGCTTATGAAATGTTGGGAAAATTGACAAAAAATATTATTATAGTGAGTATACGATAATCCGGTGACATTTGCTGGTGTTCAGTAATGAGTAATCAAATCACGTAAATTCTCTCTGTTCTGACGGTAAATCTATCGATTCTCGTTAAATTTTGTTATTTTCACCGTGGCTTTAAATTTAATTAACATTCTTTCCTTTAGCGGTCTTTGTTTGATGGATACGCCATTTTTAAGAACTCGTTTAACGTTAATGTTCGTTTTACTACCAAATACAATTTTCTCGTTCAATAAAGGCGCTTTTCGGCGACCTTTGGGCAGGAGGTGAAGGACGTTCCCCGGAATGCTCCGTATCCCACGGAGATAAGTCTGACGGGGAAAAGATACCACCCTGACAGGTTGTCTAGGTTCTGGCGATACTCGCGTCATTAGCGTAAAGGTGTAGGCAGTGGGAAGGGGCCCAAGCCGCCCGAACTTTAGTTCGAGGGGCCCCCTGATGGGCTCTCGGCTTCGTTGTGGCAGTGACCCGATACTCTGGGCAAAGAGGAGGGACTTCTTACCGGCGCACGCGAGTAGCGCATTATTCGGACTCCGGATTACCTGGGTAGCTAGTAGCTCTGAGCTGGCAGGGCGGTCCCACCCAGGCATTGAATCGAGAGATTGCCGGATTCGGTGGTCAGCGTACCGGACTGTTGTACCCGAGTTTGCGGGTTCAATCCCGATCGAAGCCGTGGATTTTTAAGGGCGAAAAAATCCTTCGTACGCCTTCCTTCGGAGGGGAAGTAAAGCCGGCTGTCCCATGTTAGTAGATTTACTGCATGTAAAAGATCCTCAAGCCTAAAAGAAGCCTCTGAGCAAAATTGAGATCCGCCTGTTTCGTCGCCCAAGATAATACCTCCTTTCTCCGCTAGGTGGTGAAAGGAGCGTAGCGAAATTTGCGTGGTTAGACGGAAGAGCGGGCCTGATGGCCCGAGTCTCGCCACGTAAAATAAGGCATTAACTAACTAACTAAAATTGCCGTGAAGGTAAACTGCGTTCCGGCGGGACCCGGATACCAGCCTGTCGGTGTACTTGTGCATCGGCGGGGGGTGCGTAAAAATATATGAAGCCCTAGGTGCCCACCCGGGGGACTTGTGCTCCCTGGTAGAACATGAGTAATGTGTGGAGTGGTAGCCCACGCAAGGAATCCTATTAATTTGTATACATCGGATGTTTAGAATAAAAATGTTCTCTTTGGGCTCCTAAAATAGACTCGTAAAAGGTAAAAATAGGCTGTGTAATTCCTTATAATGTACTCGCAGGCACAAAACGAATGAGTTGTAGTACTGGCACAATTCTAAAATATGATTCTTTTAAAGTTTAGTCCATTATTTTGTAACATCGTCTCTTATATTATTTCAGTAGTACACATACCTTTCGCGGTTCTCACAGGCAACCAAACTTTAAAAAATATGAAGGATTTGTTTAAAAATAGCATCTAAATATTCATGCTATATGCAATCCGCAACACTCAGCCGCAATTTTAATCTATTTCGTTATCTATAACTCCTAAACTATGCGTTTTAGGGTTCTAGAAACTAAAATATTGTGGCCAAAGGCCTCAAATAAACGTTTCTTACATCGTTATCTAAAGGATGAGATCTTCTGAAACAATCTATTACATTTTTGCTGGTTTGACGCTTCTCAATTCTACTTCACCTGTTCAGAGCCTGTACAATCTGCAACTGTATGTGAAATTGAACTAATTATTTGATCTTCTAAGCGACTGAGTTACATAGGTTTACCTCTCTCGTCGGTAATAACATTAAATAAGAACAGTTTGTACTGAGAAGGGTGCATTGTATTATTATCAATTACAAAGAGACAAATAGAACTAGTGACAGAGGATAAGAAAGTCATGAAGCAAAATATATATTACAGACGTAATATGGAAGTGGAAAAATAGGGAAGAGAGTGGGGTTTACCATGCGAGAGTTCTCGCACGGGTACGCTAGTTTTATAATAATTTAGAACACCTATGAAAACTTGAGTGAATGCTGACTCCTTAATTACAGATATGAAACCTGCATTTCAACTTCAAACGAAACCTTCAAACGAAAACTCAAAACACTTTATCTCAAACTTGATATCAAAAGAGTTTGAGGTTCTATTTTACTTCCAAATGTTTTATTCAACTCATGAGCATAAAATATGAAAAACTCCATGTCGCTACTCACCTATACCAGTCAATGATCCGCCCAATTTTATCCTACGCTTCTCCTATCTGGGCCTCAGCCAGCAAATCGAACATCCAAAAAATGCAGGTTTTCCAAAATAAATTCCTCCGAACCATCACTAAAGCTCCATGGTTTGTACCTAACTCCCAGTTACATAACGAACTCGGCATTACTCCTATCTCCGTCCATTTCTCCCTCCTATCCTCTCGCTTCTATCCTAAAATTCCCCAGATTCCCTCAGCCGTACATTTCAAAATCGGAAAACAAAATCCTCACCACAATAGACTAAAGCGAAAACTACCGCGACAGTTCTTCGACCCTCCTTGATTATCATGTACCCGATGTGGCTTCTCACATTTAATTCACATGAACTCAATGTATTCATGTCTATAATTTTTCTCAATCAATGTTAATGTAATTCAATGTAACATCACTGTATCGTACTCGGATGCTGAGGGCCTTCGGGCCAAGCAGAAATAAATGAAAAAAACAACAACTACTGTAATAAAACAAACAATAAGAAAAAATACTTCTATCGATACTTTTTCATGTAACTCTCTGTTTCTGAGGATAAGCGAGTCAGGAAACTTCATCGTTTTAAAAAGTATTCAACTTGAAAGTATTCGCTACCGGAGGTGCCATGCAATGCTAAGATAAACTAGGAGGCTTGTTTGTCTCTAAAACGTTCATCCCAATAATATAACGCAATTATAATCTGTTTTATAAAAATATTCTAATAATGCGTGGCTTATTCTTCACAACTATGAACATTATTTTCGTAGTAAGTAATACTAGTAGGAACTGTGCCAATGTAACAGATCTCCAAAAATGTAACAGAATGCCTCAAAGGGACGCAATTTGTAGTTAACGGTGTAATAAACAGAACAATGCCCCCCAAGGAATACTAAAAGGGACTAAGTTCCATCGTTTCCGACATCACAGTGGTGACGTGTAGAAGCGCAAGATGTGTAGCAAGTTACATGTGCGCCTCTTGTTTTCCATACTATGATTCTGTATATTAAACGTATGATATTCGAATCGTATTGCAATGTTTATATTATTCGGACTTAGTATAACAACTTCATTTGATAATTCTTCAATCTTGTTTAGTAATAAGATGCCTTACAATACATATTTCCTAAACAACTTATTTTACAATTGCAAGACAGCATTAGATACCACCAAAATTAAGTGAAAGTCATGTTAATATTTTTACTGATAAAACAATAAAATTCCAGAACAATATTTACAAATATTTTAATATTTTTGTTAAAAAATCGTCATCTATTTCTCACTGCAGCTACAATTGGCTCTCAATCTTCTTTACATTTTATAAATTTTTCAATAATTCTTTCCTTAACAAATCAACAAAAATGTATTTATTGATTATATTGAAAATGCTTATGTATCTAAGAACCCATCTTCAGAAGATACCGCGTACATTTCAGTTAATTCCTTTCTCGTGTTCCAAAAATAATAGTCATAGAACTGTATTGATTATTTGTGGCACGAAGATGAGGCATTGAATCAAAATTCCTACATCAACCGCGAGGGGGAAGCGGAGTTATGTTACTTAAGGGAAGATTCCCAACGACCTACCGTGTTGCGCAATCGGGGTTATTTCATTCCCTGCTACGTAACGCCAGGTGATGGATCCACGAAGAGGTAAAAGGAAGGCTGGGAGACCGAAGCAGAGACAGTTGCGGGTGGAATTTCCCCATTAATTTGCCAAGAAAATTTCAGTCAATCACGGAGCTTTTGTAATGCATATTTTGCTAATTTGGGAAAGGACGCTGGTGATGCGTGATTTACACGATCGTCGTTTTTGTCAGGTCCAGAAGTCACGTAATCATATGTGGTAAAGGTCAGCTTGTTTGCCGACTCATGACGAATAAGGGACTAGAGGCAAACGCGTTGAGTGAGTGGGAGGCGGTCACACTACATGAAGTTTAATAGAACTGCTGAACGTTCTATGCTTGCAAAATGAACGAAAGAAAACAGTTGCAACATAAATTACATTTAACATGATCTGGGTAAATTGAAACTAATTAGTCTCTCTTGTACAAAAAGTGTATCTTAAATCTTTTGTTTGAAAATTCTTTCTTTTTCTATACAAAGGGAAAAATGAAAAATTGCCAAACGGCGGCTTAGTGTCAATATATCTAACATTACTTATCACTAATATTTCTAACAAAAAATCAAATATTAATAATTTATTATTTATTTTGATAAGCTCTAATATACGCAGGAAACAACGTACTATTTCATACATTTGATGATTGATGAACAAAACATTTAATGATACTTCAACGGTTCGACTTATATATCGCTGAGTAAATTGTAAGTAATATGATTGCTGTTACCATTATATAACATATCAAATTGATCTAAGCAAAATATTATTTTCACTTTCAGGAGTGAAAATGAGATTTTACTCACCGATTTTGTTTGATATTTCACTTTTGCAAGACTAAACTCAGTTTGCTCGTAACAATCACGTATGAAGATTGCTTATATCTTTAAGCTATCTCCTGTAGTTATGTTTGTTTCTAAGTACGTATAATAATTATGGATTAAAAATATCACATAACAGTATATTGAAAATATTTATACTGTCCAGAACCATTTCTTATCTCTTCACATTGGCCTTCAGTGAAAGGTGTGAAAAATGTTCCATTCATGCAATTGGACCAGATCTATAGACAGAACTTCGACGAGAGAAACCAAGTAAGAACGAAACAGACATAGTAATCGTAGAGATAGTGAAGATAATGTATACCATTCAAAGAGTATTAGTGAATATCCCATATCCTGGTGTCAAGTAATCTGAATGACCTCACAATTGGTTGTTAGCAAATAATTGAAGAAAAATGATTAAATATTAAAAATTTGATGGCTGGATATCAGAGGTTGATATACTTCGTACGGTCGTGGTTATAGTCATAGTAGCATCTTTTTATTTGTTTGAAGAAAACTAAATTTTCATGAGAGTAGTTTGAAAACGATAAATACATTTAAGAAATGCCAACTATGGTCAAAAAATAAATTTTGTGATTAACAGAAATTATTAACTATGTTTGTTGATTTGACGACCTTAAAAGACCCAGTATTTCCTCGATTGCTTAAGACCTATTGAAATAGAAAATTTCGAAAACCTTTGTTTCGGAAGCGGACTGAGTGTCACCTGAACCAACCTAGCGGAGCGGTCTGGCCGCGCGCGACCCTGAGTGGGGGCGAGGGGCGGGGCGGGGCGGCGCAGGGCAGGGGGGGGGTGAGGCGGGGCGGGGCGGGGCGGGGCGGGGCGGGGCGGGGCGGGGCGGGTTAGCTGGGGCGGCGCGAAGCAATGACGCGCGGCTCGAGCAAAACCTCGGCGGGGGCGGAGCCCTGGGTGGGCGAGAGCGAAAGGCCCCGCCGCGCCGCACCGCGCCGCGCCGAGACAAGGAACTGGCTGCCGCCGACTTCTCCCGCCCTGGTTCCGGCTGCGCGATCCGGCCGTTGGGCAATCGCGCGTTCACCGCTTGCTGCTGTCCCCGTCCCTGCCCCTGCCCATTCGCCCGCTTGCCCGCCGTTCTCCCGCTCGCCTACGGATCGCCCGCTGCGCGTTCGACACTCGCCCGCTGCTTGCCCGTTACTCGCCCGCTCATCTGCCCGTCACCCACTCGCCCGCGGATCGCACGCCGCTCGCCCGCTGCTTGCCCGCCGATCACCCGCTCGCCCGCTGCTGGTCCGTCACTTGCGCGCCGCTCGCCCGCTCGCTCACGGATCGCCCGCCACTTGCCTGTTGTTCGCTCGCCACTTGCCTGTTGCTCGCCCGCCGCTCGCCCGCTGCTCACCCGCCGCTCGCCCACTCGCCGCTCGTCACCCCGTCACCCACTCGCCCACAGATCACCCGCCGCTCGGCCGCCGATCATCCGCTCGCCCGTCCCGCTTGTCCACGGGGCGCCCGCTGCTCGCCCTCTCGCCGGCCGATCGCCCGCTCGTCCTTTCGTCCGCTCGCCCGTTCGAAAACATACTCGCCCGCCCAAAAGCCCTCTCCCCCACTCTCTTGCATGCCCGCCCGCCTGCTGACGAGCCTTTAATCCATGTAGGTGCCACTCCACCCGCTTGCTTTCTCGCCTGCTCGGCCGCTCAGCCAGCAGTAGGGGGGCGGCGGAGACGGAGGCGAAGCGCTGGTGGTGGCGGACTCGAAGGCCAAAACAATGGAAGAGGCAGTGGCGGCAGCAGTGACGCGATTTGCGACAGGTGGGGCGTACTCGTTGCACTACTCGGCGAGCGATGATTTAGTGGGGTTCAAGGGGCTCGCGCTGCTTGGGGAAACCAAGGAAACCTGTCAACTAGCTAAGAAATTGTCAGCAAGGAGGAAAAAAGTTGCTGTGTCCTCCAGTTTTTAATTGGAATTTCGCTCTGTCACTGTAAGTAGGATGCAAAGTTTATTTCGAAGCACAGTAGTAGCAAACATTCAAAAGAAGACATGTCCATTTGGCAAAAATTGAGCTGTTGTTTTCACCTAGAATTTTATTTCCAGAAAAAACGTGAGATGTCTTACAATACATTAAGTAGTACTCTATTCGTGAGTTCAAGACGGTGTTGAAAAGGGTAAAATTTGTGCTATATTTTTCATTTTTATTGGAAAAGAATGAGGTGGACATGTCACGTTTTGAATGTTTCCTTCTTAGTTTAGGACTTTCAAATGCAGCCACACAGAGAAGAAACGGTGTACAATTTACAAGATTGGAGGCCACACAATCAAAAGTGTGAAGCGATGCACGGTTTTTACGTAGGAAAAATCACTGAAGAATTTTTGCACCATTTTTTAGTACGAACTCTGCGGACAAATTGAATATAATGACATTAGTTTATAACTTATGGTAATGACACATCCAGTTTATTGGCGCTAAGAAAGGAAACTGTAAGATTTGATGAAAAAGAATTCATTTGAGTAACACTTATCGTCAGAAATTTACATAAGAACAGATAGAATCAAAATAGATTAATTATAAATGAAATTATCATGCAGAATCTAAAAATATGAACTTTAAAATATCGTTATTATTAACACATAACTGCAAATGTTTTACTTGTTAATTTTACCAGTGTATAAGATGTTATGGAAGTACATTTCATTTTTATTTTGCGAATTACTCATCACTCATTATGACAAAGTTCGTTAAAATATAATTGGACATCCTTACGAACCTCGAACACAGAAATTACACTCTACATTAAGACTCGCGATCTCTAATCCCTGTATTTTCAGTATGATTTTTCGTAATTTCGTCACCCAGCTCTTAATTATAGGAAACTTTATTTAAGTATTTCACTCAGGAGAGATTAATGAACTGGCCTTCTCTCAGATTCACTAAAGTGTACTGTGAAAGGGACATGAGCGTACAATGAGTCAAGGGTAGTGTAGGAGTCAGACTGGAGATCATGAACTCTTTCAGGACAGGAAGCGAACTGAAGTATGCAGCTTTCGGGTTTAAGTGAAATTTATTTTTTGAAGAAGAATATGTTTCTGACGTCAACCAGATTACAAAACTCTGTAAATAATCTAATGCTAGAATTTATAAGTAATCAGATGTCTTCCGATATGCAATATGAAAATTGACGTAAGACAGGGGTGTTTAATTAGAGGAAACAATAGAAAATGAAGTATGGAGGTAGAAAAGAAACAATGATGTAGATGTGTCAAAAATTCTAGAATAAATGTAAATTCAAAATCGCAAAGAACCAGATAAACGGCAATGGATGGTTAAAAGTAATAAAATTTACAATTAGTGGATGGATATCACATAGAAAACAAGGAGAACCCTGGAAGAGATGGAATTTTAATGTCGGTGCACTTCAGACTAGTGGTGCAACAGAATAGCAGATTTTCTCGTATTAGGTTTTTATTTTCTTTGGTTTGGGCTAACAATACCGACTTGCCATATACTCTTGCCAGTTATCTGTTGCAGCTAAAAGTACATTTTTTTGGAAAATTTGTCAATTTTTCGGTGTCCCAATGGTAGAACGGATGTATTACTAAAGAGTATTATAGAAGAGTAAAACCTCGTCCTATATGGCAATTTTCGTTGAAAAGTTGAGTCGTTTTTAAAGATATTGCGTTTAAGCGTCACTGTGAATGTGAAATTTGAGGCTCTTTTTCACAGAAAACTTTTTAGTTTTTGAAAAACTTAATTTGAAGTCTTTTGAAGCAATTCAATTTACATATGCAAAAATGTTTACAAGTCACTGGAAATGTGGATAATTAACGGAGTGAGATATTCCAAAAATATTAATTTGTGTAATTAAGAAAATAGAATACAGCAAAATTAATTTGATGTCATCTTGAACAGTATAATTAGAACTATCTGTACGAAAAGTTTGCAGAAGCAATTTGGAGACGGTTTTGACAAAATGGCGTTTTAGAGTTTCTGAATATGCGGAATTTTGAGCTCATTTCCATAGATAACTGTTTAGTTTTCGAGAAACTTTATAAAACATCATTTAAAGCACATGCATTCACAAATACAATGTAAGCAAATTGCCGTTCATGTAAGTATTAACCACGTGAGAGAGATGTCAAAAAACGGATGGACAGACGGACGCAAAACCACGTTTTTGGTATCAAGGGACCCCAAAACGTGTATTTCCGCTGAAATCTCGATATCTATTTTCCGCAGTCTTTCATAACTTTCTCTATACTACGTATATTACTTTGTATATACGTACGTATACGAGAATGTAATATACTACATATATTATTTTGTATATACGTACGTATACAAGAAAGTCTAATTATAAAACGAAAATTGGAACAGATACGTGGAAGGCGGATTATCCTGAGAACATATTGTATGAGATGCCAAATTAGTAAAGAGGCACTAAAAAAATATATCCTTACATACAGGCACTTACATATTTGGTTACATGACTTAATATTCAATATTCTTCTAAATGTTATAACATTATCTTCTAATTATAATTTTCGTCTAAATAAATAAAATTTCTTCTAAACAACCTTTATATGAGAATACTGGGCAAACGCTGCATATATTTTTGTTGTGTCTGCCGAGAACAGAGGCCAGGAAATTGTCAGAGCCAGTCTTTCAGGAGGTGGAAAGTGAAAGGAAGCGGCGAGAAGCACGGCGGCCCAGGCATTCCCCTCCATCTGATCTTTGAACCTGCTTCGATTCTTCAGCATCTTTCGCAAAGGCTTGCCGGATCGCAGCGCGATCTTGAACCAGTGGTATGGGGTTCACTTCAAGGAAATCTATATGGTGACCGCCTCTCCTGCGGTATTGCAGCTCATTAACAAGGCATGCAACAATTTGTAAAAAAATATTCCATGGTGGCGTCGCAATTCCAAGGAAATTTTTGGAGCTATTAGTTGCGTCTATTTAGACTATACTACAGGTAGAAATTAATGCATGAATAGTAACATCTTTTGTCATTTATAACATGTTCCATATATTATTGTTTGTTAATACTTATTTCTGTTTTAATTTGTGAAATTTTTATCGGAGTCCAGTCGCTAAAATAAGCATTTTTTCTTGATACATTAGTAACCATTTTTATGATCAATTTTTAACACTAACACATTAAGTGGTAAAGTGTCATAACTGTAATTATACACATAATAAATGCCAAAAGATGTAAAATTCACGAGCTTTTTCAATAATCTCCAGATGCTCATATAACTAATTTAGGAATTCTTCCTGCAATTATTGCAAACCAAGATAAGTCGGAAAGGTAGACATATAACTTGTATTTTAAAAGGAGGTTTTAGTAACTAGTAACTCACAAGAAGGCATGCAGCCGGAACGATTGTAACTTCATTATTTCATTTGTACCGTAAGCAACTTCACGGATGCGACAACAGGTTTAAGTTTTTGAATACAGATGTAACAAACCGGAACAAAATGGCCAATAAATAAAACGAAAGGTTCCAATTTAAACAGGATCTCTGAACAACAGATGGACCACAGAATGAAGGAAACGGAACATTGGTAGCAGCATGTGGTATGTAGTTCGATACAAGGGGAAATTCCCGTTTTTACAAACCGCTACTCAACAGGAACTGTTAGGAAGCACATTTCTAAATTTTAGGGTCTTAATAAACTTATTAATTTGAATTTATTAATAATTTCGCATAACAAATAACAGTTATCTGGAAATAAGCTTATTTTCTCTTAAAACAAAAGCCTGATTAATATTTTTAGAGAGGATTTTGTATTAAGTTTGTACATGTTTTGTAGAAGGTAAATAGCAATCGGTTATTTTTCTGTACTGTTGTGTTTTCAGCTGTTATTTTTACGTACGTTTAAGAACACTGACTTGTTTCACAAAACATCACTGATATGGAAAGGAGCACAACGATCCAAAGTCACATAGTAAAAGTATTATTCCAAGTGGGTTCTCAGTTTTCAAATTAAACTCAAATATTTATTGATTAGAATCTCCATACATTCGATTAATCTATCATACTCATTCATTGCTGGTTTCCTAATGCTTATCACCAACAATTTGCTTTATTTTATATAATTTACTGTAGAAGAGTTAAAACAAGTGACACGAAGACATTTGTGCCATACCACATATAGTAATCGTGTAAATTGTGTGTACATATCCGTCCGTCCATCAGACAGTCCATCATTCACGGTTCCATCCCAATTGCATCTTTTTTTTCAATCAATAGTTTCTCTTTAATTTCCTATGTCTGGAAATGGACGAGCCACACAACTGTGAAAAGTTAAAATTTTATTTTTTATGAACTTGTAAATCACAAATAAAAAGTTTTAACATGAAAATTCTCAACAAAGGCCCCGCGGAAAGTTAGTATTATATATTTTGCGTAAAAGAAGAGAATGCTCCGAGAACAAACCTACACCACAACTCGAAATGATGTCTGAAAAAAAATCGCTCCGATAGTTCAAAAGATGTTGAGGAATTACTAAAACACATTCACTTTTATATAAAGGATCATCATCATTACTTATGTAATAACAACAATAATAATTACACTAGGGAAACTTTTTTCATACCTCCAGCATGAATTTGGTTGGTGATTTCAAAGGAAACGATGACGCTGATTTCGAAAATAATAATAAAAAGTGTCTATCACCCAAGGTTCAAAAGATATGAACATATTTACTATTTGAAATAAACAAAACCCTATACTATATTCTGCATTGTCACTCTGGTTATATTACTACAAAACTTTATGAGCATGCTTCTAATGAGGTAAGAACAAGTTAAAATGGAATGAGCATATTCGAGTAATAATATGCAGACATTAAAATGGTTTGTTAGTATTCTCCACAACATTCGTAGAGTGAATGACAATGATTTGAGTTTTCCATACAACCACGACCGAAGGTTAGTTGTACAGGTGACCAACACTGGTGAGCAGTCCATGGGTTGTCCTGATCACAAACACGTCAGCCAAAGTATAAGGAAGGCGCAAGTTTTGTAATTTTTTATATTTTCCCCCTTGAAGTTTGGGTGTAAATCTTCCAAAAATTTAACAGAAGTTATCGGGTTGATTCGAACACTTTCGATATGAAATGACGATTTGCATTTTATCGAACCGATTCAATTCTACTGATCATGTGGCGAATTTCACTTTATAAAAATATCACATAACTGTAATGTATTAATGTATTTGAGACATACGCAAACTAGAAACTAACTTCACGCGAACTGAGGGTACAGTTCCGCATGACACCGACTGACTCAAAATCTGCCACCCCAACAGCTGGATACTTGTATACTTGCAATAAGGTAAGGGGCTAAAATAATTCATTTCAGTGATTGATGCACAGATGAAAATATAATGGTGCACGTGACTTGTTTTCAAAATATCCACTAACCACCTACTCGTAATTGAGCGCTACTACCAGACGCCAGAATAAAGATGGCAATCTTCTAATACAGAAAGTAAAAAAACAAAAACAAAAAAAACAACAACAACACGAAAGGCAAATTTTGTTGATATCTCATGAAAATGGCATAGATTAACTCAACATATACTTTATTTTTAAATAGATTTGATGGGTATTGATTCTACATATCTTACAGGTGCAATTTTAATGTATTTGCATTAATAACAAAATAGGTTGATACGGTATAAAGATACAGTATATTTAAAAACTGACGTGAAATGGCGTTTTTATTGTGATATTCGTAATGTACGTACAAAAGTGAGAATGTTGTGCTTTCTATCTTCCTGAAGGTAAAAATATTTTCCCCTATTTTGTTATTAAAACAAAAAAATGGTTGTATGCTAGATTTAGAGTGATGAGGCAAATTTGGTAAATGGTAAATATCCTTGTCTATTTGGTGAGTGGTGTCCTATCACATTTTCGATACATATAACTTGTACAATATTGTCGAGTAAAGGCATAGAACAAAGAAACGGCCACGATAAATTATAATCAATAAACAGTTGGTAAATAACACTATTTTCTAAATATAGGGGAAAATTGTCTAATTTGGATCGATTTTTTATTTTTCATGTTCTCAATAAAGATTCCTTGAAAACAAAATATTCACCAAAATAATCCTCAATCTATGTACTTTTATTACAAAATTTAACGTTTTAATGAGATTGTTTCTGGTAAAGAGGATTGGGAAAAGAACTGAAAGTGTGCAATCGGCCCCAATTAAGATAGTGGTTGCCAAATTTGGACTTATAAGACGTAAAACGAAATACACGAGTGATAAAAATGTGAAGG
This sequence comes from Teleogryllus occipitalis, assembly GCA_011170035.1. NCBI lineage: Eukaryota > Metazoa > Arthropoda > Insecta > Orthoptera > Gryllidae > Teleogryllus > Teleogryllus occipitalis. The sequence continues at coordinate 639,414 of BLKR01000060.1, forward strand.
CAAATCTAGTTACTGAAAATAAAATTAGTACAATGTGTTCAGACGATAAATAAAAAACACAGTTGAATTAATTGAAAGAAATTAGGCACATAGTTTTCTTGGAGAAGTATTGTTAATATTCCTCCATTTACTTAATAACTTTTTCCACCACATTCTAATAAACAAGAGAATATCTGGAAGAAATAATTCCTATATTTTAAACTAAACTTGCCTGCTTGGGTTCAAATATTTCAAATTAGTGAAATATTTATTAAGAACTAAATTAATGAATCATTAAGTACGGCACTAATAGGCTACGAAAAGAAAGTGGAGAACCAATATCGTGATTAGCAATATTAGATTTGTTCAATACATATTATGTAGCCAAATATTTTAATGCTGAATTTCATTTTAACACAATGAGAGTGAATCTAAAATATACATCCTAGATACACTATCTTATCTTCTCCCTTTCTCTATCTACATATCGTACAGAATCAATCGTACAATCTACAAATCGTACTATCCAGATAGATTCAACAGCATTGCGATGTTCTTTGTAATCTTGTGAAGAAAAACTTCATTTTATAATTCTCATTTCCTTGAAATCTCTTTCCTTTCCTTTTGGATTGTTATAATTGTTTTGATAAAACGTTTTAGTACCATTGTTTTTTATGAATATAGACAATGATCTGGACAGAAATCTCTATTGCCATTTTGACAAATATTGCTAGAACTGTGTTTGTTGTCTATTCCAATTGCCGAGGCATCAGATGGCGCACAATGTGACGTTCAATTTACCTACATTCCATTCCATTACTTTCTGTTGTGAAAGAAAGAAATGAAATAATGCATGGAGCCTCCCAAGACGGATCGGTTCAAGAAAGGCAATCTCCCGTGGTTCCATTTCGGACACTAGTTCAAATATAAGCAACAATAGTGCCACACAACTTCTTCATGAGCAACATTAGCCTTACTACGCGTTTACGAAATATGATAAAGTATATTTGTAACGTGTAGCATAAGAGTTGCAATTACTTACTCCCTCTGCACCCAACTGCTTACATAAACAGCACAAAAACAGTAAGATTACGAAAACACTAATCCAGCTCATTAGAATAACTACTATTCACTGAAAATTGAGTAACGATCCCACGCGAGCATCTACAAGCATTAAATCCAACTTGTATGATCCAGAAACATGTGTGCGTTACAATTTGAGATACTGTTCAAATTCGGCAACTTTCCCATATAGGATGGAGAATTAATTACAGAAAAGGGAGTGTGATTTTCAGGTACTGGCAGTTACCAACCATGAAGTCATTTCGTTGAAAGATCCCGAAGAAAGCAAACGAAGCAAACAAATGCGTTTTTCCGGACGATGTTTTTATTAGTTTCTTTTGAAGTTGTTGCCAGTGTGAAAACTTGGGAACTTTCAGCTGCTGAAAGATTTCAGAACTCCTCTTGCGATTGCTGAATTTCATTATTTTACTGTCCTCTTTTCTAATAAAATTCTAAGGTTTTTATTAATGTGTCAAAGTAATGAAAATCCTATAACGGAGGCACTGTAACAGGATTTATTATTTAAGAACCACACACTTTTTTTATAACTAGTTAATTTTTGAGATCTCCCCAATTTCGTTATATTGGAAGTTTTAGTCGTCATTTGGGTTTATATAGTAATCATCACAACCACAATTTCAATGCCACGTCAACTGCTATATCTGATTCCTCTCAATCTGCTCTGGGAGGGCGAATGTTATTGAACTAAAGAATGACGATGGATTAAGGGTGGCACGTTTAGTAAGTGAAACAGGAAAACGTCATAAAAACTACCCCGAAATCAATTTGCCCTAAACTTCTACTTGAGTTAACCGAGAATAGAACCCCACCCCAAACGGTAGACGACGAGCGGTCTGACTGCTAGACCACGCTCCTCCTTTTATTGGTATTTTATTTTACTGCACTCTAGAACAATAGCGTCTTCCACGTTGAAGTCCCGAGCCGAAGGCAGCCGGGCCACGCGCGGAGCGTCCGGTCGAGCGAGGAGGCGCTCGCGCCTCACGGGGGGTGGGGGTAGAAGGGGGGAGTGGGGGGGGGCGCCGCGCGCCGGCGCCTATCTGGCCCACATCGGCGCGGGGGCGGACGCCGACGGTTCCGCGCGCTGCCCCCGCGCAGTCGCTGACGCAACCCGCCACGCACGAGTTTCACTTTCCTCCGCTGCGGTGGAACCCCCTCCCTCATTCGACAATCCCCGCCACCGTTCGCCTGCTGTCAATGATATTACTACGCTGCCGATGTTCGTTCGTTCTGCTTTAAGACCCGCTGAGGTGCCTCAGGGCATCAACTGATGGCATTGTCCTGCCTCTGACCGGGAGATCGTAGAGTTCGAGTCCCAGTGATGGTGGCAGGATCTTCGACACTAGCTACATAGCTAGGGCGAGTACAGTTTCTGTCTGGAGGAGAATTCTAGCGAAATACACTGATTGGTAGGTTTCTGTGGTTTCTCGTATCAACACCAAGCGAATGTCGGAGCTGTACCCTAACAAATTGACCGCGCGCGATATTTCCTTCCTCTTCTTCTCCTATCCTATCACTTTACTTACATACACTTTCACGTACATGAACCATACATATTGGGAGGCCAGTGAGGAGTTTAGAGCTTTTCCAAGCTGGAGCGGGAGATTTTGGTGGGGAAAATCCCATGAAACGTCTTGTAGTAAAGGCCCGGATGTCGCCATCCAACGGAGAAAGACACAGCCGTCTTCAGCGATAAAACATGCACTACACATACGGAACTATGATAGTTGAAGCACCCGGAATCACGAAATAATCAATCAAACATTCGCCTTTAAATGGGAAATATCACAATCACAATGTCATTACGACTAGATTCTGATTCTTATATGAAAACGTATCTGCCTTGTCTGAGATGGACGTCATGAATTTATTGACGGGTTGCTATCAATGATTAAATGACGAATGGTGAAAGAGAATTGGTTGAATCTTATACTACCATACGGAAAACAGGAGAACCTCCCAAGGATTGACCTGGAACTGAACATCGGTTCTAACGGTAAAAGGCGAGTGATTTGACCACTATACCACTGATCTCTGATCGTCCGAGATACTCGTAGAACATTGGGCCGATCAGTTTTTTAAAACTGCTTTCCTTCCTCTCTCCCCATATATAATTCTCCGTATCCGGGAACAGCAACTAACGTCATCACTAATCTTTGTATCTCTCCGTCACACTGTTGTTCGCTTCTTGCTTCATACCCGATCCCAGCCTATACACTCTTAGAATTGCGTTCCATTCCCGTTGCATTCCTGCAAACTGCCATTCTTGACGAATATAACTCCCATTCCAAGTACGCCTACCCGTCCCATTCAATTCAATCGCAACAAAATCCTATTATTGTCACTCTTTATTCACTTCCGCCCGGAGATTTTACAAAAAAATTAGTCTTCGTTTTTCCACTTCTCTCTGTATCTCATACCTCTAGATTCCAGACCTGAATAATTTTTCTGTTGTCACCACCATCGTTTCGGTAATTTTCTCACGAGAAAATCACCTCTACCTCTTTCCTCTCTTTCCCCCGTAGCAGCAAAATACCAGACTCAAACATCGATTTCTGTTCCCGCGCATCCTCATTTTTCTCCGACTTTCCTCTGCCGTTCGAGAATCCACATTCTCATCTCTCTTTAATTTTCCAATGTACCATCTCATTACTATCTCTTCGACCACAAATACTGCCATCGAAAACGATTTCAACGAGTCACTTCGACCGGTTCCGTTCGGAAACTTGCCGTCTTCTTGACCTCCTTAAATTCCCCTCCTCTCACCGACACAATCACAGCAACACCTCCAGTGCCTTTTGGATACCAGTTTCTCGTTCACAGGTCCGTTGCTCTAGTCTAACAATATAACAACCTCTTTGCCTCCCACTCTTCATCTATCTCCATATCAGCAATAGCTGTAAAGAGAAACCTCACTACGCCATTCTTCCTGCTTCCTCCCTTTACACCACCACGTCTTTCATGGTGTAAGGGTTAGCATACCAAGCTGGATACCCAGTGCTTGAATTATAAAATTTTAGGTTCCGAAACGCGCCCCAAAATTAATTACTAATGTAATACAAATAGTTATATATTCATCATATAATTTAATAATTATTCCCGAAGTACCGGAACGCCGGTCCGTCGCGTTCCGTGAGAAATCAATACCTGTGTATATTTGCGGGTTCAAATCGGATCGAAGCCATAGATTTACACGAGCGAAAAAGTCCTTCAAATGCCTTCCTTCGGAGGGGAAGTAAATCCGTCTGTCCCATGATGTAGATTTACTGCAAATAAAATATTTTAAAGCCTTTGAACTAAATTGAAATCGCCTGTTTCGTCGCCCGAGTGATGCCTACATTTTTTCTCCGCTAGATTATGCAAGGAGCGTAGCGAAATTTACGAGGTCGGACTTAAGAGTAGGCTTAATGGTCTTAGTCTCGCCACGTGAAATAAGGCATCATTGAATTGAATGGCTCTCAGCTACAGTTTCAAGCTTCAACACTGCTTTCGACGCCTGCACCTCATTCTTTGCCGCATCCGCGCCCTGAAACCCCTCTCCCCTGGAGAAGAAGCGCCGCCGTGGCTCGCCCGGGTGGCGGCTGTGGCGGAGGTGGTGGCGGAGGTGATGGCGGAGGCGGTGGCGGAGGCGGAGGTGGTTACGGTGGCGGAGGCGGTGGCGGAGGTGGTGGCGGTTGTGGTGGTGGTGGCGGGAGCGTTGCGGTGCGGTGGCGGTGGCGGTGCGGGGACGGTGGCGGGGACGGTGGCGGGGGCGGTGGCGGGGGCGGGGACGGTGGCGGGGGCGGGGACGGGGGCGGGGGCGGGGACGGGGGCAGGGGCGGGGACGGGGCCGAGGGTGGATGCGGTGGCGGAGGCGGTGGTGGAGGCGGTGGTGGAGGCGGTGGTGGAAGCGGTGGCGGTGGAGGTGGCGATGGCGGGGGCGGGGGCGGGGGCGGGCGCCTTTGTTGTGCTCGCGCGGCTTGCAACAGCGCTTCCGCTTTCCGGCGGGGTCGAAGCGCAAGGACGTTTCCCGGTTTCGCTCTTCGCCCGCGACGGCTTCTCCTCCAGCGCCGCCTCCTTCCCCCTCCCCCTCCTCCGCACCCCGCCGCGCAGCACAACGAAGAAGCGCGCGCGGTTCCTGGAACCGGGTTACGTCGAGATCTTCGCGCGACTTTCGGCTCCCGAAAAAATCGCTTCCGCGAGCGCGGCAACGCGTCAGATGTTCGTCACTTCGAGCTCACGCCGTATAGTACTTGTAGCCTCGAGAATGATAACCCGCCTTAGATAAATCCATCCGAATTAGTAGACCTGCGGAAGGAACTTAGGGAATTCTTTGTTATGACGCCAGTGTCTAAGCCTTGTTGCCATACCTGGAAAGGATGAAAGATTTGATGGATGGCGAAGATATGAAAAACGATGGGGAAATGGTTGAATACGTGGTAAGGGAAATGAAAGAACCTCGAGGAAACCTGTTGCATATACGCTTTGTCCACCATAAATTTCGTATGGGTCAGGCGGGATTTGACGGTGGTACACGGTGGTGGAAAACTCGCGCCTTGACAACTAGATTTCTGGTCGAGGCTCCGGGTAGTCTCACGTCATGTACAAGAACACTGTAATACTGTTGTAGGCAATAGGTAGGCATTTTCGTGACTTGCGATTTTCAAATTAAGCAGTTAGGGTGTCGAGTAGGTATTGAACAAAAGGGTATACTACAGAATACAGATATGGAACAGAAAGGCATACTATGTAGGAAGTAAGTCACTCTTACATATTTGTAAGTCATGAGCATTCACTAACGGTGAAGCGGAGATCTGTCGCTGAGAAATTTCCTGGTGGATTACTTGACAGCATGTGGCATTTGGTCGAGAAGAGCAGATAATCGTCTTAAGTAAAAGTAGTGAGAACATAATTTCTCCAAACAAAATGAGCAGATTAAACAATACGTACATGACATGCAAGCGGATGCTTCCAAGCAATTAAAACAAGCAATTGACTTTCATTGTTTCGTGTTACACATAAGTCATATTTACTTCGTATGCTTCCTGCCCCGAGTAGTTACACATTTCTTGAGAGTTTGAAATCTTTGTAAAGAAGATTTCGGAGTCTTTGGGACGTGGAGTAACCTGGTCGTTACACTCGAAGTGGGGAAAGAACGTGTCTAACTGTTGTCTTGTGAGTGACGTGCTTTCGGCGCCCTCGAGATATGTCACGAGCAAGTCGTTCAAAAAGCCGGAGGGGGTCGTGTGGAACACGTTTGCAGACTATGTTGCAACAGTTAGGAGAAGTCGGCGACCAGAAACGTTTAGTATTGGTAGTAACACGACAATTAGAGCATACAGTTTTGGGCGTCAATCACAGTTCTTTGTTAATGGGACACTGTCAAAGTAATTTTTTTTTTGTATTTGAGCATTTATAAACGATCTTTTTTGTTACATGAAACATTTCATAAAATGACATCTTATGGCAGAGAATGACATTTGCCGTTTACTGCACGAATAACTGTTTCATCACACATTCAGCCAATCGCAGCAAGAGAATCGTCTTGTGGTAACGGTAAACCAACCAGCTGACCTTTGTTTTTTCGCACACATCTCAAATACCCGTGAAGTCACTAAAGTTGTTTCCAAAAATTATCTTTGATTATATTATAAATTTATAATGCTGTTATACAAAAAAATAACTTAAGCAAAAATTTTTTAATGTTGCTTTCTTGCATTCGTACAAGTTTGAAAACTCGCTTCTAACGTCGCTCGTTTTCAAAAATGTACTTCCCCAATAAAGCTCAAAAATATAATCTAATTGCATAGTATACTATTATTTAATTTACATTAGGTTGGTTTAAATGTGTTTTCCCTAAAGTTATATTGATTTAATCAGGCTGACTTCTTATTCGTTTCTTTTTAAAAATAATTATTATAAATATCAAGTGAACATTTTTTCTTTTCAGTCAGAAATTCATAGAATCATATTCTTAGAAATACCCGTATGAATATTCAAGGTTGTATAATTCTGATAAGATAATTGCTTTAATTCGCTTTCCACATGTAAACAAAGCCTCATATGGATGTCATTGTATTGTACCAAAAAAACTCCGCTACTGTCCGTTTAGTGAAGGAGGTTATCAAACTTCTAAGGAACTGTCCCAAATACTAATATAATTTAGTTTTATATTTTGTTGAAATTATGTCATGTGTAGATAACTGCTTGAGAAAGAAGTTTTGTATGCCTTATGTTTGACGTGCGTTTTATAGTTTCACCTCTTGTGATAATAAACTGATAAGCTACAAAAAAGATCTACACACAGTGTTTTTATCTTAGTGATGAAAATGTGATATATTGAGCCACAAACTCAGCTGGGATGTAATCAAACAAATGTAATAGAAATTTGCATGAATCATGATGCTACAGCAATTACAAAAACTGACGCTCAGGAAGTGATTCTCAGTGCCGTGATTCTCATTGCCGATCGGAAGGTCCTAGGGTTCGAGTCCCGAAGGTGGATTTTCGACATTAACTGGTTAGCTAGGTCAAATTCAGCTGCTATCAGGAGTAGAATTCTGCACCGGCTGCTCTGATTGGTAGTTTTTATGGTTTCTCCAGTCAACACTAGGCGAATACCGGACAGTACCCTAAACGGGCCACAGACCGCGCGTGATCTTTTCTTCCTCTTCCTTGTATCATCAAACCTTACTTACACTTACACGCACATGCATTACACTATCACACTTATCGAGAGACCGGTCGGGGGCTTAGAGGTTGCCCCGGCTGGAGCGGTGCCCCACTGGTGAGAGATACTTGATTGGGGAAACCCCACAAGTCGGCACTTAGATCGCGGGGAAGCAGGGGAAATCATCGCCAACCTCCGTGATAAAAAAGCATGAGCTACTCGTATACTTAAGGGACCAATGACTATAGCAGTTGACGCTCCCGGAAACGCGAAATAATCGATCAATCGCCCCTAGCTGGCACAGCGTGGATAGCGACTATCGGTCACCTCCCGTGATAAACTATACACCACACTTACGGGACTAATATAGCAGTTGACGCGCCTGGAAACACGAAATAATCAATCAATGAAGTGAATCTCTCACAAGCGTGAAATGCATCAGCAATATTAATGATGTATGTACTTCATAGATCAATCAATATGCACGTTGATCATTTCCTTACTCTTCACTGCTTGGTGTAAAATTAGTTATCACACTGCGGGGACTAAACAATGTATGAAATACAAGCCATTATTGCGCAACACAAGGAAAAAGAAAAAAAAACAACTGAAGAATGACCTCTTCCGTTCGACTGTATTAATGGATCTAAAGCAAGACGCGGTGGCAACTGAATGTCGGTCAGTCACTTTGCCAAGTACCTTCTGCATTCGGAACACGCGTAGTTCAACCTACAAATTTACAATTTCCAACAAAACCTTGCAGTTCGTTTTCGACAACATTAAAAAATATATGTTCACAATTTTAAAAAATGCATGTTCGAAAATGTGTAATTATGAGTATATTTAGAAAGTTATTACGCTTAAAATAAGTCAAAAATAGGGTTTTTACTTCAAGAGTTTGTACAAGAATGCAACTAAATGTACGAACTTTCGCAATTCTGCATTTAAGATGAGAATAATGAAGAAATTTAAATTAAAACACTAGATGCATTCATAATTGGAATAAATTAATCAGCCGTTCTTCGGAACGGTAGTTGTTGAGGACGTATGGTTGACGAAAGTCCACGAAAAAAATGTGAATGTGAAATTGACGAACCATTCGTTACATCACACGCCAAACGCTATCAGTTAATGAATCTGCTCGGCGCAGAAAATCGAACCGTGTGCCAACTGGGCGTTTCCCGCAAGGCAAGGCAAACAACTTGCATCTGCGGCAAGAAATTTGTCACCTAAAAGTATACTGTAGCTCAACGGCAGCTTTTCTAAACTTGTCACCAAAGATCTTTGGAAAATATTAAAAGAATGAAAATTAACCGATTTTTGTAATAGAAGAGAAATTGCTTTCCCCTCTGCATTACACAACGTCATGAAACTTAATATGCAAAGAAAAAACTATATAAGAAAGCACAAAACAGAATTTTAAAATTAGATACATTGTTATAAAAAACGTTTTCCAAAATTAATGGTTACTTTATAGTTTATTACGATTACGCAAACAAATCAAAATTTCATTGTGAATTTTAGTTTTTCAAAAGCCATAAAGTACGAGATGTAATATCGTCAATGGCAAAGACTAGTGACACATCACAAATATTCTCATTTTGGAGGACAATGTGTTAAAGCTGAGCGGAGCTATTTACTTCGCAAAAACGAAGTGTTTTACTCTATATTTCAGCTGCTTTGTGATTATTTCGCAAACATTTTTACTAGTAATACTATTTTTTAAATACATTTGTTCACTTTAGTAAACAATGACTATCTTTGCGTCGTGTTCATTTTCTTGTGCAATGGCGATATTAGCTCTTCCTCCGGAACGCGACAGAACGGATGGCATAACCGAAGAAACTCGGCACTCACAATGGTCCGGTAGAATACGAGTACGTTAAAAAGTAAAAAATCAACAACCGCGCCTTTACGGAGTTCATCCTCATTGTCGTCCTCATCATCATCAACTCCATCCGGCAGTTAGTCCGAAACTGCCGGGGCACATGATTCGACGTATCCACTCCGGTGACTTTCTTCCTCCGCAGAGAAAACGCGTGCGCCAGTTTCCCAGATTCCCAGAGCGGCCGCACACTGCACAGCCGGGCGGCAGAAGACCGGAGAAAATGGACGGCACCCACGAAGCGACAAAACATATCAAGAAGGCAAGAAATTCAGAAATGAAAGATAAAAAAGGAAGGAAGGGATGTCACTGCACTGCACTGCACTGCAGAGTGGCAGACGACCAGAGAAAATGGACGGCACCACGAAGTGACAGAACATATCCAGAAGGTAACAAAATGAGAAATGGAAGATAAAAAAGGAAGAGAGGAACGTCACATTTAATTCTTTCTAATTATTTTGCGATACCAGACAACCTTGAACACTTGTCCACACTACAGAGATCCAACCGTCAAGGAAAATATTTTTTAACACGCCGTGAGTGTAACACCGTTTTACGTGTTTATTTTATGTTTGCGAAATAGAATCTTTTTAATATTAAAACAGTATGAAGCTTGCGCGAAATATCGCGAAGCCTGTACGAAAGATGTTTCGCACACGGCACATTAAAAAATGGTAATCATTTGCAACACGTGTGCGAGGGGATCGCGTACTTGTTACATAACTTACTATAATTGTTTTATTCAATGAAAATATAAAGATGTTCATCTATTAAAATAAAACTCATATCATTGTAATGAAATTTAGGCGAGTATTAGCAAATCTGACAACCATACTACGCTATTAATTTTCTTCTTTACTAAAATAAATTACCTTAGTAAGCTTGTGGAGTCATTTCGAATCAGTATTGCAAGAATGATGGAAATAACACTTATTCTTCTCAAAAATTGTGTTACGTCGTCCTTTACCAATCACCTTAGAATTGTAATGCGTAATATCAAAAGCGTGTAACAAATATTGATCAGATTTTCTGAAAACACAACTCTCATCCCAAAACCGTTATTCACCTAGTTTCTTTTGTTTTGAGCAAAAGTTGTCTTCCTTCCATTTATCATTTTCAGCGATGGTTCCTCACCTTCCTTCTGGATATTACATTTGCTTTCCCGCCATTAAAAGCCGCCCTTTTTATTTATGCTAACTAAATAATTAAGGCAAAATTAAAAAGCGCGCTTGACGTAATGCCGGGGAGCGCGCCAGCCGCCTGCACGCGGATGTGCATCTGCATGCAAGCGCCGCGAATGGCGTGCCGGTCGCGACGCCCGCCATCCTATGCAAAGCATCCGCGCCGCGCCGTGCGCGCAGTGGCTCGCAACGCACGAAACGCGGAAAAAGTCACAAACCCCAATTACATTTTCAGGGCGATCAATCTAATTTATGGTCAAAAGTTATAGATTCAAAATTTTAGATACAACTACAAGATTTTTAAAATTTCATTAAATTTAATCGGCTCGCAACGCCCAAAACGCGGAAAAAGTCACAAACCACAATTAGATTTTTCAGAACGATCAATCTAATTTTTGGTCAAAAGTTATAGATTCAAAATTGTTGATACGACTACAAGATTTTAAAAATTTCATTAAATTTAATCGGCTCGCAGCGGCCAAGAAGCGGAAAAAGTCACAAACCCCAATTACATTTTCAGGACGATCAATCTAATTTATGGTCAAAAGTTATAGATTCAAAATGTTAGATACAACAACTACAAGATTTTTAAAATTTCATTAAATTTAATCGGCTCGCAACGCCCAAAACGCGGAAAAATTCACAAACCCCAATTAGATTTTTCAGAACGATCAATCTAATTTTTGGTCAAAAGTTATAGATTCAAAATTGTAGATACAACGACTACAAGATTTAAAAAATTCATTAAATTTAATCGGCTCGCAACGGCTGAAACGCGGAAAAAGCCACAAACCCCAATTAGATTTTTCAGGACGATCAATCTAATTTATAGTCAAAAGTTATAGATTCAAAATTGTAGATACGACTACATGATTTAAAAAATTCATTAAATGTAATCAATTGATGTTAAGTTTCGTTAACTGCATCACAGTTTTATTATTTAAAATGGGAGTTTGACCGTAACGGATAGAGAATAAAGAATTTAACAACATTGGATTGCGTTTGCTGTTTCAATTGTATTGCAGATTAAATGCTAGCAATACTGTCCATTTGGATTTGCCATTTTCCCATTTCAGGTTTTGTCATCACATGCCAAACACCAATAATTTTACAAGACATTTATCAATTCTTGGAACCATAATCAAGCCACATGTTAGTTACGAATGAAAATATGCAATAAATAGCAAATCAGCTCATCTGAATACAACGGCAACAGTAAACAAGTTAAAGTGACTATGCTGTTTATCGATCTAGAGAACATCATGCTTTATTTTGCTCACGTATTGAATTTAACATTTGTTACGATTATTGCAATATATAAAACAAAAATAATTTTCAATATATTAGAACTTTTATGTTACTTACTTGACTGATCCGATGGCTACTGTTCCGAAGAAGAGGGAACAGATTCTGGAAGAGAAGAAAATATAGGTTAATCAATGAAATATTGTATGTCTTTTCTAGAACTTTCAAACTTTCAATTTATCAACATATATTGAGCATATACTGAAAATACATCATCCAGGCACAAGAAAAGTGATACATCACAAGCTGTCATTTGGCAAGAAAAGGGTTCTAGGCTGAGCCGGACTGTTAATTTTAATCAAAAACCAGCGTTTTACTCCATATTACGGCTTTTTTAAAAAGAATTATCTTTAAATTTTTACTAGACAACAAAGGAATTTTTTCTAAACTCATATTTGCACATAACTCAAAAACGACTATTTTTTAGAAGGTCGACCCAGGTAACGGAGTTCGCTAAGTGAAAATGTCCCAACCAGCTGGGATTAAAGGGCCGCAGTTTTGAAGGACCATGAGACTGAATCCCACGTTGGGTGTTTTCGTAACAACCCTCGTATTAACATGCATTTGGTTCAAAGAGGTTGGCCACACGCTTTGGCCATAAGAATGAGTTTGTTGACCTGAAAATTGACGCCATGACAGGCATCCGCATAATCTGTAATGCGAAAACGACAAAAAAATTTCCGATAAGGGCCGCAGCCGTTCTGGGAGAGCGTGGTGGCAACGTCTTACGTCCGAGCGTGCTGGGAGGTCGCAGGTTTGACACTCATCAGCTGCCAGACATTTTCTAGATATGTTCAACATGGGCGATTTTGTATTTGTTTGTTATATAAGGTCGCATCAACATTTAGATCATTAGCGACCACTATTGGAGTTAATGTTATGGTACCAGCGAAGATGAAGCGATATGGTGTTGATAAGGGGTGAAAGGACGAACACAAATACAACCTTGCCCGAGGCGGGACTCGAACCCGCAATCCTTCGGTCCGAGATTGCTACGACATTGCTGCCTTAGCGATCTCGGCCATCGGATCGGCATGAGCGGTTTTGTGACGGCTGCTAGTATCAAGTTCGCAGTTCGACTGTCTTCGTCCGTGGTTTCTGTGATCGCTTCCAGGAAAAAGGGGGTATTGAAGGGTGTTGAAAAAAAAGGCCACAGAACGGGAGCCACAGAGATCTTCCCTTCCCATCGTCTGTCCACAATCGGAGGTGAGACACCTAGGGGGAAGTACGTCCCATGCTTTTCCCTTTTAATCGGCACGCGACAAAGAGGAATACGTCTTTGACCTTTGGAAGGTTGCACATATGAATGTTGAAAAATATGATGAAAGTAATATTTTCCCTAGTGGTTCTGCAAATTTAATTCATCATCATCATGAAGCGTTGTCTCTGCAGTGACTCTGACCGGAGGTCTCAGAGTTCGAGTTCCATCGGCTGCGGATCATCGACACCAGCTAGGTCGAATTTAGTCGCTACCTGCAGGAAAATTCTAACGGTCGGCTGCTCTGATCGGTGGTTTTCGGTCTTTTTTCCGATCAACACCAGGCGAATATCGGAGCAGTACCCTAACAAATGAGTACTAGACAGCGAGCGCTCTTTCCTTCCCTTTCCTTGACTTATCCTCTCCCCTTACGCACGCACACACACACACACACACACACACACACACGCACACGCACTACACCACCACACATGACGAGCGCTTAGCGCCACACATCCCGACCGAGATGAGCCTCGCAAGGGGAGATACCTGGATAGGGAAATCTTTTCCAAGCGTGCGTGTAGATCGGCGCCAGATCTCACCATCCAGCGAGGGAGGCACACCTCCAGGGATAACACATTCTCTGCACTAATCATTGCAGTTGGTGCGCGCGAAAGCCTCAATCAACGAGTGAACCACTGTGCGTCGCCGCAGGCCTCGCGGCTGCACCGCCGCGCTCAAGGCCGGCGGCGTAAGAAGTCGGCTTCTCGCGCGTGCGGCGCACGTTCGTCTGTCAAGGGTCGGCGGGCGATCGTATCCGTCTGAGTGATTCAACGCGGGAGCTGTTGACCGGGTTCTGGATTCAGACTAAGGCTATTTTGCGCAACCACATCCTTTTGGCGCAACCTAAATCCTGATGTGTTTATTTTTAGGAGTTTCGGTTAAACAGTCGAAATAGTATCGATATATCGCATCAAAAGGAAAGTTCAAATATTTCGACTTATCGAATGTGCGACTTATCGAAAACAACGTACAAGACGAAGGGGAGTAAAAAGATTGAGATATCAAGTTATTGAAATTCTAGTTTTGGATGTGCTCTAGGATTTGAACAAATAGACTTCTTCACGTGGTCAAGAATCGCGAAGTCAAGGTGACCCAAGTGCAGGTTTAGCGTGTTTGATTATGCGGTTTTCTTATCAACTATGGCTCATTGCACGGACAATATTTTTGTCTTATCTTCTTTTTTTATATTAAATATTGCACCCTACGTACACAATTGAACTGATAAATATTTCCAAATACTCGGGCGCCATCGATGTCCACAAAATCTGGGGAACGTTGCGGGTAATCTAAAGTCGGATCTCCACGGTGGAATAAATAACGCGATCACGTGACAGATCATTATGTAAAAGACAGCTCCCAATCAGATTTGGGAAAGCAGGAATAACAAGTTTCAGGGATGTAAAACAAATTAGTGTTAAATTGATTTTTAGTTTAATAATTATAATTACAATTTTTACTTCATTTTCTTTAAAATGCCAATGGTGTCCGAATAGGTTGGGTACAAAATGAGTTCGCGGTCTGCTTTCCATTCCATTTCTTCTGTCTCTCACAGTTATCTTCTCCACCCAGTCTCGCTAAGTATTCCTACGCCAGTAGTACTACAGTATTCCTCGTTCCTGCATCTACAACATTCTATTCATATCCTCCTCTTCCCCTCTTCCCTACATTATCGAACTCGCTTATTGGAGAACACCGGAAAATCACCGCGGTCAGGTGGTAGGTTGCAGAACAATAAATGGGTCTCCCCGCCTTCAATTCTCACATCCGGCCGCTGGAAAAATAAATAATACTGTGGAGTCGCGTGACGGACCTATCCTGGTTAGGGATGGCAAAAAAAAATCGATGTGTTTAAAACATTGATGTTTTCCACCAGAAATATCGATATATTAACATCGATATTTTGCTTTCGATGTTTTCTTGACATCGATATTTTGTTGCAAAAACATCGATGTTTTTTAATTCTTATTTTTTAACATTTTGTTTAAAATAAAGGGGTTTAAGGACGTTGTAGAGTAGCAGCAATCCACAGCAATATCGTTGTTTTGCGTCATCATCTTTATCACGCTGCACATTTCGCCTGTGCAATCTCAGAAAGTTTGGGAGCTGCTCGTGTTATGAATGTATGTTATCGCCAGGCGTATCATTGCCTGAATCGACAGTGAAACACGAAATCGATAGCAAATCACAATGTGCTTTATAGTTAATATTATTCTTTACATTTGATAATAATTTTTACATACTACTAACATGCTGGTAACCAAACAATAAAATATATCCCTTTTACATACTGTAATTAAAAATGAATAGGAAAATCGCATGTTTATTAGTCTACAATTAAAACATCGATGTTTTCCCGTCGATGTTTTCATCGGCATCGAAAACACTTTAGCAATGTATCGAAGCATCGATGTATCGATATTTTGATAAAATTTGCCATTAATAACCCTGATGCATCGTGTGCCACAGAGCGGCGCGGGGCGGGGCGGGGCGGGGCGGGGAGGAGCGGGTCGGGGCGGGACAGGGCGGTGCGGGACGGGACGGAGCGGGGCGGGACAGGGCGGACAGGGCGGGGCGGGACAGCAGGGCAGGGCGGGCGGGGCTGGGCGGGAGCGGCGGGTCTAGGCGGGAGCGGCGGGGCGGGGCGGAAGAGGCGGGGCGGAAGAGGCGGGAGAGGCGGGGCGGGGAGAGGCGTGGCGGGGCGGGGTGGGGTGGGGCGGTGTGGGGCTGGAGGAGCGGGGCGGAGTGGGGCGGGCAGGAGGGGCGGAGCGGGGAAGGACTGGCGGGGCAGGGCGGGCGGAGCGGAGTGGCGCCGGGCGTCTATCCCAGGTGCCCGCAACCCGAGTGGCGAGCGCTGCGGCGGCGCTGCGCGGCATGGCGGCGCCAGTGGGTCAAGGCCAGGAGGCCTTCGGCGCAAGGCGGCCGCCCGCCAGCCCGGTAGCAGAGCGAGGCAGCGCAGCGGCCGAGCTGCGCCGCACCGGACCATCCCGCCGCCCCCGCCCCTGCCGACGCACGCTACCTGCCAGATTGTTTCGAGTTACATATAACGCAATGTATGCAAATATTTCAAAGCGACTTTCAATTTAGTGTGTTTGCGGTATCCTAATAGAACGTATGTAAAAATGAAAGCGAGGAAATTAAAAATAGGAGTTTATGTATGTTTTTAATTAATTATTGTCCTATATAAGGCAATGCAATGTAAGATAATACTGTATAAGGTAATTGATAATCATAACTTAATTTACGAAATCACTTGATTCGAATATCCCCTCATTTACGCGTGCAATGTAAGTTAATTCCCACTTCATTGGAATACACCATAATTCAGGTGCGCAATGAATACATATTATATGTTTTTCATTGCAATTGCAGCACCCTTATCTGTTGCTGAAGTTTGCTTCAAACTTTTCGTTCGCTTTTTAGAGCGAGAGTCAAGACACCCTTCTATCCTGCACAGCGCAGTCGCAAAAACTCACAGAGCAGAAACGGGATCATGATGCAAGGAGAAGGATGAATATTACACATCTCTCAGCAGCTAACTAAAGGATGCTTTTTACGTTCTGTGAGGACATATAGAAGAAATAAAATGTTGAACAAATTGTTTACGATTTTAATAAAAATTTTGCCGTATTTTGACGTAGTATAGTTTTCAAACAATAATTATTATATATCTCGGTTTTTCCCAATAACATTTCAAAAATCTCTTGATCTAATTCAGTATGAAAAATAAATGCATGCAGTGTAGACATCTTGCCAGTATTTTCTATTTTAGAATACTGTTTTAAAGATTAATTATTAAATTTACTGATCCAATACAGAATTATACGAAGTATATTAATATTTAGAACACTTCAGTACAATTGACAATAATTTTGAGAAGTAACTAGCGTGATTTTGGCAGCACGTTGGCAGACCTGCCATAGAAAGCTAGCAGTACAATTGACAGATCACAGTACTGCTTTGTTCGCGCTTCATGGCACGAGGAATACTTCCTTCAAACGTGGCGTTACGCTGCAGAAAGATGTGTACTAACCCCCCTGTGGGCCCATACATGTGTTTGCGTACGTGGTGAAAACAAAATGACATCGTAACATAGTCGCCGAGAAAACGAATACCTGGCGGATATTGAGGAAAGAGGTCTAAAGAAATACTAAGCATGTTGAAATTACTCCAGGTCACTTCTCAGGCTTCCAAAATAAATATCAAACTGAAACTAAAAATAAGATTCAAATTAAGATTGTAAATAAGGTTTTGAAATATTTTTTTCGACGAAAATATTAAAGACAGGAACTAGTGACGATGTTCGCATTGAGCAGAATTTCAATATCTAAAAGTTCAGAGAATCTTCAGTAAGAACGTACTCCCAAAATCTTGCGTGACAGAAGTTTCCTTCGTGAGCCAAATTGAATTTCTTATGGGCCTCAAGTGGCGAAGGTCGCTCACAAGAAGTGGCACTCCTCGCTTCTCGATTTCTTTCCCTGGAGTATCTAGAAACAGAAATAAGTTTTAAAGAATAATGAGGTCGCTCAACCTGAAGTCTATTTCAGAGATCTTATTTTTTCCGTCGTTTTCAAGTCCGCTCCGTATCTTCATTCTTTAACTCAATTGTGAAACAGATATTAAATGTCACTTCTTGAAATGCCACTTTTAAATTATTTCCCAATTTTGATAATGAAAATAAATGCTATGATAGGTGACAGACGACTTGTAATACTCAGTAAGAAAGTAATCAATTGTCAGGGAACGTACCGGTATCTCGATAGCTAATGCTTACTACACGATGGTGCTCATAACTTCACCGAGCAGTCTATTAGATATTGAGCAAATATTCAATCGGAATACTGAATGGATGTACTTTCTTCAACCTACAGTGTTTTCTTTCCGATATTAGGTGATCAGCAACACGAGTGAAGTACTTTCCATCGAGTTTATTTATATGAAAAACATGTGCACGGAAATGTATAGGACTTCAAAAGTTACACACCCAAAGTAAACATACAACATCTGCTCTCCTGAGAGTTGTACTGCCTTCTTATTAACACGAAGTTTATGGCAGAAATGTTTGACCAAAAAGAGTTAAGGAATTAACTTCTACATTAAATAAGTTTCCAACTTTGTCTTCTGCGTTCCTCAATTTAATACTTCTCTTCCATTTTTGATTCGCCAAACAAATAGTTGTTAAAGAACTACACCATTATCGAAAAATAATTTTTAAAGGAGATAGTTATATACTTTTCTATCGTTTGTCATTACCGAATTTTATTATCATAAATTCCATTGCATTGACACCCGGGAATTTTACAGCGAATATAGATTTCATGGATATAAAAAGTGTTGATATATTTTCACATCGACGCATGTCAATATTTTGGTGTGTTACCCCTCATCCTACATTTTCCAGTCATTTATATATTCTCGGATTAGTTTTCTTTCACCCATCGCTTCCGCCATTTCTCCTCCTGAAAAAGGTCCTGGAAGATTCTTTTTGCTGCAACAAGAGGAGAGCTAAAAATGCTTCACAGCTGCATCGTGCGTATACTCGTATGTACTCCATATGTTCACACTGAGACTCAACAAAAAACAAATGGCATGGATAGCTTGGCCATTTCTAGCAGCGTGTAAACTGCTTGAATTGCTCTTGACAAAAACTTTGTAGGCGGAAATATTTCTCGTGAGTGTTCGCTCTCAAGAACATAGACGTAAAATGTACTTTTTTTCTGGAGTTTTGATTCCCTACGACTAATAAAACAGACGAATCACATTAAATGCAGGTCTGTTTTTGACGAAAGTTATATTTTTAAGCGAATATCTCCATCGGTTTGATTACTTTATATTTATTGAACGCTTTGGATTTAGAAATGCTAAAAGTGTTTGGTACCCAACTAAAATATAATCGAAATAGCAAAGAAATACCCTTGAATAATACGGGAAGAAATGAAACACACAATCATAATGGTACTATTTAATTGGTGACACAATAACAATGATGCTATTAATAAGAAAAAACTACTTATATACTTTATTGATATATTTTGTTATAAACGTTTGTAGAAAGTACATTCTCGTGTGTATACACACGTCGTGTGTCCAGTTTTAATGGTGCCAGCTCACAAAATGTTAAGTCACTTTCCTTTGTGTATGTTAAAGACTTTTATGTGACGACAAAACGTGTGTTGACACAAGATGTAACCTGGCAGACGCAATCATGCTTAAATCACAGGACTTCGTGACGCGCAGGGAAGGTAAATAAGGTCCGTGAAACCCATGAAATCTAGAGTAAGCAAGGAAACCTTGCTTGCCAATGTCAGCTGAAAAGAGCCTTCGCAATTTTTTTCCTTTCAAAGTGTGGTGTCATAATCTCCAAGATTGTCGCCTCATTTTCTTGATAATTTTAGTGTTATAGGTATTTTGTTACGTACGTTGGATTAAACCATATCATATACCAAGGAAAGAAAGAAGTAAGCAGTTCTAAAATTGAATTATAATTTCTACAGAATGTCGTATAAATAAAATGAATAAGCCACATTAAAAACATCGACAATATGTAACAAAAGTGGCAAAATAAGGTTCCATACGAGCTCGTAATTTCAAATTAATTGGCAGATATATTTCGGACACCTACGCGACAATTAACTTGCCACTCTCTACGTGGGCGAAAAGTGGTCGCCATGTCAACCTTGCATTCACTTCAGGGAGCGACTGTAGCTTAGGTGGAGTTGCTGATGTCCTCCGTTGCGTTATATCGGGCGTAAAAATCGCGGTGAACCATCGTCCAGAGCCGAGCTTGAAGACGAAGCGTCCCTTAGGAAGTAAATAACTTCGAACTTCATTTCTGATAATTTAGCAAAAACAGATCCAATTGCACTTTCTATTTATTTAAAGAAGTTGGACTTAAAGAAAGAGGCATTAGTAGTAGATTTAGAAATGAAACAGCGAAGTACTATACATTTTGCTTCTTACACTTCCTTTCTCATAGTTTTTACATTTATTTGAGTAAATTCCAAGATTTCATTGCCACGCGACGAACTTTCCTTTTCGCAAAGGAACCGAGAGTGAATTAACTTTAACGAGAAGAGAGAATGAATTAAGCATTTTCTGTTCTATTTTAGATATGTAATATATTTTTAAAATTGATTTCATACACTCCACACTTGAATTTTCAAAGAATTATATGGAATCAATTAGTATACTCTCTCTGCGAGCATAATGCACGTTTTTATGACGAACCCCCCCTTAACTGAGGTATTTCTGGACACTAGTTGGATTACCGTGTAACCGTTATGTTGTACAAACTCACTCTCTCTCTCTGTCTCTCTCTGTCTCTCTCCATCTCTCTCCATCTCTCTCTCTGTCTCTCTCTGTCTCTCTCTGTCTCTCTCTGTCTCTCTCTGTCTCTCTCAGTCTCTCTCAGTCTGTCGGTCTCTCTCCCTCTCCCCACATAACGAAAACTCTCTATAATGAAAGTGAGTGCACAGTCTCTTGAATGCCGTTTAAAGAGTTTACACTCAATTTCTTATTTCGCTTTTTATTTCCCCTCCACTCCCACCCTGAGAGGTTGAGACCAGACAGCTGCCTAGCCCTGCTCACGCCCGTCCACACCCTTGCTGCTCAGATCCCCACTTTCACACACCCGCGCTCCTCTCTCTCCTCAAAATATTGGGGCGTGGGAGGCAAGCAGATCTCACGGAGACAGCATCAGCTTCCCAAGGTCGTAAATCTTACCACACACTTCTTTTTACAAGATCTCTTCGGAATCTCGAGTGGAATAAGGTAAGGAGTGGAATCGGGGTATGTCACCATCCACCTATAAATACCAGATATTCGACTATTTAACTCCTTGAAATGATGATAGTAATTTCATTTTTTAAGTTTATTACTAATTTTAGTAATACGAATAAAAACGTCCGGTAGACATCAATGAAAAGAAAATAGAGAACAGAAATAAACTCACTCTTCAATTATTCTACCATGAAAATATCTTCCACGCAAGCGAACGCGTGCGCAGCCGAAAGTAAGAGAGGAGGCTAACTGCATTTAATAGGCGAAAATCGAATGTGAAGTCTAGTCGCAACCCTCTGAGCCATTAGGATTCCTAATTTTCTAAAGGCCCACGGAAAGAGAGAACACAGATATGACGGTAAAAATTCTGCGTTGAGGTTGAGGGTTTGAATCCTACGTTTCACTTCGTACATTGTAACAGTACTATGAAAGGCGCAATACTCCGACCTACCCTATGTAATAATGTAATTTAAAATTATCCATTTTACAATTCTTGGTTGCCTGGGTGAAACCGCGTCGAAGACTGACGTTTCAACCATCTTATCATGGTCTTCTTCAGGACTGAAATGTCCTGGATAGCCAAGATAATTTGCATGACTCTGCCCGCGGAAGCCTTAGACATCACATGATGTATGAAGAATTGCTTCTTTCTTCCATTTTCTCGTCACAAGCGTAGGGTAAAAGCATTAATGCCTAACATGGAAATGAAACCTACGGGACTACCACCTTGCAAACATCCACGCCATTTAAGTTGCCCGTTCAAGCCTACTACTCTAGAACCGCTCTTGCTTTCGGTCGCTCGAAGGTTCCTCCGAGCTACGCCGATGTATCTCGTCACGCGACAATGCTACCAGCCACAACCTTACCACTCGCCTTCACAATAAAACACTCAGGATTTACGCGGAAATCGTACCACAATTCTAGTAGACTTATTTACTGCACAAGAAGAAACCGAAGAGAAACCTATATTTTGTGGTGATTTGTCTTTGTCTTCCAATTACACGCCCCAGTCACGAGGAAAGAACACCTGACCATGACTGACGTTGAATTTGAATCCACAAACTCAGCTCTTCGCACCGTCATTTAGGTTGCCCGTTCATGCGCAATTATGGTGTTTTAGCGCTAGGCATATGAAGGCATTCTTAAACTCTATTGATGACGTGACTAACAACTTTGCACTGTCGTAAGGAACAACGTTCAGATGAACTTTAGCAATTTTGTCATAGCGTTATACATTATTACAAAAGAAGTATTTCAAGCGTTGAACAAAGTAGTTGCATAATATATCGAACAGTGTAGACAATTGGAGAGTCATTTGAATCACGGTACGAGTTAAGAGTAAACAAATCACTATTATGCAAGAAGTTTTAGATTTTCTGGCCATGCGCGATGAGTATGTGGTCTTGGATTGTGAATCGGCTTTTCTTGAGAATGTAGGGAATAACAACGTTCGTTACGAGCATGTCATAATCTAACCCGAAGATATGATTTCAGCTTTTTTTCTCGATTTGTTTATCTGTCACTTTTCCAACGGTTTCTGTCAATTCTAGCCAGAGCTGTGGATATTAATAAAGATTAATTGTAATTGCCTCACATACGACAATCGGGAACAGATGTTAACAGAGTTGGAAAGATGCAGCCATTCCTGTTTGTTGGTAGTCATTTTGCTATTTGTAAGGTGACCATAGAGACTCCTACAAGCGCGCACTATTTATGAAGGTATAAAGTCGTGCTTAGGCCTGAGGTGAGACGTTATGACTTCAAGGTCCGTCATGTGACTGCTAATACATAACGTCGCTGTCTTACGCACAGCGCTAAAACTCTCTTTTTAAGTTGCCCGTTTTCACTTTTCCCCATAGCACGTCATACACAGTTTTAACTGTTTTTTGACGTAAAATTAAAAAAAAGTTGCCCGTTCACGCACGATTCCCTCAATCCTCTGTTGCTTTCCGCCACCCGAAGGCTTCGCCTCGCTTCGCCTCGCCACGCGGCGTCTCCGCCCGACCTCGGCGCCCGCCCTCGGCGCTCGCCCGCGCGCGCGCGCGCGCTCGCGCAGCCGGTGTCAGCCGCTCTCGTCTCGCCCGCAAGGAGTGTTGCAGGGCGAGCGGAGCGGCCTCGAGCTGGGGACTCGCCACGTCACCCGCCCCCGCATCGCCGCTCCTGGGCAACCTCCAGCCAAGGGCACCACACCGCCACGCCACGCCGCGCCGCGCCGCGCTGCGCGCTGCCCCACGGCCATCCGACTGCACGGCCACCGCCCGCCCGGTCAGGCGGCCGGCCGGTCAGCGTCGCGGTCATGTGCAGACTCCCCAATGCGACGCGGTCCCACTAATAAAACTGCAATTCTCAATCTAACATAAGCTTAAAAGTAAAAGTGGATAAACTCAGCGAGCACCGCTAGAGAATCACTGGAAGATGACATGATTTGCTGAAGTTGTGTCTTATTAATCGAAAGAAGAAGAGCATTTTAGGAAGGAATGAATTGGGTATTCATCCGAGTGGGGCATTCATTTTATACTCAGGAAGGGAGGGTTATCTTCCCAGAGGTTGTAGACGGATGGTCTGATTATGTTAGGTAGGTAGGTGGAAGAGGAAATTGTGAATGGGTGTGAATGATTTGAGCAGGGGAGCGGGTGAATCACAACGTATTGAAGACTGAACTGCATTTGTAATATTTAAGACTAAACGTTATAGCTAGTAGCTAGGCAGCTAGATGTTAAATACTTTTAGTTCGGAGATTTTTTCCTATGTAGAGGCAGAACACTATAGTTTACGTTTTTGACGTGACATTTCGCGAAAGCCGGACGTGAAAATCTTCATCCCAAGGAAGGAGATACAGGAGAAGGAACAGCGTGAAGATGAGAAGAAGAATACGTATGTGGATAAGACGAGAAGGAAAAGAAGAATGGGGAGCAGAAGAAGGGCAAGACGAAGAAGAAAAAAAGAGAGACAGGAAAATGGGACGAAGGAGGGGGACAACTACGCGAAGGAGAAGTAGATGTATGTGTGTGTGTGTTGTATGTGTGGTGTGTGTGTGTGTGTGTTGTATGTGTGTGTGTGTGTGTGTGTGTGTGTGTGTGTGTGCGTGTGTGTGTGTTGTGTGTGAGGAGGCTCCACCCCTCGCCAGCGCAAAAAAGAGGAGATACAAGAGGAGGCGCAGGATGAAGATGAGAAGAAGAAGAAGAAGAAGACGAATGTGGATAAGTGGAGAAGGAAAAGGAGAATGGAGAGCAGAAGAAGGGGCAAGACGAAGAAGAAAGAAGAGATGAAAAATACAAAAAGGAAAACGAAAGGAAGGAGGAGGGGACAACTTTCAGAAGGAGAAGTCGAGAGGGGAAGGAGGCTCCACCCCCGCGCGGTCGCGGGAATAGTCCCTAGATAAAGACCTTCAATTATTCCACCTACCTCGCCATTTTATATCCAGCTGTCAGGAGAATTGGAACTGTGTGAACCATGATCTGTCCCAAACCAATATTACTATTCTTGAAAACTATAACGTCACCAATTGTTATAATTTTCCCCTCAGCTCCTGCTGCCTGGCGGGGCTATCGGGTGAGAGGGTATTAAATGGCGGCGGTTGCGCTACTGTCTGTATTACCCGCGCACGTTTTCTTGAGCCCTCGCTTTGCTAGTTGTGAAAGGAGTGAGAAGTTTAGTTATTTCGACAAAATAAGTTTTACATCCAATTTGTAGTTGTTTTTTTTGTGCAAAATAATTTCTGTTACAAGGGAGCGAACATATCTGGTTATCAGAATTTGTCTACAACACCGGCTGCTATAATTTATTCTTTATTCAAATAAAGTGGGTAAAGGAGTGGGGGTATGTATTGCGAAGCTCAAGAAAACGTGCGCGTGTAATATCTAGGTCCCTAAAGACATTTTCAAACCGCCTTAAAATCATAACTTAACAAAAACTTCCAAACCTTTCTACCTATACTAATCCTACCCCAAATTCACAGTCAATAAAAATAAAATAAAATAACAATATTATATGTTACTTGCGGAATAAGAACATCCGAAAAAACGTTAGGAAGTTTGCATTATGTTAATGTATAAATAATGTACTCACTTTTGTAAGGCCATTATGTTAATGTATAAATGATGTACTCACTTCTGTAAGGCCATTTGGTCGATCGAATAAAATAAATTTAAAAAAGGAATAATATCTAGGGCCTCTGCGCGGGTAAGGAGCGGAGCGCCGTGCGCGGAGTCAGAGCAGTCGAATGCGGCCGCGCGCGTGCGCGATCGCCCGTTGTCTTGCTCGGCCACCGGACAAAGGAAAGGCGGCCCCGCGCGGGCGGGGCGGGGGCGGGGGCGGCGCGAGTGGAAAACACGACCTCCACACACAAACGGTAAATCGAATTGGAAAGTCTCGCCTTATGCAACCGCCCTTATGCTATCAGACGCCGGCGGGGCGAGCGCCGGCGCCGCGGGTGGCTGCAGCGCCCTGGGGCTGCAGCTACTGCACGTGCGGCACTCGATCCAGTGCAAGTTGCGGGCTAGGCAGTAAGCTAACTCAAGGGGCGAAAGGCAGGCACAATGGGGAATTTAAACGCAAGGCGTCAGGTGACGTCCTGAAGCTCTATTGATTTTGAGTTTAGCGTCTTATTTCGTCTGCTCACAAGATAAGTGACACTTCTTATAAAAATTGCCAGGGTTGTGTTAAGTGTAATAATTTTTTACAAAAAAAGTACTAGGAAAAATGCATGAAGATAATCCATAAATCTTCCAAAATTAGAGTAAAACACTTTGCCTTTGACTGAGACGTAAATGGCTCCCCTAAAAAAATCGTCCTGCTTGAAAATCGTCTCGCTGGATAGAGGACTCGATATTTTGTAACAAAATTTGATATTAATTCATAAATATATAAAAATAATGTTTCATTATTTTATTAACTAAAGAAGGAAATTAAATAAATTTAATTCGGGTTTTAATAATTGATAGTGAATTTTTTTAAAATGTCGCAACCATAAATGTAAATCTTTATATTGTATCTGTTATTTTAATATTGTTTTTTTAATTGCTAAGGTACCATTTTTATTTTAGTATCGATTTTGATAACTTATGTTCAATATTGCAATTTTATTAGCCTCATAGTTAAAACATGCTTGTGGACCCGCAAGGTCCTACCCTACGTAGTCACGATTTCTCATCGTTTGCTGAGAGGACAAAAACCGGATATCCGCAAAAAGATGTCGCCACGCACTAAAAGGGGCATCACAATTAATGGCGCGATTTGATAAATTGCGGCGCCCAGGTGCTGCAGCTGACTGACGCAAGTCCACGAGAGACCTTGCAGGTAACGACTCATGATTATGAGGGATAACGCATTGTCTGAATTAACTTTTTGTCCATTCTCAGCTTCGGGTGATGTTTGCTCATCGAATTCACCTTCAAGGGATATTAGGTTCACCATAAAGTGAGCGAATTTTGATACGCTGTTGCTGATCATGGATGTTTGAGTAATATTCATCTCTTTATTTATTTACAACTGATCAGTTCCGACTGAACTATAGAACTTGCCGATTTACCTACCTTAAATTACGTACAACTCGCATCAATGTTTTTTCTTTCTCGTGTACAAGCAAATACAAAGTATAAAGCAGTATAGAGAAAGTTATGTAATGCTGCAAAAAATCAATGTTGAGATTTGATGAAAATACATATTATGGAAGGGGGGACGTCACTACAAATTTTCCATACCCTTTAGAAACAATATGATAAAATCAGTGCTCAGTGGTAGCACTACTAGTTTCAACTCGATCTTCACTCAGGTAATATTGCATCGTCAATAAAATTAATGATATTACAATTTAAAACTTTTTAAATAACAATAAATTTCACTAACATTGAAATCGTTATAGATGGCATCTTCAAACTTCCTAATACTACTGCATCTGACAGTTTTATTCATAATACAATATCATCAATTATAAGACAGTTTTAATCCTGAATTTTCTGACACACAATATAATCAATAATCAATTTCAAAATTATCATTCTGTGTCGAAATCATAATTTTAGGAAACAGAAACTGATTGACTGCATACTACTTCTGTTCTTACAATTGGCGTGTCTCAATAAGAACTTGTAAATTAATTAATTAATGCATTTTATAAAAAATCATATAAAAGCACTCTAGACACTAAAATTGAAGATTATTTCTTATAACCCAAAATTTCATATAAAACGCTAGATTAAATTGTTATACAATATGTTGAAAACGTTTCAGCTTACAGCGAAATGCAAGGTGTAATGAATACCTTCCACAGTTTCGATTTCCTTTTCAGCTGATGCAGCTGCCGGTTTAGTTGCAGAAGGTGCATCGGAGAGAAAAGTGGCTGTTTGGTAGCGGCCAAAATGTATGCCTGGGATTACGTAAGCGCATGTGCTCGAGTTTTGCGCGGCTACTGCCCGGCGGGCGTTCAACAGGTTCCCGATCGCAAGCCGATCACTGCTCACTTTCTAATGGCTACTAGCTACCAGGGATGGTAGGCGAGATACGGTGGGTGGCGGAGGGTGACACTAGATTGCAATACTTTTCTGGAAGCGTGAGTTGGATTCCAAACAATTAAAATTAGAAAATATAAAGCTGTTAACGCTTACAATATACAGAGAAGAAGAGGACAGCGGAAAACAGGTCATGGCGGTAGCGGAAATGCACTTTTAGGATGATGATGATGATGATTTGGTTGGTGATTTCGGGCACGTCAACAGCTTAGGTTATTAGTACTGTAAATGTAGTGTGTGTTTTTTCCTCGGCAGATGGCGGTGATCTTCCTCCACTGGATGGCGAAATCCGGCACCGACCTACCGTCGACTAACGGGGTTTCCCTCTAACCAGGACTCTCCCACCAACGGGGCACCCACCGCCCCAGCCAGGACAAGCTCTAAGCTCCCGACCGGTCTCCCAGAATATGTGGTAATGTAGTGCATGTTAGTGTAAGTGTGTGTAAGGGGAGAGGTTAGAACAAGGAAGAGGAAGGAAATATCGCGCGCGGTCCGTTTGTTTGGGTACTGCTTCGGCATTCGCCTGGTGTTGATCGGAGAAACTACGGAAAACTACCAATCAGATCAGCCGGCTGTTAGAATTCTCCTCCAGACAGCGACTGAATTCGACCTAGCTGTAAAGCTAGTGTGGAAGATCCTGCCGCCGTCAGGACTCGAACCTAGGACCTCACGGTCCGAGGCACTGCAGTAACATCAGTTGATGTACTGAGCTACCGCTCCCGGTATGTTAATGATGATGAACGTTCACAAAGGACATTCATGAAGTGAAACACACCGAATTGCTACGTAATGTTCAAAACATTAAAAAAAGAAACACGCTGTGAACACTTTAGCTGCGAAATCCTACAATAACAGAGTTTTTTTGACATTCTGCCTTTAATACGAAGCAAAAGGTAACCGCAAGTAGAAGAGGTGAGATAACGCGCTTGTATGAGAGAGACAGATATTGAGCGACACTGAAGAAAAACGCTCTTTTACGTTCCTATATGAAAACATTACACGTGGAAAGGTTGATACTTTTTTAGAGTGAAATTTTGAATATTTTAAAATGTTTTTGACGTACCAAAAATGCTTTTGAATACTCTTGACAAAGAATTCTTTCGTCAGTTGAAAACACATATTCCTGTTCTAGAGAAATATTCACTTTCCTTTGTTAGCTAGTCTTCCTTCTGCGTACGCTTTTCTTCGGAGGAAAAAGTTAAGCCGGCTGTCCCTTGGCTTATAGATGGCGAAAGGAACGCAGCAAAATTTGCATTGTCAGGCGTATGAACAGAAAAGATGTCCTCTCCATGTAAAATAAGGCTGAATATTCTCAAATTGAGAAGAAAAATAACGAATTGATTTCGTGTTCCCTCAAGGCCTGTCATCGTCAATCGCTCGCCAAAGCACGTTATCGTGCGACTCCTACTTTCTAATGCCTTCTGCTCCGCATCACGGTCTCAGAAGAGACAAAAAGCAATTATTTTTTCTACCAGTTCCTGATCCATTTCATCTCCAAAATTTTTACAACTAGTCAATATTAATAATTTCGTCTGCGCTCAGAAATTGAAAGAAAACTAAGCAGTCTATGGTCATGTGAAAGGTTTCGTTACATACCAAGGAAATCCATAAACAATGAAACATTCAATTTTCACAAAAAAATGTAAATACTGCGCATACCGACTGAATTCTTGATGTATCAGCTGACGTAGGCGACAGCAAGGCTCCGAAGAAGAGTCTATTACAAGCTCGGCCCTTTTAAATATTTGCTATTCTCACATTGCATTACGTAACTACAGCGTTTTTTATGTTCTTGATATGTAAAGAACTGATGAACTGTAGAAAATAATTATGTTTCTGCAGTATCAGTGAAGACAGTTTTGTTAAAATATGTAATTTATTGCAGTATTATATACATTTCTTTGTTGAGCAGTGCCACTTTTTGGAAAAGAAATGTATGGGAGTGTTGTTCAGCAGCATTTTTGCTACTGCAGGCCACTAGCCAAAACAAGGAAACAGTTTCGATTTTGATTGAAAATGCAAATATTTGACTGTGTTTTTTTTAGCATATACTGTGCTTACTGACTGAATTGTTCTGAGCAGTGTGCGCTGAACATTTTGGAAAACCATTTTATGTGGTTTTGTTGAGAAGCATTTTTGTGGTTACAGTCCACTAATTTTTAATAGTTTGAACGTAACGTTGTAAAGTTTTGAAGCAATTCGGAGCGTTCAGTCCGCGAATGTCCCTGGTAGGAAGAATCTTTTCAGTGTATGGTTTTCATGCCTAGGAATGTATGGTTTTCATGGCCTTTCATTCAAGGAAATACAATAATGTAGCTCCAATTGCGCTTCAACATTGGACGGGTTCGGTCTTAAGCGTACTCGCAGCACAGAAATCGTTCCTAGAATGGAGAACGGGCTACTACTAATGAGGGATGACCCCCGACCTGTCTTTGGAAATGGGAACAGAATGGGGAAGAACGTATCTTGCGAGGTTCGTGACCCGTAAACTACTGCTTTCGCGTGCACCTGGAAATGAGCCGAACAGACCAAGGAAACGACGATTAGAGAAACCGACGTCTAGGATTCCCGTCCAAGTAATGGTAAATCCTCGAACCCACTATTTAGTGCTAACGAAAGTCAGTAACTGACAGAGCTCGAATCCACATTCTCCAGGTCTACGCACTTGCAACTGCCGAAAATGCTAACCGTTCCCGTGAATAAAGCACTAGAAATATGTTTTGCCATTTTATATCTGAAGTAAGGCTTTTACTGCTTTCCATACAGCAAATTCAAGTAATTTCTAGAAACCACGGAATGGAACTGAAATTCACCGAATGTAAATGCTCCAAAGAACAACGATTTCTCTCTACTTGAATAAATCAATGTCGCAACAAACGAGTGATTCGCAGGACCAAGAATATTCTTCACAAAAACGTTACATTTATTTCATTTTTCATTAGATTGTTCGGTTTACAGATGTATGATTACAGAAGTAACCACATACATATTCGATGTTATGTTCGTAGGACAAAGTTTTTGCTGTTGGGTAGCTTACTACGAAAACAAAGACATTCTTGCGAAAAGAAAACACGATTGTGATGATTACTGAATGCATGGGCTGGCAATCTAGGAACATAACTGGCATGCAATTCTGTGGTCAGGACGGACCTCAACCTTTTTGCATATTTCTCTAAACCACAAGATGGTGAGTGTGGTTGTTTACAGAAGGAAGTTGCCGAGGTCAAAGGCCCAAAAATTAAAGTTATCAAATGTTTTGATCTATTGTCGATTGTTAAAACTAATTGTTGATTGATGTATTGATCTCTGATTGTTAAAACTCTTCATTTCTTACTTCAACGTTGGTGTGAAGGTTGAATCTTAGACGCCATTTTGGTAAAACTGAAGCTAACAAAAACAATGCCGAGTAAAAATTGCCAGATTCTTGGTCTGCAATATCCCGCCAGGGATATCAAATCTCGAAGAAGAAAATTATGATAATAAATAAACATTATTCTGAGAAATGGAAAATTGCAAAGGAAAGGAGACGAAGATGCGAGGTGATAATCAAGAAGAAGAAGAAGAAGAAGAAGAAGAAGAAGAAGGAGGAGGAGGAGGAGAAGGAGGAGGAGAAGGAGGAGGAGAAGGAGGAGGAGAAGGAGGAGGAGAAGGAGGAGGAGAAGGAGGAGGAGAAGGAGGAGGAGAAGAATGAGGAGGAAGAGAAGGAGAAGGAGAAGGAGGAGAAGGAAAAGGAGAAGGAGGAGAAGGAGAAGGAGGAGAAGGAGAAGGAGGAGAAGGAGAAGGAGGAGAAAGGAGGAGGAGAAAGAGAAGGAGGAGAAGGAGGAGGAGAGGAGGAGGGAGGAGAGGAGGAGGGAGGAGGAGGAGGAGAGTGGAGGAGGAGGAGGAGGAGGAGGAGGAGGAGAGGAGAAGGAGGAGTGGAGGAGGAGGGAGAGGAGAAGGAGTGGAGGAGGAGGGGGAGGAGAAGGAGTGGAGGAGAAGGAGGAGAATATTCACGGCAACCCACACGCTCCCAGCAGTGGAGAGCCTAATTTTGCATAACAAACCGCACGAGTAGTTGCTGTAGTTTCACCTTCCGCGCGCGCGTGTGCGGCGTAATGAGCAGCTGGGTGCAAGTGCGTCAGAGGCGACGAACTGGAGCAGCCGCCGGTGGCGCAGCGGGGTGGTGGGCGCGAGGGGGCGGGGCCGGGGGCAGGGGCGACGCAGGGGCGGCGCAGGGCGCGCTGAATCATATGCCGTAGCAGCGTTACGAAACGCCCGTTCACGCGTCACCTGAGCTGTCCATCGCGCGCGGACTGCGTCCTCGTTGGTAGCAACGTCACACCCAGACGCAACCAAAAGGTGGGGGTGGGCAGATGAGGAGTGGGGGGGGGCGAACTTGCCTCAAGCTCCGACTTCATTGGGCCGCCGACTTTTTTTCATTCAAAAGAAATTTTTAAAAAAATGTATTTGTCTCTAATCCAAATATAACGCTATAAGTTATTTCAGGTGCGTCGGTTTATGATTTGGAGAAGGAAGGACTTTTTTGTTCGATTGATTGTTAGTGATTCCGGGAGCGTCAACTACTATGGTCATTAGTCCCGAAAGTGGTGGCGGTGATCATCCCTGGTGGCGGTGAATGGCCAGATCCGACACCGACCTACCGTCGGCTAACGGGACTTTCCCCAACCAGATGTCTCCCACCAGCGGGGCACCGCCGCAGGCGGCTTAAGTTCTAAGTGTCCGACCGGTCTCCCGGTGTATGTGGTAGTGTAATGCATGTTAGTGTAAGTGTGTGTGTAAGGAGGTGAGGATAGAACAAGGAAGAAGACGAAAAGATAGCGCATGGTCCGTGGCCCGTTTGTTTGGGTACTGCTCCGGCACTCGCCTGGTGTTGATCGGAGAAACCACGGACAATTGTCGATCAGAGCAGCCGGCCGCTAGAATTCTCCTCCAGACAGCGACTGAATTCGACCAAACTGAAAAGTTAACGTTGAAAATCCTGTCGCCGTCGGGACTCGAACCTAGGGCCTCCCGGTCAGAGGCGCTGCAGTGACATCAGCGGATGCCCTGAGCCACCGCTCCCAGTTTTTTGGTTCGAAATGAGACGACTTGTGGTTCAACCGCCTCAGACCCCTGGTTTTCTCTGGGCGCCCCTAGTCACACCCGGGCCCTCAAACTAGCACACATGTCGGGAGACCGCACTTTCGATGCCCGAGGAAGGACGAGCCAGGCAATTGTATTTTTTTAGCAGAGCACAAACAACATTTTTATCCAGCTAAGCCGGGAGATTAGCTTGTTCCACCTGTGGCGGTAGGAGCTAGGAGAAATAAATGCCTGGAAAGGAAAACACCCACAAACCGACTTGTAGGTCGGCGTCGTGTCTAACAGTCCAGAGATGGAGGAACACCGCCACATACCGGGATATAACATCCCCGACACTTACGAGACTAATGGCTCCAAAACAGTCACTCACTCATCCCGCTCCACCGCTAGGGCTCTGTGTTTCACCCGGAGTTACCGGGTTAGATTTTTGAGATTCGTATTATTGGTTACTAGCATAGCGCGGCCTCTCCGTCTGGTATTTTCATATTAAAAACTTGTACTCTGAAAAAAATTAAATACAAGACAGTTTCCCGGCTCATTCATCCTCGAGTATAAAAAAAATTGATGGAAGTAAATAGAAATGCTAATTAAAAGAAAAAAATTCCATTACAACATTAAGTTTTATTAACGTCTTGATGAGGAACATGAAAAATATCAGTTCTCGCCAATAGAGCGAGACGCGTCTAATAAGTCCACACTAGTGACCAACCGGAAAAAGTAATCGTGAGTGACAGACGGGCACACAAACTCAGAGACACACAGATGCAGGTACACACGCAGGTTACCCAATAACTATATGAAGGGTAATCATCTGGTCACGATCATTATTCTCAACACTTTTGTATTATTGCACATATGAGAAATGAATAAAATTTTATTTGCATCGGTTACCGGATTTAAATTAAATAAGGTAATTTCACTTTTTAATGTAGAGGGAGTTACGAAACATACAGCGAAAACTCCCAAACACTCCCATTTTTATGTTTTGATGATTGCTTTGTTGAAATCTAAACTCTATCTCAATCGAGTCAATCGAATGTTTAGAGAACACTTTAGGTAAGACACCAACTATTATACAAAAATTGAAGGAATGGAGAATAGTTATTCTCCCCGCTCTACTTAATTTATTATCTTCACGACAGGTGGTACATCAGCATAAGATTTTTTAACATTCATATATTTGATTTAATAACTTGTTTATACTTTACTCTGTCGCACGGTGATAAAAAGTTCCGAATAAAAAAAAAAGGTTTTCATTATCAACACCCTGTTACGAACGCTGATTTGTGAGGTTACACTCAGTTAGTTACTCACATTTTGCGTGAGCTAGCGACGGTTTTGAGCTGGTTCTGTCAACAGACTTGGGCTATTCGACGCAAAAACACGCCTTATTTACGTATATTTTCCTTACTTATAATATTGAATGATAAACAAATTGGATTATGAATGAAAAAAATTCAACTCATGAACGAGTTTGTGGGATGAGAAGTGTACCTGACATTCCATTCAGGAGAGAGTAATTGCAGGCCGCATTCTTTTCATTTAGAAGCACTGCCTAGTCGCACAGTGTCTCCAGAAAAAAATCAGCTCTGGTGAAAAATTATCTTGTGCAATTTAAGTACAAAACGTTAATATTTTAAAATTTAAGAATATGAATATCGAGTCCTTATTTACACCTTAAATCTGTTCCCTTGTGTAAGATTATTCAGTGTCTGATATAGTAGTCAGACAAACTCGACTCAAGTTAGGGGAAAACGTGGCCAACATCTACCCCGGACATCATGTTGAGAGCGTATCTCATTAGAGAACGTCTCAGTACTTCAGTAAGTCTCGTAAGAACTATTATTATTATTATTATTATTATTATTATTATTATTATTATTATCATTATTTATTTCTGCCATTAGTATAAGAGACTTTTTGCAGAATAAATCTACATAATATATTTCATTACGCCGGAACATGAAAGGAGAAACAAACAATAGTTTTTCGGTCATAACGATGGGTGGTAGCAATGACCCTTAAACTCAAGAATCTGATAAGAGAATTCTGCATAAATGGAGACCCACATTAACTGCACGTAAAATGTGGATTACTAATGCATCGTATAACCATCTTCTTTAGTAGCTTTGTGGCTACATAAAAGTATTTTGAACCTCGGTACTTTTTACGTCTGTAACAGTAAAACGGAAGAAATATTTTAAAAACCCCAATTTTCAAGATATGAGATTGGTATTAACGGGGAGAACGAGAGATTAGGGGGGACGGATTGAGAGATAAAAAGCAATTAATTTTCATTTAGCTACGCCGAGACCGATAATACGCACACACAACGACTCTTGCCAACAAACGTTCATTTATAGAGGCGAAAGCCGGGCAACCTGTCACTTCGTGGAGTTTTCGACCTGTTTTCGGCAAATGCGGGCGAATGAGGGCTCCGGAGCCGCCGCCTGCCTCATATCACGGCCGCTGCGGCGGGGGCGGCCCCAGTGAAAGGCCCCATTGGGGAAAGTGGATCGAGAGAGACAGCGCGAACCGCTCCGCGGGTGAAAGGCAGCGGCCAAAAGGGCTAAGGGCCACCGAGCGCGTTGGGGATGACGCTCACGCCGCGCATGGCATTTTCTGTGATTTCCGAGAAAGAGTGACAAGTGAATTCTAGAGTGATGGGGAAGATGCAGAAATGACTGTGGTAGCTTAGTGACGTGATTCACGTTAGTAGGCTACTCCAGTCATTTCGAATCAGTATTGACGTGTGATGATATACTTTATCAAGTGATTTCAACAGATTTATACTTTATCTTTGTTTTCCAACCTTCCATTAAAATAAAATAAAAGTGCTTATTACTCCCTTTATTTTTTTCGAGTCTCATAAATGATTACATACTTCCTAGTGTGGGAATATGTGTGTGTCTTCATTGCCACACACATTATACTATACTCACATACTTTTAAATGTTTTATTTGTCAATTAAATTAAATAACGTAAGGATTTTAAACCAATTCGTTTAGAATCATCTCTCTTCTAGAAAAATGTTTGTGTTCTACAATGAGCAGAATTCGCTTTTTTCATTTATGACAACCAATTTCCTTAATTGCGCCTTAAAACTTAATAAATTTAACTTGAATTATCTTTTACAGTGAAGATGTTTATTCTCCCTTTCGGAAACCTAATTTTAGATGCATGTTTGTGATGAAAAACTTAATGGGTGTTAAGTCTTCTCTGTCAAGAACCATAAACAAACGTTCCACGAAAAACAAAATTGGAAGTGTATATTATGAAACGATAATATAATGATGCATATACATGATTACGAAGTACATTACGACACGACAGAGAAATTAGTGAACGTCGAGTATACGAGTGAGCGTCTTACTTCGAGTCTTACTTCATGTTTGTGATACACGAATCTTCATACGAGTGAGCGTCCTGTACTTCTTGCTTCGAATTTCATACAGTATATTTTATACAACTAATAACAGCTATGAGAAGTTGAGCCAAGATACCATTTCTGTCTTCTCTCATATTTTAGTTGTGTTCATTCCGTGTCTAATTCAATAACGTTAAATGCTTCAGAATTTTCCTCTGTTGTTGTGGTTTACCGATCTTTGTTGCTCGCGGGTCGTTTCAACAGGACGAAAGAATTACAGGAAAGATGAACCATGATTAATTACCGCTCAATGCTTGGTTGTAAATTCTCTGTCATAGGTGAACCACCTGTAGGTTGATGAAACTGTATGACAATATGCATCAGGCTGCAGCCATCTAAAATGAGAATTTTATGGTATAACGGGAGTAGAAAATGACATTTAATTGAATTCTTGGAAAGAAATGGTAATCAAAAATTACAACGGCATTTCAGAAGCTAAAAGTTGCAAATGTTATATGGATTATCCTCAGTTTATTTGTAAAGACGCAATCACTGTTGAGTTAAAGATGTTTTATTACTTTGCTTAACGTAAGTGTTCATAAAAGAGTCGAACTCAAGTAATTTCCTTTTCACGCACATTCCTAGAGGCGAATTACGATAATATACATGCAAACATAGGCATCAAATAAAATATCTTGAAAAACTTGGCACTTCACGCAAAAATCGTACTCAATCTCTCTAAAGGTTATTCAAAATTGTGATTATTTTTCTCTGAAAACCGATATTCTTTGTTAGCTATTACTGGGAAGAGGAATTGAAGATAATCTTGCAATAGTCGTTTGAAAACCACGTTTACGTTTCTCTTGGTTGAGTTTTCAAGAAACCTGCGAAGGAAATGAACAGTCATGCGAACACACGGCGGACATATCGAGTGGGCAAACTTCAACCTCCTGTTCCCCTTTCTCTTCTTGCTACCATGAATATCCACTCAATGCATTTACCTCCGTGCAATGATCATCAGCTTCTCTGTTAAAGAAAGATGTTTTGAAGCATAGAATGAGTCAGACCAGACTCTGTAAGCTTTTAAGACCGTTCATTATCTTCTTATTAAATAACAGCGGACTTTCTTTAATTTCCGCTTATTATAAACGTTCGCACTTCCTTTTCTTTTGTCAGAATTCCCGAGACGTAACTTACTCAGTTCAACCACCAGCACTCATATCCATAGGGTTCCACACGATCAATCAATCGAGCACGTTCTTAAGCACGTTGAACAGTATATCCTCATTTACATGTCGAAATAAGTCTTCTCGTTATGAAATTATACTCAGTTTTCGAGTATTATATGATTTCTCTTCACCAAGACATATTACCAAATAAACATGAAATACCATAGTAAATTCTCAACGAACGTACTAAAAAAGCCGATATAATTTCCTCATCACGAAACTTGTATTCTCAGTTTCACCTGTTGAGATCATTCTTGATTCTCCATTCTTGATTGTTACTTAGTCGCATTATCTGATGACGATTGTTATTCATTTGACAAAAAGAGTACATATGTCTCACAATTGTACTTCAGTTATTACATTTATAATGTATTTTATTTTACTCCAAAATCAAGGGTCCAAGACAAGTCGAAACTAATTTCCATTAAGTTTTAGTGCTATTAAAAGTTCATTTTCTGTCTAATTTTAAACATCGCCGAAATGTGATAAAATCTTTTAAATAAGTGACTTTTAAGGCAACGACATGCCTTAACCTCGCCAGCCGTTTTCATTGAATATACATTTCTTAGAAAGAAATTTAATATGTGAGAATCTGAACGGAATCTCACAATAGGATAGAATGAGATACGAGTAAAGCAAGACAATTCAACTTCAAAGATACCAACACTCAACTTCACATGTAGATTATTAAATGACGAATGATGCTTCACATGGTTTTACAAGGCAAAGGTATTGCATTGTATGCTTTAATATGCCTTTGTCTACCTTAACCTTTCATAAGATGAAATCGAAAATAACCAAAGGCTTTAAGCCGAGTGGTTGCCGTCGCAACTGTGGACACTGTTTGCAACGACGAGCGATTTCACAAATAAGTCTAAGCCGGCACTTTCTTAAAGTGAGTGGCTTTATTTGTTGGTAAGTTGCTACTGAACTCCCCCTCAGTAGACGAACCTATCGAGAACACTTATCGAAGTTGGCCATCTATTGGTCATACTCGTATTATCGTAACCATGTACACATTTTCACTTTTGATATCGGTATCAGCACTTGTTAGTCAACAATAACTCTGAACTGGTTTAAAATCTGAAGCAACAGGCTCGATAAATATGGAAATCCGACATAAAAAATGGATCTTTCAACCAGGCTGAACTTGAAACGCGACCCTCCCACAAGCTACACTTCTCTCTAGATTGATGGATTGTTTCCGGCTGCGTCAAATGCTACAGCCGGTAGTCATGTATGTGCTGTGCATTTTCCATGCAAATCCCAGAAGGTGGTGGTGTTCGTCCCTTGTAAATTACGGTGCCGACATACACGTCGGCTTGCGAGCTTTCCTCTACCAGGTATCTCCAGACAGCGGGGCACCCTCCTAGCTGGGACAAGCTCTGCCGTCCGACAGGTCTTCCGACATGTGTTGTAGAATTGTGCATGTAAGTGTAGGTGGACAGATGGGGCAATTATAAGGAAGGAAAGATCGAGCACGATCAGTGGCCCGTTTGTTAGGTTCTGCTCCGGCATTCTCCTGGTACTGATCGGAGACACCTTGGAAAACTACCGACTAGAGCAGCCGCACACTAGAAGTCTCCTCCGGACTGAGGTTGCATTCTACCAACTATTTAGGTAGTAAGGAAAAATACGCCGTCGGGTCATGAACTCTCGGACCTCTAAAAAGTTCGCTGCAATAGCAACAGTTGTTGCCCGAAAAAGTAACTCGGTCAGTCTCTGTAGAATTGTCATTGAGAAAAGAAGTATAAGTACTTCTTATTCCTCAAAAACAAGTATAAGGTTTACGAAAAATATGCTATTACAAAATACATAATTTTATGAAATAATCTAAGTAAAAGCAATAAATAATAGAAAAAATGCATATAATTTCCTCTATTTTCAGTCATAAATTCATCAACAGTAACGGTACCCGAGGATCGTCAATAATAGCGTTTCCGCGATCGCTTCTTGAAAGTCATTAATTTCAGCGTTAATGATTTGTAGGCCCTGACCGTCATGGAAGCAATAGCAGAACGCTGTCAAAAGTATATCAGTAGATTGAACTGTCACCCAAATCATATCGCCTTGACAAAAGTGAAAATAAAACGAAGATTTTTCACCTGCTCAATTTGGATACAAGATTTATGTAAAAGGTAAAAAGTCTCCGAATGCTCAATTGTAAGAACAAATTGTGAATAAAATGTATTTAAACAATTAATATCTGAAAATCTGTATTTTGACTGTTATCAGCATTGAAACCAATTACAATATTTGCGTACGTAGTACCATAATATTAGCGTATCGACGAACCTCTCCTCGTTAATTCGACTCGAAAGCAAGAATTGTAATGGAGTCGCGACGGCAACCTCCGTAGTTGGTCTGCGCACCAACGTCGGCGCTGCGGCGGCGGGCGGGGGCGGCGCGGAGGGCCTCGACCGGCCTGCAGGCTGGCAACAGCTGGTTTCGGGCAACCCCCGCTGTCCCCGTATTCCGCTCCACGCCGCTGCAGCACCAAGGCGATAGAAAGGAACTGCGGGTCCGCCTCCTCGGGAGCTTAGCCGCCGCCACCGCCACCACCACCACCACCACCACCACCACCACCACCACCACCACCACAGCTACCTCCACCGTCCCCCCTGCTGCCGCCGCCATCCCGCAGCCACAGCCCCGCCGCCGCCACAGCCCCGCCGCCGCCACCGCCCCGCAACGCCGCCCCGCACCGCCGCCCCGCCACCGCCGCCCCGCCATCGCCGCCGCCGCCGCCACCCTGTCGCCCCCGCCACCCTGTCGCCTCCGCCACCCTGTCGCCCCCCGCCCCGTCTTCCCCCGCCTCACCGCCCTCCCGCACCGCCACCCCGCCACCGCAACCACCGCCGCCCTGCTGCTGCCGCCGCCGCCACCGCCGCCACCGCCGCCACCGCCGCCGCCACCACCGCCACCACCGCCACCACCGCCACCACCCGCTGCCACTGCCACTACCGTGGCCACCGTCACTGCCACCACCCGAACCGCTACCGCCACCGCCTCAACCGCTGCCGTGTGTGGGCCGGCGCCCAAGGTGAACCGCCCAGCGGCGGCGGCGCGGCGCAAGTCACTAGCCCGTTCCTGAAGCCAGCCGTGGTACAGCCGTCGCGTTGCCGTGGCAGCCGCTGCCTGAGTCAGCGCGGGCGGCGGCGCGGGCGGTAGGGCGGGGCGGGGCAGAACGGGGCGAGCGGCCGCGAGCGGGTGAGGGCGAAGGCGGCGGGGCGGGCGGGGGACTCGCGCGCAACGCAGGGTCACGAGACGCTGCGCGCTGCCCCGTCGCGCGGTCGGGGAGAGGAAATCGGAGACTCGCTCGGGCGAGAAGTGCTCGCACAAGGAAACTCGTTAACTGGTTCACTGACATCACCTATTCCTTGATATTTGGAATTTTATTCCACGAGATGTCATTGATGATGTCATGAAAATAATTTTTCGATATTAATTTTGCTGTTTTTATATCGATATTACGATATTGTTGATGCATCAGTAAGGATGCCAATAATGCTAGTATCGAAAACAAAAGCAGATACAATGGCCGCAACCATCAAGCAAGAAGGGTATAACTTTGCACATTTCCCAGCATGAAAACAATAAGAATTCACGTTTTACTTTGATTATGTTGGAATGAAAGTGAACAATTGGAAAAACAGCAAAACACGACGTCCTATTTTTTGTGTCCTACTTTAATTCGATAAATATTATTAATACATTACTTTTATGGAATGGCACACTTAAGGCCTCGTGCGGTATCTGCCCCTCCCCCCGAAGGCA
The DNA here is from genome assembly GCA_011170035.1 of Teleogryllus occipitalis. NCBI lineage: Eukaryota > Metazoa > Arthropoda > Insecta > Orthoptera > Gryllidae > Teleogryllus > Teleogryllus occipitalis. The sequence continues at coordinate 680,495 of BLKR01000060.1, forward strand.
ATGATACGTATTAAAAATACTAATATATTGGACTAATTTTTTGTATTAACGCAGGTAATTCAATATGACACATGATTACGTTATAAATGTTAACTATAAGTTAACAAATAAAAGTACGTTTTATATTCAACATTCATACAACATACTTGTATATTCAACATACATACAGCAAGAAATATTTACTACGCATCTTCATCATGGTTAGGCGAATAGTCTGACAGGAATTCCAACTCTTCACAACAATAAAAAAAACATAAAATAGTATATTATTTTGCTGTGAGAGAAATAATTTTACGAATTTTGACGATCTATACAAATATTTCCCTCGATCAATCACTCGAACGGAATCTACTATAAAAAAATGTTAGAGGGGAGAATAAAAATTTATTATAACAATCTATCAGAAAGTCAGAATAAAACACGTTTGAATATGACTATTATTTTTAATTAGTGCTAACAATCAATATAATTATAATAGAGGATTACTGTGACAATGATAATGAGGTTTCTAAAAAAAATATCAATGTAAGTTTTCTTATATCACACTGATAAACTCTTCAACCTTACGAGTTTCTTAAAGGTCTCTGCAGAGGCTCAAAAGTTGTTGTCAGACTTACAAGGTTTCTAAATTCAGATACCTCACAATGGTTCGTTAACAACGTTATGTAATGTTAAAAAACGAATGAAATGAGACTTGCACGGTTTTAACGAAGGGTAACGACTTGGCACGCCCCGCAGCGTGGGTCTCTCGCTGGCCCCTGCGGCACCCCCGGCTCGCCACCTCCGCCGCTGGAGGGTGACGCGGCCCGCGCGCCCTCCTGAGGGTGACCCCACCCTTCGGCGCTCGCTGACTTGCTGCGATGGCGTATCGCAGGGCGAGCCGCAGATGCGCTCTCCCGTAATGAAGTGACTCATCGCGCTGTGAGCGTTTTAAACCCTCACCGCGCGGTTGTTTAAGTGAAGTCACGAGGTAATGGATGGTCGAACGATAAGGCGAACGGGGCTGCCCCCGGAAATGTCTCCGGCAACCGCTTCATGGGATCGCAAAACACTATCAAGGAGACTTGAAGAATTAATTATTCTTTGGAACAGAAGGATTTTAACAAGTCGGCAATGAATCGAAGGTGTGCCGCGAGAAAATGAAACCATAAATGCATGGTAGATTACCACTACTAGTTTTTAAAAGTTTCAAGGAAATTATTGCTGTATTTCTCCACAGTTATAAAATCAAATTTTAAAATATAAATTTTGTTTATAAAACAGCGCAATGAATTTTTCGCATTAATATATATTTTCGATGTAAATTCTAAAGATACTACTATCTTTGAATAGTATGAAATATGAATATATGACTTCAGACTTTAAATACACATTTAATACAACGCACATTGTAAAAAGTTAAAACATGCTCTTCTAGAACTTACGGGGGGGGGGGCGTGCCTCACACTTCTCTAGAACGATTCATTCCAACCAGTTCAATCCGCCAGTTTCTGAGATTTCAACCTGCATGCAACTGTTTAAAGCCGGGAGGGACACAGTATACGAATAGTTACCACAGCTAGTTTGTCGGAACCTAATTTTACAGAACTAAATCAAACGAAATAAATAAACATTTTGAACAAAAAATGTTAGCGGTTGTAAAGTATTACCTTCATCAACTACCTGAGATTATGTTTGTTCTCAACCTTTAAACGCTTTTAAAGAATTGTCTTGGGGTAGCACCAAATGAAAGGTCTTCCAGAGTTATAAAGAGGGAAGTTACTCTTGGCGGTGAAAAGGCAAGCAGAGCTTAGTTCCAAGGCTTTTAATGAGTATTACCTTCATCAACTACCTGAGATTTACCCAACATTTGTTGGCATCAGTTGGAGGTGAGATTGGATTAACTAAAATTGAAAATAATTTGCTGCAGTTTTTTACTAAATAATCAGAAAAAATTCAACGTTTTAAGAATAGCATTTTTAATTTCAGTGGTTTCAAGAGACCTAGAAATAGAAATGGTTCTTCCTTGATGGAAATATTCTTAGAAACAATATTCTTAATATCTCAAATGTGACGTAAGCAGATGTGACGCAAGGAGTATGAGAATTTAGTCGCCAAATTAGAAGTGGAAAACAAGATGAAATATGTATTGGCGTTTCTCATTCAAAATTCGAATTGTTTCATTGTTTTCGATAGAGGATGCGTAATTCTCTTTCGATTTATACGCGCATTTTAAATTAGTAATGTGTAAAAAAGTTTTGGCCATTATTCTGACAAATAGAGTCGTGAATAAGGTATTGCAGTTAAGAATCATTTATTATCATTTCAAAAATGCGACGTTTATAGGGCAAATATGTTCCCTCCATCAGGCTAGAACAACACATTTTTTTCAATACTGTGTTCTTGTTGTTATATAGAATGTACACCTATCCAGAATTCATTCTACAGAATCCTCGAAACGTCGAATTTTGGATATAAGAAATGAGTCTTAACTGCAATATCTTATTCATGAATCCGTTCGTCGGAAGAAGGGCAAAGAAGTTTTATATTGACTGGGAGCGACGGACAATAATGTTTAGTAATATACTATACGTTTTTTTGTATTTTTTCCCTGGGTATCTAACAAAATCATAAATATCTCTAACATGGGTGGAGACTGCGTAATTTTCTTTCAATTTATACGCATATTGGGAATTAATAATGTATATGAATGATACTTCATAAATAGAAGTCTTGTTATACCGTTAAATGCACATAATTTATTGTCTTTTTAATGAACATAAGCATCTTTTACTACTCGTACATCGCAAATAATGTTTCAATTTTAAAGTCAATAATATTAAATGAATTCTCAATTAAAAAAATACTCAATTACAGTTGATGAGCTTAATGAACTGAGAGAAAGAAAGGGATCCTTCATACAAGAGTACATCCGACAATAGTGAGAAGATGAAAGTAATAGTAATGACTTAGAAAGAAAACATGATTGTCGTTTCTCTCATTATTTCCGGCTGCGTCTATAAAGCAGAGGAATCTACAATGCAACTTCTTACACTTGGTCAGTGACTCATGCAGTTATAACGGATATTACCTAACAAATGAATTCTCTCTTTCCGGAGAAATGTTTTTTGTATAAAAAAACTTCTGCATCAAATTGATATCTCAAACGACAGTATGAACCTATGATTTTGAAATTGTATTTTCGCGTATCATTAAAAATTGTGAACCGGAAATTTTGGGTGAGTAACACAGATATTTTAAAAAAACAAATCTCAAAAGGTAGAATTGCGTTTCTTGCTATCGATACAAAATAATAGTGTTTTCATATGGAATTGAATAGGGAATATTCAAATTCAAGTATGAATACATAATCATACACTGCAAAATGATTACTACTGGATAACCCTAAATAGAAAAAGCTGCCCGACTTATATGGAGCAAAAAAAGTGCATAAGCAGATCGTATATTCTATCAAGTATTTCCTGGACAATTCGTTTCATAAAACATTTACTTAATGTCTTCCACTATTGCGTGTCTAAAAAAAAAAAAAAAAAAAAAAACCGGAAAATCGGAAATAAAAATCAAATTAAAAAAATCAGTAAGGTAATATCACACCACATTTTTAGGTCAACACAATTAACCATATTATACCGATATTTTTAGAAAGACAAGCGTGTTAGTCACCTTCGTGTGACTAACACGACTTTATCACCTCAGAAGGGGAGTGTGCCCACATGACCGCATCTTTAATTTACTCCGCGCGACACTACGTCTCTGTCACTGCAGACGCACCACGCAACACGCACGCGAAAGTTCGCACGCACGCGGGAAACACTGCCCTCGCCGCGCACGCACTCACCGCTTCGCATCTGACGGGCCAGGGCGATGACGCGCCCACAGATGACGAGCACGCCGCGTGGACGGTACGAGTAGGGCAGGCAGACTTTTTAAACGGCCGACCGGCTTAGGTGGCTCAGGGCATCAACCACTGCAGTGCTTCTGACAGGGAGGCCCTAGGGTTCGAGTCGTGACGATGGCAGGATTTTCGATACTAGCTAGATAGCTAGGTCGAATTCAGTTGCTGTCTGGAGGGGAATTGTAGCGGCCGGTTGTACTGATTAGTTTTCCGTGGTTTCTACGATCAACGTCTCGCGAATACGGAGCAGTACCCTATCACATGGGCCTCGGACCGCGCACGATCTTGCCTTCCTCTCCCTTTACACACACACACTTACATGCATTACACATCTACACCTGTTGGGAGATCAGTTGGGAGCTAAACCTGGCGGAGCCCAGTTGGGGAAGATACCTAAAGGGGGAATCCCCTACAGAGGAATTCGACACATACGTCAGTGCCAGACCTAGCCATCCAGCGGGGTGAAGATCACAGCCAATACCCATGATAAAAACCTGCACTACAACGTACGGTACTAATGCCAATGGCAGTTGACGCGCTGGAAAATACTAATCAATCGATCAATCAATTAAACGGCCGAATATCGCAAAATATTGGATATTATGGATATTTCGGAATATATGGATATTGGAAGGCCAAAACCGGTAGGTGGTATATATTGAAAAAACACAACGGCATTATTCTTCGAGAATAATCTAAAAGATTAAAAAGGAGGCTAATTAAATCTGAGTGTTCACATTTCAACACTCAAAATGTACTAGCCGCAAACTTTTTCTTATAACTTAAATTAGCCCGGTTAAGCATGATCCGTTAGGAAATCTACATATTAAAGTATATTGGAGTTCTGTCATTACCAACACGTCTCCCGACAGATGATGCCACAGTGAAAGTTGTAAAGGAATTAATATTTTTCTCGGAGTAATGGAAAGATGCCCCCGCTCCAGATTTAAATTTAACATAACGTACAGCAATCCAGCATCAGATCATTTTCGCTGTGAATTAGCAGTAATGCGAAGTTATGTGAAGTTCCGGAGTCTTTTTAAATTAAATAATAATGCTTCTTATCAAAGGAGTGGAGCGGTGTGGGTGCCAAAAATCATTAATGAGAAAGTCAGAAATCAAAATACCAAATGCACGATATAATGTCGATAAATTACTAAAATGAAGTTTCATTTACTATTCCATTTTAGTTCTCAAATAACTTAAAAAAAGAAATTATCGAAATTAACACAAATTTTGCCACAAAGTTACTTACTAGACGTTCCTATGAGCCATTTATTTAGTTTACGAAAATGCAGGAAATAAAGGATATCCAGATTTTTCATTACACAAATGTATCAAAAATTCACAACCGGATTTCGCGAAATGTTCCATAAAAAAGTTTCCTTCGATTTGTCTCCAATGTCCTAGTGTCAAACGTTCGTTATTAGATTTTCTTCGAAAGAGTTTTGACAAAAACTGTGCGTCGACAATACTACTGAGGATAATAGGTCGTGCGATGACGTGTGCGCCACACAGTCGGAAACTCATGCGCCTCATTGCGGCGCCGGACAGAGATTATAAAAGTGATTACTCTCGGTCTCTATCTGTAGCAAGAAAGCCTGTGATTCATCAACGCAGTGATTGACACTGACCTAGTTCATTTCGAGAGCAACTAAGAGGTTTGTTTATGTCCCTCTCAAATGCAATGACTTCATACAGCGTTAAACTTGCTCTTTAAGATATCGTATAGGGATTGCGATGTGAGTCAGCTTGATCTCATTGTCGTGAGTGAATGACGTTCATTACTGAAGTGACGGAATCGATGTCAATCTGAGCATCCTCGGAAATACAAACATCACTTGAATAATCTAGCGAAAGTTACGAAATAGATGGAACATCTTGTTAGAGGCTTTAATTACGAGCGTTCTCGTGTCATTTAGTTTGTTTTCCAAATAAATTAATAAAACTTTAGGCGCAGAGTATTAACATAAGTTGTGAAAATTAACGTGTGGTATTCATGTTATTGATTTATTATAAATAAGCAAAGAAAAATTAAAATGTTATTACTATTTTATTCAAAGAAAGTTACGGAGAAGGCTTTCTTAGCTTTTTTATCAACCTTTAATGATCTCATTTTAAGCTGAGTCCTAAAAGAAACACAAATTAAGTTCAAGTTTTTAGTCATTCTCTGATGCAGAAATTATTGGCATCTACAATCACCCAAGTGTATACAATAATAATAGTGCATTCAATAATCATATACCAAATACTGATGATTCAAGTTACGGTTCCAACACAACAATCAATCTTAATTATCGAATGCCTGTTCTTAAATACCACAATATCATAATTACTGTAATATATTATCTTCATAAATTATATAATAATTTCTAGATATATTAGAAACTTTGGAATTGAAGATTCTAAAAGAAAAGGTTAGGATTATATTATAATATATTTTAAATATAACACACAGTGTCTGCGGAACGTTCAAAACTGCAACACGGCGTTACGGCAATGACGAAATGAATCAATTTCTAATACCGTCTTTTATCCGTCTTGACGACACACTTTATGTCATCACTGAACAAAGACGAGAAATCAGCAACTCATCAAGAATTTCGAAAACCAATGGGAAATCGGGAACACCGAACACGAGACGGGAAAGTTCAAAGTTAAGAAAACATCGGTTCCAGATCACTTATCGCGAGGAGCCTGGACTTCCCTTCGTCTCCCAAGTCTTCCCCGACGAATCCGATTCTCCTCAAAGAAACCCCACTGTTTCGGTGAACATGTTTCCACATAATGACCAATGTGTGCGTGTAGTTAGTAAACGTTAGTAAACGTGTAACGTGTAACGTAACGTTTACTAAACCGTGTAAGGACACAGTAAAAATGAAAAGTTGCGAGAACACTTGATTGTATTAGCAAATAAATGCAGAGCGAATCATTAATAAAATGCTCTATAACAATTTTGTTCTGTTATAACGTTGGGTAGCTCTAAACGTGAATAGGAAATTTCTAGAATATATTTTCGGTTAATTTGATATTATATGTTTTTATATTCAAATAAAACTAAATAAAAATAATTATTGAAAAATTTTGTTTTATGGTAAATAATGCAATATTTCAAGGGAAAAGTTATATCACAGATAATATTTGAAACAATTTGCTTTTTGCAAAATTATTAAAACTTTTTTCTAGAGCATAAACTTCAATCTGTCCAATATTTAAATAATTACTTTCTTTTAAAGGTAATTTATTAATCGATTACAGGTTTTTGAACATATTCCAAGAGATCACTCTACAGTAAAAAGTTGAAGTGGTATATCAACAATTAAAGTTCATTCCCTATAGAAAACAATAATAAACAATTTAATTATCTCAAATACATTTGAAGATATAACGTTTAATTTGCATCGTTGCGACTACAATGTCATTTATGGGAAAGGCCAGTTAATCCTTTATCATGAACGGCCACGTCCACATGCAAGATTAAAGACAAACTAAAATATCACAAAAGCAAAGAAAACATTTAAAAGAAAATAAATCAGAGTATCATAACTGATAAAATTTTAAAAAGGAGAATTTCATTATTTCTCACAATTTTTCAATTTCCTTGGTTTGAACAAACTGAGGGAACAAATAATGCTTTCAAAGTATAAACATTATAATGGAGGTGGCTAGAATATCTTTGCCTCTGGCAGGGACAAATGTATACTTTTCCAGCTGGGGACATCAAAATTACTAGTAGGAGACGCCCCTCCCGTCCCACAATTCGCACCACGGATCTTATTTTTCAGCTCACCAACTTTATGTGCGATCAGCTATAGCGCAGGTCCAGTACTGCGTATAACTCATTTATTTGGCGGTTGTTCTCCGACTGCAGATTATTTGCACCGTAATCAAGATGTATATGGAGTGGGCTTTCTACCTAAGAATTCTAATTCTCTTATTTGTTTTCGTCAACAAACAGTAAAAACTATGCGACATACTGGGGATATGTATAATATGCAAGAGTTTTCTTGAGCGCCAGAATTCCTATCGCACCTTTTTTGCTACACATATTGAATGGATAAAAAATCATTCTTAATCCGGATTTTCTGTTTTAGAGTAATAATTTGCGTTCGGAACGTGACTTCTCCCGTCCGTCTGTTTCTCACCTGGAGAAAACCCATTTTACATCAGAAGACTACACACGGAGGGCGAGAAAACTGTTCGACAATAATAAATGTTTCACATCTAGTATATGAGAATAATAGGATTATAGGAACAGAAATAATAGGATTCAATTCTATTCGATAAGAACCTGCATCTTTAAAAGCTCAATTTGTTGACTGTGCTTTTTGCCTTATTATCTCCTATGAGTTGTCACAGAGTAATGTCCCTCAAATCCAGTCCAACTATGCATCCTTTAGTGGAATGATGGAAATTTGTAATAAACATAAAACTTCATTAAAACATTAACGTGAGGTGGATTCAGAGTAATAGTTATTTATCTTTCAGGTGGCTAAAAGACCCCATTATGTGTAATCTAGTTCATATTTCACAAGTGCGGTAGGGCAAGTCTATAATTACTAGGTGGTCTTTTAGCACTGTGTAATGTACTACGTAGAATATTATGCAATATATCTTATCTGATAACCTTTTTAATATTTACACATTTTTCTATCAGTATGACTATTTAGTAGTATATTGATCCCTGCGGAACTCTTTATATTACATCGAATATAATAATAATAATAATAATAATAATAATAAACCATTTTATACTAATATAATAGTAAATAAATAAACAATCATTCCAACATAAATGAAAAATTCTTAATAAGGTTAAATTAATGAGCAGCAATAAAAAATAAAGATTTTCTGCGAATGATTAAATGATGGTTCATTTCGCCATTAAATGGGATCAATTGCAGCCGAAAGATGAAATCAAATACCATTCGACACAGTGAGAACATATCTTCAAGAAGATTTAGCAGATTACTCATAGCTGAATTAGACACCTTGCTATAAGGCATGTATTATTCCAAGGAAGAGTAATATATTCCTATAGTTTATTTAAGAAGCGATGGAAAGGAAGAGACAGGGACTGGGAAATAATTCATTAATGAAAAACAAATCACACAATTTCAACGTACACAGGGTATCGTAACCTTCATTACATACACATGGCCAATCATTTACAACTTTTTATTTCGTCCAGTGTAGTTTAGTCCGTTTCGCCTTACCTCAACTAGACTTTCCGACGAGGAGCAATCATCTGCCTGCCCCGTCGGACCTATTTCCGTCGACCGTTCTTTTTTTTTCGATCGTGCTTTGTTCCCACAAGAGCTGACCGTTTTGCCCGACGCCACCTCACTCGCCCACGCGCGCGGCATAAACCACCCAAGGATGTTCTCCCACTCGTGCCGCCTTACCCGCCCCGCTCCACCTCCCCTTGTAATGTCTCTCGGCGCAACTTCCCACTGTACCCCGCGCTGCCCCGCGCCGACCAGCGCCGCGGCCGTCCCGCGTCCCCGCGCCACCCCACGCACCACGCCGCCCCGTCCCGCGCCGCCCCGTCTCGCGCCGCGCCGCCCCGTCCCGCGCTGCCCCGTCCCGTCCCGCGCCGCCCCGTCTCGCGCCGCGCCGCCCCGTCCCGCGCCACCCCGTCCCGCGCCGCCCCGTCCCGTCCCTCGCCTCCCCGTCCCTCGCCACCCGTCCCGTCCCGTCCCGCGCCGCCCCGTCCCGCGCGCCCTGTCCTCCCGCGCCACGCCGCCCGTCCGTCCCGCGCCGCTCCGTCCCGTCCCGCGGCGCCCGGCGTCCCGTCCCGTCCCCCGTCCGCGGCTCCCCGTCCCGCGGCTCCCCGTCCCGCGGCCGCCGCGTCGTCCCGCGCCGCCCCGTCCCGTTCCGCGGCTCCCCGTCCCGCGGCTCCCCGTCCCGCGGCTCCCCGTCCCGCGGCTCCCCGTCCCGCGGCTCCCCGTCCCGCGGCTCCCCGTCCCGCGGCTCCCCGTCCCGCGGCTCCCCGTCCCGCGGCTCCCCGTCACGCGGCTCCCCGTCCCGCGGCTCCCCGTCACGCGGCTCCCCGTCACGCGGCTCCCCGTCACGCGGCTCCCCGTCACGCGGCTCCCCGTCACGCGGCTCCCCGTCACGCGGCTCCCCGTCATGCGGCTCCCCGTTCCGTGCTGCCCCGTCCCGACCCGGCTTGCGGCGTACCCCACACAGTGCGAAATATATCGCTGAGCAGCTCCATCGACGGAGCGGCAGTGTGGCGCCGAAGTGCAACGCCCAACCACCCACGGAGTCGCGCGCCGGGTTCAAGCGGCAGAGGCGTTGAGGAACGAGCCGGTGAGGGAGGCCGCCTCGGACGCACACTTCTCGAGTGACCATCCACCATGATTCCTTCCCCAAAAAGGTATAGAGACCAATTTTCTTATTACTATGTTTTAGGTGGGAGGGTGCGTGACGTAGCGTAAGGACTCGTGCTCTTGGTTTCCCTATCTAGCAAACACCGCTCTCGTATGTGAACTTGGGGAGCTCAAAATGATTTCTCCGTTTCCATGCCTCTTCCATTTGAGCCGTCAGAGGTTTCCGTATGTCTCCTTGCTATTTGTTTTATTAACAATTATAAATGTAGGAAATCATTGCAATAATAATGAGATATTCCTCGCTCGATCAGATGTCGCTTCACGATTTGAAATGTCGCTTCACGATTTGAAATGTTCACGAGAATTTAGTTATTAAAAACAACGAGATTAAAATTTCTTTAGTCAAAATAATGTCTACCGGATGTAAACAACGTATTATTGCAAAGGAACAAAACGTTTGTCTTTTGATGAAACCATATCATGACCTTCATCGATCAATTCTTGGATGTAACATTGAGCAGTCCGTTGATGATACGATAGCTTCGTCGACGATGGATGTGGGAAATAGTTATCTTTACTCCATCACGATTATCTCCGACGTTCCAGTAACATTTCATCACGATTTACTTGCTTACATTTACATGTTAAACGAAATCGTTCTCTATCACCATCCTGAAGATTATTTTATGGAATTCCTTAAAGAGTATTTTAGTCAAATATTTACTCTCAAGAGACGATCTACTTATTATAATGAAAAACTTTAAAGTCAAATTTGATTGATTTGTTGGTAAAAGTTATGGAAAAGCATATTTCTATATTTATTATATTTTTAGCATTTTATTACTTTTTATTCTAGTATATTTTAATTCCATTTTTTATAATTAGTAGAAATGTTGCACAATATGAGCAAAGCACGATAGGGAAACGGTGAAACACACTACACAAGCAAATAACAAAGGTTTCAGTTCAAATATTTAATAAAATATTGTACAGTACTATTAAAACTGTACCTCAAATAATATCACCACTATACGAACAGCATTACAAAACATGTAAGTCACTATTAGTTTTTTTTTATCTATAAGCTACCTAGATTGGGGTATTCTTAAGATCGGAGAGAACAGCAGAATGGGAAAAATTGTCTATGGACTTTTTCGCTCGAAAAACAATTAAGAATTAAAATACTGAAGCATGAAAAACTGTAGCGACCAGAAACGTGAACCTACAAAAAGGAACGTTCCTCAGCATTTTATTTTTCCCCAAATTGCCGCCATTAAGGTCAGAGGACTAGTATTGGACAAAACAACCGATGTTTCAGTCCATTTCAAAAAAAATAATAAACAGAGAATCTGAATGTTTGTACCGTGAAAAAATTTACCACACACAAACTAGTCGTTTCACGAGCCCAGCAGTACAAAAAATTAATGTTCCTCATCCTTTTGGGCCAAAATTCTCGCCATTAAGGCCGAGGACCAGCCTCGCTTTCCGGCTTTCGTCGTCGAAAAAGCGCGTCTTCCCAAGCGCGTTCGCTTTCCATCGAGGTCATCTCGATCCGGTAGGCGCGTGGAACTGCGGGCGGGCGGGCGCTCGGGCGCGGCGTGGAGCAGGGAGAGTGCGGATCAGAGCTCATCTGCTGGATGAAAGCTGCCTCGCACCACGTTCTTCCCAGCCCCACCGCCACGCCCCCTCGGAGCGGCCAGACCGCTCGCCTCCATCGCTGAGGACCAACGGGCTAGACAGGGTGGCTAATCCTATGGTTTCAGCGCTCCTGGTGGACGCTCGCCGAACCAGGGGCCGCCATGTTCTTTGCAGTCGAAACATGAGAGGTGCGTGATGGTGGCGTGGAGAACTGTTGTAGTGAATCGACGTGTTGTTTGCATCAGATCTTATTTCTGTATTATTGTCTTTTCATTTTTCTATATTTAAATTATATGAGTGGCTACAATAATAATATTCATAACGCCGTCAGTACATTCGGAACATAACAGTAAAAACAGAAGTCATCAGACCACAAATATGTCATTATTCAAGTTTGCCGCCTGATTTGTGATGATGATGATGATGATGATTGTGATTGATGATCCTTTTTATTGCAATAGCTTTTACTTTCAGGCGATATGCTAACTACAATAACATTTCAACAGCTTCCATTCTTATGCCAATAATCGATGCAGAAAGTGTTGGATAATAAGCTCAATTTAGCAATCTACGGTAATATACTGTACATCCGATCCCATAATATAACAGCTTTTTTGCTCCATTTTATTTTAGTCAGTGAACTACAACTTAGTTATTATCAACAACATTCTTTTGTTTCTCTTTTTATATCAAATCAACGTGTCACACGAAACCTATCGCATAACATGATAGTACATGGTTAACAACAGAAAACAAGGTGTTTCTAAAGTTCCTCAATCCGTTCTCCTTACATATGGTGATTTCGTTTTTAAATGACTGGGTCTTGGTCGTGAAACACAGAGTAAGAAGTTTTATATTAAGCGCGGCCCGCGCCCGCCCAGGCTTGACCAACGCCCTCTGGATAACCAGAATACTCTGATTCTCCAGAGGGCGCTGCTTTGACTGCAAAAAACATGGCTTCAATTTGCTACAAAGATGGAGGCGCTTCAGCCACTCTATGTAGTATATTCTAGCACGTTGCTGAGGAAGGAGCTCGATCCCCGTCTGATCCGAGTGAAATTTATGGCCGGCAAAGCGAGTTCACCGAGCGAAGTGGTTCATGACGTAGCGCGCGGACTTCGCTTTTGGGGAGGCCCGGGTTCAATTCCCGTGCCGGCCATCCTCACCGGGATTTTCGTGGATTTCGTCGGTCATCCAGGCGAATGCTGGGATGGTTCTACTGAAAGTCTACGACCGCGAAACCGGTGTCGCTAGCCGAATTCTTTAACTACGCGAAGACACGAAGGTCAAGCGAATTGGAGACTCGCGGGTTTTTGGTTGGGTGACCGACTAGGAATCCCGGGGTCTAACGGCGCTGAAATCAATTGCCTTTTGTGGGACATATAATGGCTTAGTATAAGTACTAGCACAAACAGCAAAGCGAGTTCGCGAAACATTTTCTTGGGTTTTCCCTTTCCTTTGCCTTTCATTATACCACATTGGGTCATTATCATTCATGTACAATCTTCAGAATCACTTTTCCACGAAAATCATTCAACAGATCCAGGTGATGCTATAGGGTTAGACACTGGAATTACAATAAACAAATGGCGCTCGGGAAGCTAATGGCTAGCGAGCTCGCTCTCCATGCCGCGACCCCGAGTTCAATTAGCCCAGAACGTTCGACCTGATGACTGCTCTGGTGGATGTTGAGGGTCTTAAAAAAGCGGATGAAGGAGGAATAAAAATTCTTTTTCAGTCTCCCTCAAAAGCCGTCGGCACATAAACACGAATATAGTTTTTTCTAATTTTCTATAAAAACAATAAGTCAATAAATATCTCTATTAAATATCTCTATTAAATACGTACAAATCTAGAAATAAAAATAGCTTTTAAATTTAACATAGGTGAAACACTCTTTATAAGATAACATCAGGTCGGCTATAAGTGCCCTATAGACCCTTTCCCTCCCCCACTCCGAGATAGAAATCTTAGTTCTGCTACTACTTTTGAATTCAGAGGAGTAAAAATATTATTTAAGTCACATGATTTACATTAATAGGAGCAGCGTTCTTACTGAGCCACGTTCTCAATGATGATGAGTGACGCCCTCAATGATTTTTGAATAATGGTCTAAAAAACAAGAACATCCTTAAAGAAAAAAGCCTAAGTGGTTTCACAGTGGTTTTTCTCATAATGTTATTACCGGTAATCATTCCACTTTCAAAATCCCCGGCTATAAGCGAAAGCTAAAAAGCAGAGAACCGTAATGATTACATAAATTAAAAACTGATGTTCTGGATTGAGAGACATAGAAC